>JAQJVL010001351.1:0-206646 GCA_035578905.1 Stictocephala bisonia
AACTCTGGCCTGAAGTAATGGACGAAAATATCGAAGCTACCGACAGTGACCCTCCAGTTGATGAACTTGAAGTCGTTTTAAGCGATTTGCCTTTAGAGAATCCCATGTCTCAGATAAATCGAGAAGAAATTAGGGAGTGGATTGAAGTAGACTGTGATGAGCCGACAGAGGAAATTATAACAGATAAGACCATCATACAGAGTGTTCTTAATCCAACAGTCCCCAAAGACGTGGACTCCGATGAAGATGATGTAGATGAAACAAACGACATCACATGGAATCAAGCAGCTGATGCCTTGAATACTTTAATTAAGTTTTATGAACGCAGCAGATCGTTCAATGATGCTGACATTATGAAACTGCACATCATGCGAAATGAATTCATAAAGAAACGAAGAGAAATAACCAAAAAGCAAACTGACATTCGAGATATGTTCAAGATGGCTTCTACAAAGAAGAACAATCCCGTGGATTTAGATGAACCATCTTGCTCAACTTCAAAATAAACTTTTTGTAAGCCTACAGTGCTCATTTTAGTTTAATAATCATGTCATTATAATTTTCAATGTTTTTATTATGTAGTAAAGCTGTTTAAAAAGTAAAATATATGTTTTAATCTATTTTTCTGTTGAATTCACATTTTTCCCGATATTCATCCTGTAATCCGGAATATTTCGTAATCCGGCATGTGTCAAGTCCCGGACATGCCGGATTAGAGGAAGTTTACTATAGTTTTTCTTCTGAAATATTTCATACTTTCAGATAAAATAATTATAGTTGGGGTAACAACATTGTGAGAAATTGATAAGTTGAGTAAAGTGATAATTTTCAATTGATGCGCATCATGTTTTTCTAACTTGCAACCCTTATAGCTAGTATACAAGATTTTTAAAGAAAATTCCGAGATAGCCAATATGTACTTATTTAGTTGCTAAACAGTAACCACTTATCATATTTCCAATAAAAAAATAGACCATGTTGGGATTCATTTTTTTTCGAAAAGAAGAAAATAGAAATATTTGTAGTACTAAAGTGTTTTGTATGTTATAAACACATGTGAAAGCTATAAAATTACTTTTAAAAATATTCGTTTTGTAGGAAATTATTTAATATAGGACATCAGAGTGTTTTCTATCTTGAGAATATAATAAGTATTTTTTATACGTGAAAAAAATCTGTTAGGCTATCTCTGAAAAAGAAAATTGTAAAATTTCGAACATATAAATATAGTATTTGATTACTTTGGACTGTATACATCCTGTAAGTATATGTCATTGGCAACACAAATTATGCTTTAAGTTTAAAAAATAACGAAAAAAAAATTTTTTTAGAACTTTACAAGCGGAAAATGTATTTTGAGAAGATTTTATGAAAAAAGTTCAAACAAATTTAAAAAGAATAATACATTTTTGGGATTTTTTATTACATGTATTATTGTAGAAAACAATATTCTGAGGGGGGTTTCTTATAACATTTCCCTTTGCGATACAGGGTTGGAAGTTACAGTCTTAAAAAGCACATAACATTCCCTGTCAATCTGTAGTGGCACGTCCGCATCCGGCAAGATCTCTAAGGAAACGCATGATAGCGTTGCAGCTCGCGCTGAACTGCCCTTCAGGAACACGTGAGAGCGTGCATTAACGTTAATAGTGATAAAGAAATGTTTTTTAGCAGGTTTCAGTTAGCTAAGCCATGTAAGTTGAAGAAGCTGTATGTGTTTGGGTTTTGTATAGTAGATAAAGAACGGAGACAAAGACAACGAAAGAACTGGGTATATCCGATTTCATGTGACATGTTAACTCATGGTGATTTTGTAACTCTTAATCCTAATCTAAGGAAATATGAGCCTAAGTTTTTCAATCATCTAAGACTGTCAATTAGGGCCTAATTTTTATTTCCTCAATGAAGAGTTCAGTGAACAAAACTGTTTCTTCCATGTATAATAAACTATAGAATCTATAAATCACCAGCTCAAAAGCACACGCTTAACTGTTTATATGTGTACAGTCTAATTCTAAACAAAGAAACTTGAGGTGTGCTGCAGACGCGCGATCCTCGAGGAACCTGCGGGAGGAACCTTCGTCGCGTGTTAATTGAAAAACTCACGTTCCATGTGTTTGATAGTGTTTTAAAAACGCTTGTTCCTTGGTATAAATGGTAATTTGGTATAACATTTTTCAAATCGGTGCACAGGCTGTAAAATTATGGTTTAATTAGTACTTTTTTAATTCCTCATTAATGATTTCTTTACAATTTAATTTAAAAACCTAACAATAAAATTTCTTTTTTAAAGTTGAAGATTAATTGTATATATATCATTATTTACATTTGAAAAGGTGATACTTTTGGATTAATTTAAATCTTCCCATTTCATTTTTTTGGCTGAAAAACGTTCTTTGAGGGTTTTCCCTATCCTTCGGGATGAAAGTATTGAAGAATGAAGACCTTATTGCACAACTACGAATACAGGCAATTTTTTTGACACCTCAACTGTTAAAATTGGGCAAAATATAAAGGAGGAGTTGCGTTGACAAATAAGGCTTCACGTATTATATTCAAGGATTTTATATAACTAGGAAAGTCTTTTAACACAAACAATAAACTATGAAAACTACTTACTCCTAATTGAGGTCAGTGCCTTTTTAGGGCACTAGAATAATTATTGATATAATTGAATTAATATACATAAATCCAAACAAATCATACATCTCCTTACTCGGAATAATGTTCTCTACAATAATACATGTAATAAAAAGACCCCAAAAATGTTTTATATTTTTTACATGCGTTCGAACTTAATACTTTTTATGATTTTCAACGGGTTTTAACAAATAATTAAAAAAAAATTATGATATAGGAAAATAATTTTACTTATAATATATAAAGTTCATAAAAAACCAAATAAAACGGTTTATTTCTATTCCAATCTGTTCTACCAGGAGAGAGTTACATCTCCTTAAAGATGATTTTTTTTTAGCCGTGATTTTACTTTGAGTTTCTATATAAAAACGGAAAAATTATTAGCTTTTAAGAAAATGCTTTTATGATTTTGTTTAAAGTACGTATAAAGAGCTTTAATTTATGCTCTTATTGAAGGTTAAAGAACAAAAATTAATGAAGGTACAATGAAAACAGTCAAGATAACTACAATTTTTTAAAAAGAAATAAGCAATAAAACTGGAGTAATTACTGATATAGTTATAATTTATCAGAATCCAACTATAATTTACTTTACTTATATGTCACTTATAACTTCTAGAAGTTTTAGTAGTTTAGAAAGCATACTTTTTAAAATTTAAATTATTAAAATAAAAATAATTGAAAGTTGAAGAAATTGTTTTTCGTGTAAATAATACCACAACTTGTAAATATTCGTAAAATGTTATAAATAAAACAAATGTAAAGTTTTTTTCCACTGAACATTTATCTGTTTTAAAAATTGATGTAGCATGAAAATGGAATGAGACATTACCATTTAAAACCCTTTCATTTTGGGCGATAAGTGCTCATTTCGTAACTTTTAAACCGTAATTGATTTTAAAGTTAAAGGTTTTAAAAAACAAATTTTACTTCAGGTCAATGTTCATACAATGTTCCTTAAAATAACTTCTTCAAACTTGATGAATAAATTATTTTAATATCCAACGGAGTTATGACTAAAAATTATTCGAATATTGCGGACAAAATATCCGAGCATGGCATTTTTGTAAATTTTGGAGCGCTCCTTTTATATATTTATATATACAGGGTGTTTCGGGATAAGTGTAAACAACTTAACCAGGAGATTCCTTACATCGAAACAACAAAACAATATAATATTAACATGGGTCCGTAAACCAGTCGTTCTCGAGTTACAGCCAAAAAATGATTTTTTTCTATTTTAAGTGTAGTTATTGCACTTTTGGGCCTCTAGATTGAAAATTTGTAGATAGTTTGTTATAATGTTCACAGTTAGATAGATTATGAAATTTCAAAGAGATATCATTGATGTTTTGTACTGTAATGTTAAGTGTCGCTGAGAAAAAAATAGTTCAAAAATAAAATTTTTCCAAAAATTCAAGGCCTCAAAAATGATTTTTGTTTTTGATTAGCTATTATATCATAACCGTTTGAGTATTTGGGCTGCAACTTTCCGAAAAGGTGTAGAATTTTATGGAGAACAAAATAATAACAATTTATGTATGCGTTAAAAAATAATATTTATGTAAAAACCCAAAATATTGTAAGATAACAAAATTTAGAAAGGAACACATCAATTATCCAGCCAGTCAATCAAATCCATAAAACCAAAGGAAATCTTTCAGCTGAAATTTTGTTTATAAAATCTTCAAAAAATTTTAAAATTTACAAGATCCTAAATCCTTTAACATTCCACCACAGGACCCCACTGAGGCAATGTTTAAAAAAAACGGCCTTTTCCTACACAGGATGGCTACACACAAAAAAACAACAATAACAAAAAAATAAACATTGTCAACTAACAGTTTGAAAACAAAAAATACCAAAATGTTATTATACGTTTTTTTTTTCAAACAAATACTGTAATCTTCTTAAGACATAAACTAATTTAGTACTTATCGGACGAATACACGAGAATTGGGTTTATTTTAATTTAACCTCATTCAATACTTATTATCATCGTTCCGTCTTGTATGTTGTTGTTTTCATTGGTGAGTTGGCAGCACTGTTTCCAGTGGCGTAGCGAAGGGGGGAGTCTGGGGGGTCCGGACCCCCCCCGAAATATTAAGACATATTAAAAAATAACTAAGCATGGAGCAGGGGAAAGAAAGGAGATTACTCTTTTCTTTATCTTTATCATTACTCTTGTCTACGAACATTAAATTATCATACCATTGTTAAAAAAAGGTTTGTCGTTTTGTTTAAGTTTAAATCATAAATTATCAAACGATCCGTTTGGGCTCGGCCGCTCGGGTAGTGTAGTGTAATGGCGGTATTTGTATAGCTGGCCGAGTTACGACTATGGACTGTCACAGTAAGTCTAGTTCGCACGCCAGCCGCTAGTGGTAACACGGATTCATTGTTCTACCCTGTCAGGTCGGTCTATTGTCCGCCATTACGATTACAGCTGAAGATTTGCTTGTGTTTGCGAAGATTTGCATGTAGTTGAGGCTTGAGGTAGTGACCTCTGTCGTGTCGTCAGCTAATTAGCTAATTTGTACTTTCTAGTGACAGTGCCGGGATGTGAATTGTTCTTTTGTTGTTTGTTTAATGTTAAGGAATCAAGTTTTTATTGTACTTCTCACTTTTTTGCTTTATTGCTTCTTTTAAAAATGAGTAAGAGAACGATTGACCAGTTTTTCAAACCAAAAACTTTAAAAACGGATTCGGAATTAAGTGAAAAAGTGGTAGTTTCATTGTTGCCACGAGAGATAGAAGAAACCACTGTTGGCTCCATAGAAGAAAAAAGCAGTACGCTTACTCCAACTCCGTGTTGCTCATCGTCTCGTGACCAATCCAGTACAAGTAGGCCTACAGAATCTCAAGTAAGCATTATTGGCCTAACCTCTGTAGATATTGGCGTAGTTTCTGACCTGTAATTTCACTCCAAAACAGAGTTTTCTAAAACTATGGGTTTGAAAAGTAAAGTACTAAACGATTTATTTTATCCAGATGAGAGTTTTGTTTTTCCAGTAACCGCCATCAACAATAAAAAATTAAAGTTCCAGAGCACCTGGTTAAAAAGATTCAATTGGCTGGCTTATTCTAAGGCTAAGGATGGAACTTATTGTAAGTTTTGTGTGTTATTTGCCAATGAATTCACTGGTAAAGGCCAACACCAAAAATTGGGAGCCTTAGTAACTGTCCCTTATAGAAAGTGGAAAGATGCAATAGAGAAATTCACCTCTCACAGCAACTCTGAGTACCACAAATTTTCTTGTCTAGCTGCGGAAAACTTTATGAAGGTAGATTCTGGCCGAGTAGAAGACATCAAAGTGATGTTGGATTCGCAAAAGAAAAAAGAAAAAGAACAAAACAGAGCTTCACTCAAGCCTATAATTGACACAATTATATTCTGTGGAGAAAATGAGATACCCCTTCGGGGACATCGGGACAGTGGGCCACTGACAGCCGAAAAACCTTTAGAAAAGGAGGGCAAATTTCGAGCCTTGCTCAGGTACCGAGCAGTTACTGATGAAACTTTAAAAAACCACATTTTTAATAGTGCACGAAATGCAACCTATATTAGTCCTGAAGTTCAGAATGAAATTATTGACATTTGTGGACAACTTATACTGAAAAAAGTTGTTCAATCTGTAAATAGTGCAGATTGTTTTTCCATTTTAGGAGATGAAACGCTTGATGTGTCTGGAAAAGAGCAGTTTTCACTTTGCATCCAATACATTTCGAATGAAAACAAACCGATCCTGAAAGAAGACTTCATTGCATTCACCCACATAAATGATTTGTCTGCTGAGAGCATATACGAAAATATTTTAACCATTTGTGCAAGTGTAGGTCTCAACATCGATAAAGTCATTGGTCAAGGGTACGATGGTTGTTCAACGTTTAGTGGGCATTTGTCTGGCGTACATCAAAGATTACGGGAATCACACCCCAAAGCTATTTATGTGCACTGTGTTGCACACCGACTGAATTTGGTTTTGAGTGACTCCTTAAACATCCCTTACATAAGGAATTGTTTGGGAGCTATAAATGAAGTGGCCAATATGATGAGAAATAATACTCAAAGTGGTGATATGCTAAAAAAACATATTGAGAATCTTGTACCTCAAACTCAAAAAACATATCCTTCGCCTGTGTGACACAAGATTCATCGAAAGACAAGATTCGGTCAATACATTTGTTGAAGTTTTTCCAGCCATCGTTGCTACTCTGCAAGAGTTATCTACTTCTAGTAGAGTGATATCGTCTTCAGCTGCCAATCTCCTAGCCTCTGTTGAAAAAGGAAGTTTCCTTGTTGCAATGGTGGTGTGTGAATTCATATTTAGCATCACTCTTCCTCTTTCAAAGTACCTCCAAAACCTGAAAGTGACATATCGTCTGCCATTAAATTTGCTGATGACACGGTTGAACGACTGAAGGACTTGCGTAGCCTGTCTGAAATTGAAGGTAGCAGTGATATTAAACAATTCACTTTGTTATTTGAAAAGGCTGAAAAAATGTCTCAAGATAATTTTGGAACAGCAATTGTTGTGCCCCGGCAAGTGGGGAAGCAAACCAAAAGAGACAACCCCCCTTACTCTACTCCTGAGGAATATTATCTCGGTCATTATTCATACCTTGCATCGATTCGTTGATTATAAGTTTGGTTGACCGGTTCGGGAAAAACAGAGATATTCTAGAAGCTCTAGATTGTTTACTCCCAAAGAATACAAAACCAACAAATATCCACAAACTGAAAACACTGAAACTGTTTTACGATAGTCAGTGGTCTGATTGTGAGGTCGAGGCAGAGTATATGCTGTGGAGTACGAAATGGAAAAATGGAAAAGAATCTGAAATTCCCAAGAAAATCATGTCAGTTCTAGCAATGAATACATAACACTTATAAGAAGCGAAACCGTAGTGCTTTTGAGGGTGACGCTTATGAGTTACCGAGAAAGCCTACTTCAGCGAGAAGCCAACAGGTTGCGCTAGCGTCAATGTGGTGGACTGTACTTTTTTTGCCAGGCTGGGACTGTACATTTCTCCCTTAACTTTGTCCTTGGATCGTTCGCCCACCCCTCCCCACCAAACCACGTCGCTTTCACCTTGCACTTGTGCTATTTTCTAATGTTTGGGGTTTTGTGTTGACACATTACGTGGTTAGTTTACTTTCGGTGCGGTATGCAAATTCAAATTGCAGTGTTTTTATAAATTTAAGCAATGTAGTTTTTAGTTTTTGTATATATATAAATATTTTTTTCTTTTGTGTAAATATGACTAGTTACGTAAACTGTCACTATTTGGGATGTGACGCCAATAATAAGACTCATAGTGAACTTCGAATGTTTTACTTTCCTGTGAGCGACATGAAAAGGTAAGCGTTAAGTATTTGTTCTTCTATACAGATTTGTTAAAATATGTTTGAGCCCTACAACTATTGTGTTTTAGCGATCTTGTTACAAAAAACTATCAAAATTACCTAACCTTTTATTTGATTAAAATATTCAGCTTAAAAAACAAACAATTTAATATTTTTAATTATTAGCTGAACTGGTTGCTGAGAAAATTCAAAAAACGTTTTGCAAAAAAACCCCTTGTTATTCTTATGGGGAATAATCAAAATAATTGTGAATCATGCTTATTTGTGGACCGATTTTAATGAAATTTGGAATGAACGTGTAGGGGAGCAAACAGTTTCATGAATTGGCAAACCCGCCTACACAAATCATGGGAACAGGGTTTTATGGGGTTTTCTTATGGTAACAATAGTTTTTCATTTTTCCCATAACAATTTTAAATTCCCTCAGTTTTGTTAAAACCATTCAAAAGAGCTCAAAAAATTATTTATCAATTTAAATTTGAAATTTGCTGAGTACACAAGTCTGCTGCGACGGGTGTATCATGTTAATGCTGTCCTGCATTAGTTCACTTATAAAGGCTAAACCAAGCTGAGACGTAATAAATATTTTTCTTTTTCTATTAATACTTTATATGAATTAAATCAAACATAACTTGCATAACAGCGATAGGCTTGAATAAAATTATAAAAACGTAATTTTCACCGGTGGAAATAGAAAAAAAATGCTGCTGTGCAACATTTGATCATATGGAACTAAAGTTAATAGTTTAACAGATGATTGATGTGTTGTTATTTCCTTCATTTTTTTACTTTACACTTTGGATATGTGCTTAAAGTTGATTTAATCATATGGATCTAAAGTTAATAGTTTAACGGATGATTGATTTGTTGTTATTTCATTCATTTTTTTTGTTTACACTTTGGATATGTGCTTAAGGTTTATTTGAACATATGGAACTTAGGTAATAGTTTAACAGATGATTGATGTGTTTATATTTCCTTGATTTGTCTTATTTTACACTTTGGATTTGTGCTTGGAATTTATTTCACGCACTACTAAATTATGTGCAAAAGGACATCTATACTAATTTCTAGAGACCATTGAATTTAAACCACAACGGGCTCTGATGCTGGTATTGCTATAATTATAAAAAATACTTCAGTTCTTAATGCATAGGAGCATTATGAAATAGTTTAGTGCTAAAATTACCTCAGTTATTGTCACATACTCCAATAAATCATAGAAACTAATTCATGTAAGTAAATCATCTTTTTAATATCTCTAAATATGTCAATAATGTAGTACGATAGATTATGGTTTTGATGTTTTGGCACGTGGGGTATCAACTAACAAAATCCTGGTTTCCAAAAAATGTAATGCAGACCCTGAAGTAAACGTCCAAAGTGTAACTTGTAAAATTAAAAGAATTAATATATAAATGTAAATATAAATGTAGATATATAAATTACATAAAAAACGGTATTATTGTTGGGTAGTAAGGGATTCGATCGTTGTTTTAGGTGCTGTGACTGGATAGCTAGTAGTGGCAGAGATGATTTTATTGAACTTCCAAATAAAATTTTGAAAAATAAACGTATCTGCAGCAAACACTTTGATGCCAAACAATTTACAAATGAGTTGATGAATAAATTACATAAAAACGCTGTTCCGATACCACATTACAAACGAGCCACTTTGGAGACAATTACTGCAAACACATCAACAAATCTGATTGTGGATTCCCCTGTGAGTACACGTTTAACTGAAGAAACGCCTCTAAAGACAGCCACCCCTCTGAATGCTCCAACACCTTCCACGATAATAAAACCGTCCACGTCAGCAACACATTTTTTGATTACAAATACTCCCCTGACAACCTTAGCACCACTCTCCGAAATACACCAAACTGACACCTCTGGTTCTAGATCAACAACATTCACCACTCAGTCTGCTCCTGTAAAACAACAAAATAAAAATGAATCCCTCCAGGACTTTTTATCTGACTTTTTGCCGATCCAAAGTATATCACATAATGAAGAACTTACGCCAAAGAAGAAAATATTGAAACAACATATTGAAGTACAAAAAAAACGAATTAGAAAGCAAACATTGCTTATAACATCCAAGAGGAAAAAAATAAGCAAACTGAAGAAGCCGCAAACGTTCACACATGACAATATTTTGGACATTTTGAGCAAACATGTCTCAGGAGACGTTCTTACATCCACGAAAATGCAAATGTTTCATCGCAAACGTACACAGTGGACAAACGAAGAAAAAAACTTCTAGATATCATTTTATTACAAATCTCCATCAACATATTTATTTTTTCTTTCTAGAGGCTTCAAACTCTCCTGTGTAAGAACCATTCAGATGTGGATAAGTCTCATTAAACTGGAAAGTGGATTTTCTCATGAAGTTTTCCAGAAATTATCAGTCAAAGTTAAATCTATGACTGAACATGAGAAAGAATGCATTTTAATGTGGGATGACATCTCAATGAAAAAAAGTCTCCAATATGACCCCACGCAAGACTTGATTGAAGGTTTCCAAGATTTAGGTCCTTTGGGAAGAGAAAGTGGCATTGCGACACACGCACTGTTGTTTATGGTTCGTGGACTGAAGTTTAGATGGAAACTGCCAATAGCATTTACTTTGTCAGAAAATGCTACGACAGGTGATATTCTTTCATTTTTGATTTATGTCTGTTTGGAAAAAGTATTTGATCAATACCACTGCACGTGTAAGGGTGGGCGGGTGAGTCAATAACACTGTGCTCGTAAGGGTGGGTGGGTGGGTCAGTAACACTGTGCTCGTATGGGTGGGCGGGTGGGTTAATATCACTGCACGTGTAAGGGTGGGCGGGTGGGTCAGTAACACTGTGCTCGTATGGGTGGGCGGGTGGGTTAATACCACTGTACGTGTATGGGTGGGCGGGTGGGTAAATACCACTGTACGTGTATGGGTGGGCGGGTGGGTCAATACCACAGTGCATGTATGGGTGGGCGGGTGGGTAAATACCACTGTATGTGAATGGGTGGGCGAGTGGGTCAATACCACAGTGCATGTATGGGTGGGCGGGTGGGTAAATACCACTGTACGTGTATGGGTGGGCGGGTGGTTCAATACCACAGTGCATGTATGGGTGGGCGGGTGGTAATAACCCACCCACCCACCCATACACGTACAGTAGTATTAACCCAACCGCCTACCCCATTTACGTACAGTGGTATTGACCCACCTGCCCACCCATACACGTACAGTAATATCCACATCACATCCGATCCACACAACATTAATGCTCCAGTAAAACTAGAAGATACAGTAATCAATTACATTGCAGGTTGGGTGGCCAAGAAATGTATTGATCAATTTTCATGCAAAAGATGTATTTCAACGCTGACTAAAGGAAAAGAGGAACTGGTTGTAACTGAAGAAGCGTTGATCTATTTCAAACAATTCAACGTTCTAAGCTTCAAGGGATTGAAAAGACCTACCACTTTATTGTATAACGTAATAAAGTTCACCACCAGCTCATTTTCTTTTCATTTTACCATGCTTAAAACGGACAAAAATGTCAAGAAACAAGTGATTATTGCGGTCAGAAAGGACATTGAAGCCCGTTTTCCTGAGTGGTTTGACATTGAGTGTGAAAAGCACAAACAGTTCCTGTTAGAGCAGTTTGTAAAGATAAAAATCTTCTACACACTAAAATGGAACTCGCAAAACCTAAGAGATTCTGCACTCATCTCTAACAAACGAAGACAGAACTTCGATGAAAATGAGAAACCAAACGCAAAGTTGATGAAACTAAAAAATGCATAGTTTTTTTTTAACGTGTATAGTGTACAACAAGTTGTGAATACTGAAAGCTAGTTTTCCCTTATTGTAATCCTTATTGTTCAGCCGTTTAAATTAATATATTTAAAAGATGTAATAATTTGTTGTGTTGTATGTAATAATAATGTATGTAATGTAATGCTGTAAATATAAATTGCCTTTATTTTGCTAATGATGTTTAACTTTCAGTCATATAAATATTTAAAAGCCATAGTTATTTGTTTGTTTTGTACGTAATTTGCTCAACACAGATATTGCCTCTATTTTGGCAAAGCCATTTAACTTTGACTAATATAAATATTTTATAGCCGTAATTATTCGTTTGTTTTGTATGTCATTTGCTTAAAACATTGATTGCCTCTCTTTTGGCAATGCCATTAACCTTTAACTAATGTAAATATTTAAAAGCTGTAATTATTTGCTTGTTTTGTACGTAATTTTCTGAACACAGATATTGCCTCTATTTTGGCAATGTCATTTAACTTTTACTAATGTAAATATTTTATAGCAGTAAATATTTATTGGTTTTGTCTGTCATTTGCTTAAAACATCGATTCCCTCTATTTTGGTAATTACATTTAAATTTTATTATTGTATATATTTAAAAGGTGTAATTATTTGTTTGTTTTGTATGTAATTTTCTGTAAACATTGATTGCCTCTATTTTGCCAATGACATTTAACTTTTACTTAGTTAAATATTTTAAAGCCGTAATTATTTGTTTATATTTTGTATGTAATTTGCTGTAAATAGACCTATAGATTGCCTTACTATTGCCAATGATGTATAAGCTTTCAAAATTTACATATTTTAAAGTTGTATTTATTGATTTATTTATTATTTGGTAATTAATTAAATGTAATTATAGAATGTCTGTGTTTTGCCTACTGAAACATGTATTCATAACGTGTGATTTGTATTCTAAAATTAATTTTAAGGAACGATCACGTTCATCAACATTTAATAACATTTTCTCAATTACAGTGGGTTGTATTGTAGATAAGTAGAAATGTGCAAATTGTTTTGGTATTTGGTTTGAGACACATACAAATTTCAGTTGTGTAATTATTGTAATTTTGTTTTATTTTTGTTCATAATTGAAATTACAGAAGTAAATCATTGTGTTTTCAAATTGATGATTTGAGTATTTTCTTAGATACCATGTTCAACTTCAAAAATTGATAAAAAATATAGTTTTTATATTAGCACAATTTGGTATTCTAGTAAACTGAAAATCAATAGAGGATATTGAGTTTGCATTAGTTTAAACACCATTTTTATATTAATCTCATAATTTTTTTACTGTAATTAATAATTGTTTTTTTACGTTAATTTTCCGTTAAAATTGTGTAGTTTTATGTATTTTACCCTGTCACAGAATGTTAAATATCATAAAATTTCTAACTGAAACTATTTTCAAATCTTGTGACAATTTTGCAACAGGTACCAAACATAAAATTTTTAATTTACTACTTACATTACTGTAAATGTTCCTTTATGTAAGCCGTACAAATATGTAAATACGACATGTCTACTTCTTATGTAGGCCTGGTTCATATCTGTCTCATAATCGATCACCTAAAATATGCAAGTGCTACGATTATCTGTAAATATTTATTTATTTGCCTGTAAAAAGTTGGGTTTCAAAACATTATCATATTGAGTCATGCGTATATTCTTTATCAATTGGCCATCAGTTTTATTTCAAGCCTAATAATAATAAAGTTAATCATGGCATGATCCGATTAGCATTTTTGGCAATTCTCTTATGCGGTTAAATACAACTTGGCGCTAGATTCACAGACTCTTGACACTACGATATTTGTCTACTGGGGTTGGGCCCGTTGGGGGTGAAAGAGAAAGTTGTTTGTGTATGTCGGTGAGAGGGACAGTTATATTCGCTGCTCGGCTGGTGCATCGAAAATTAAAAGCTGCCAATTAAGTCTCTTACTCTCGGCAGCGCGCAAAAAGACTGGTGGCGCTCGGAGTGGTTTCTCGGTAAACTAGCAACTAGTGTTCCCTTAAAGTGCCTAAGGTTTCGCTTCTTATAGTGTTATGTATTCATTGGTTCTAGACACCTGCGACAAAAACTTCTACCCTTCTATCAACTACTTACTTCAGGTAACTATTTATTATTATAAAACTAAGTAGGCCTATACAAATAGATTTTGGTAGTTTTGTTTGTTGGAACGATACATATTTTTAACGCGGTTTTTTTTAGATACACTATTGAAAAATATTTAATTCAAAACGATTTATAAATACAAACAGTAAAAAAAATTTAACGAAAATAAAACTTTAAAAAATCTAAATAATCCCTAATGATTTCTGGTCGAAACTAAAAGAAATCAAAATGGAAATAACTACTAATAACTTTTCTGTTGCAGGTGCTTGCTACATTACCCGTCTCAACAGCAGAGGTAGAGAGATCCTTCTCATCTCTCAAGAGAATTAAAAGCTACCTGAGGAATTCTATGAGTAATGAACGATTAAATGGGCTTGCTCTACTATCAATTCACTATCCAGCTCCAATCAACAGTGACGAAGTTATCGATGAGATAGTCAGAAGTGGAAATAGGAGATTAGTGCTGTAACTTATTATTGTATTATTTTGTTAATTATTCCTATTCATTACATAATGTAAAAAGGTTATAAATATATTTTAATCAATACTATACACTGTTGTTTTTTTAGCCTTACTCATCTCTTTGACAGAGTTTGAACCTCCGGACAAACTTCAACACTATATTTATGTTGTTGTCATATTGAAAAATCATGAATTTAAAAAAGATTTATTTGAAAGATGAAGTTTTTTTTCGATTACGAAAAGTCTTAAAATTAATTTAAAACCCTATATTTAGTCTTCTGTTTTTCAAAAATTTTACCGAATGGGGTACCCTCAGTCGTTCAACCGTGTCATCAGCAAATTCAAGTGCAGATAATATGTCACTTTCACGTTCTTGGAGGTACTTTGAAAGAGGAAGAGTGATGCTAAATATGAATAAAATCTTTCATCGGTGACTGCTCTGTACCTGAGTAACGCTCGAAATTTACCCTCCTTTTCTAAAGGTTTTTCGGCTGTCAGTGGCCCACTGCCCCGATGTCCCCAAAGAGGTATTTAATTTCCTCCACAGAATATGATTGTGTCAATTATAGGCTTGACTGAAATTCTGTTTTGTTCTTTTTCTTTCTTCTCCTGTGAATCCAACTTCACGTTGATGCCTTCTACTCGGCCAGAGAATCGACCTTCATAATGTTTTCAGTAGCCATACATGAAAATTTGTGGTACCCAGAGTTGCTGTGAGAGGTGAGCTTTTCTATTGCGTCTTTCCCGTTTCTATATGGTATAGTTACTAAAGCTCCCAATTTTTGGTATTTGCCTTTACCAGTGAACTCATTGGCAAATAACACACAACACAAACCCCAGGCTCCCCCTGGTTTTGGACCCCCCCCCCCCCGAACGAAATTCCTGGCTACGCTACTGACTGTTTCCGTAAGCCACATCTGTTTAATTTCATTGTTGAGAAATAATGTGGTTTCCTGTCCATTAAAATAAGTTTCCTCTCAGTAAGTGCTGGTGGTTTTAACTCCAAAGTGAAAATGTATTCAAACAGTGAGTATACTGATATGCATTTTGTCTATGGGTATTGCAATGGGAATGCAAAGGCAGCTTCGGCTGAGTACAGGAGAAGATATCCAAACAGAAATATTCCAAACCCGAGAGTTTTTACCGACCTGCACAACCGACTTAAAGAGACAGGATCGGTTAGTAGGAGAAAGCGAGAGGGATTCGATCAAGTTGATGTGCATACTGAAGAAAATATTATTGAAGCAGTGCAGCAAAGTCCAGGTACGAGTGTTAGGAGACTATCAAACCAACATTTAGTGTCTTCAACAAAGGTTTGGAGAGTTCTGAAGAAGGAAAAAATGCACCCCTATCACTTTCAAAAAGTGCAAGCCCTTCACCCTGGGGACAACGATACTAGGCTGGCATTTTGCAATTGGGTAGTGGCTAACCGGAGGTTAGTTAAGTGCATTTTGTTTACTGATGAAGCCCAGTTCTTGAGAAATGGAATAAATAACTTAAGAAACCTACACAACTGGGCTACAGAAAATCCCCATAAATTAATAGAAAATCATTTCCAACAAAGGTTTTCTGTAAATTTGTGGTGTGGCCTTGTTAATGATAAGCTGATTGGACCTTTTATCATCGAGGGGAATCTAAACAGAGCCACTTATCATGCATTCCTGCTCAATGAGTTACAAAGACTCCTAGAGGAAGTCCCTCTTGGAACCATAGTAAATCTCTGGTTTCAACACGACGGTGCACCGCCTCACTCTTCAAGAGAAGTTGTAGAACTACTGCGTCAGAAATTTGGGCAAAGGGTAATAGCTAACAACAGTCCAGTACATTGGCCCGCAAGGTCTCCTGACCTTACACCCATGGACTATTTTTTATGGGGATGGATGAAATCACAAGTCTACACAACAAAGCCTAGAACAAGAGAAGAATTATTGCAAAGGATAATGAATGTAGCTGAGTCCATCAAGAACAACCCAGCAGTCGTCCGAGCGGCAACAAACTCATTGATTTCACGAGCAAGATTGTGCAGGCAGAAAGATGGTGGTCACTTTGAAAATTTCTTGTAAGGTGCACCCATGGTACCCTCGTTGTTTTGTAAATAACAGTATTATTTCACTCTAGATCTTTAATTTTTATGTGTATTTTCACAAAAAATTGTGATTTGTAATTTGAAAATGATTTAAATTTTTGTTTAATAAATCTTTAAGTAAAATTTAATACTACCTTATTTTTACATTATAATTAGTGGCCTCTCTTCCACATTTATAAAAAAAGAAGATGAATTTTCTTTATCTTGAGATCAGCTTTATTATTTTATTATCTTTACAAATTTTCAATCTAGAGGTCCAAAAGTGCAATAACTACACTTAAAATTGAAAAAAATCAATTTTTGGCTGTAACTTGAGAACGACTGGTTTACGGACCCATGTTCATATAAGATTTTTTTCTGGTTTTGATGTAAGGAATCTCCTGGTTAAGTTGTTTACACTTATCCCGAAACACCCTGTATATATATATATATGTTAATGTAATACTATAGATTTATTTTTTCATTACCTTTTTGTATTTAAAGGCGATACGAGTTGAAATGAATGTATTAGTTATAAAATAGATAAAGAGTGTTAGATGTAGTATAGTAATATTTTTATTTTAGTTATAAATAAGTTTTTTAAACATTATTTTAAAGCAAAATATTGAGATACGTGATTATTTCAGTTCAATACTTAATTTTATAAGTTTCCAAGCGTCATATTTGTCGTAATAATATTTGTCTTTTCATTGTTGTTCATGTACAGGTATCCTGTTGAAGTTGCCTCAAAAATTAGTTTCAACCAACTCAAGAGTGCCATGTTTAGGGCAAGAAAGAGTGAGACAGAGAGAATACCTCAAACACTCTCCCAGTACAGGATGTTCAATGTTGTCTGCAGATAACTGTAGATTTTCAAGGACTATTGACGGTGGCCAATTTTACATGGGAAGTGTAACTGATGACCAAGGAGGTGTTGCTGTGGTATTTTCTTCACCCACGTTCCTAAACACGATTTGCACATGTCAGGAACTACATGTGGATGGGACTTTTAAGGTCCGTCCTCGAGTACCTCCATCAAGACAGCTCCTGACAGTCATGGCAATGCAATTCAGTCATGTAAGTCATACATGTATTACTTGCATTTAGTGGTGTAACTAGATTTATGGAGCCCTGTAATATTTAAGGAGTTACGAATGTGGAGTCTTTTAATAGTTTTAAAATTAATACATTCCAGACTTTTGCCCAACCCTGACATTAAATTCTTTAAGTGGCTGTATTTTATAACTAAGACATCCTTTTGACCTCAGGTTTGTACTCTTGTATTTTTTAAACAAAGGCCTTTGAAATGAGGTATAACTGGAGGTAGGCTTACATTTAAAATTTTTAAGACTTCCTTCATGGGCCATCACCTGGCTGTGCCAAAAACAAGTAAAATAAGTCTAAATGTTTGGTATACGGACATGTACATAACTGCAAAGTTTCATTACATTTCTTTCAATGGTTTTGAAATTAATAAATATATTCCAGACTTTTTCACAACCCTGTGTATATATATAAAATCCTTTATATAAATACACACACAAGATTTCAACTGCAATGAAAGCAAGACTAACTAAGGACCTAAATATATGTTAGTATAATTTTATCTGTTTAGTTGACATACAATTTAGTTTAGTTAAAAATAAATTACCATTTTCCTGAACACTTCTACTGTTTTCATACAAAACTTGAATTTACCTTGGTTAAAATAATTTTGCCAAATTATGATCATTATTCATATTTTAACTATAAACAAAGTTCAACACTATGTAATAATATTAATAAATTATTTTCAATACATTTTATAAGTTTAAATATTAGTTTATTATGGAGCATACTTCCAAGAGGAAGGTAAATCTAAACTCAACTAAACTTAACAAAGACGAAGTATAGTTAGTTATGTAGTTGATTTACTTTTTGAAAAAAAAGAGGATAAATCACAAAATATTGTTTCATTAGTTTTTTTATTAGATGTGGATCAGATCAAATAAAATTGCCCTTTATACAATTTTTTTTGTAATACTAACTATGCTGCGCTCTTATTATTTTAGAAATGTATTAATTAATTAAATTAATCATAGTCATACATTTATGTTTCAGGCTTTCCCGGTATTCTTCATCCTAATAGACTAAAAATATCTGGTGGCTTACCAAAAGCTGTTTGATTTTTTAAAACAGTTGGCTCCGCAACACCAACCAAGACTTTCTGCAGCAGGCATTACACCTTGCTTTCCCTGAGAGCCAGATCGTTGGATGTTGGTTTCACCCTGCAAATGTAAGTTATCTCGAGTAGACCAATTCAATAGTCATATATTTTACATATGACATAGAGTAGTTTACCCAGTGTAAGTTTTAACAATCCTACATTCTCATATCTCTGTCCTCCTTATTAAGTTTAAGTTCATAAAATTCAGTGTTATATATGTGATATGACATATTAAATAATTAACAAAGTTCTGGTTTAGTTAAGTGTAATAAATATAACTCGATAACTAAAGTTAAGCTTAATGATAACAATACTACTCACAGTTATTGTACAACTATGGCAAGACTTTTGAGATCAAGTCTTACAAGAAATATGTCAAACAACGTAATTTTTTTAAGAAAATTGTTTTTATTTAATGTATTTAAAACTATGTGGTATTTAATTTTAAAGCCTATAAACCTTAATTGGATTGGTGCATTTAATGTTGTTTAACGGCTTGGTGTGTTTTAACATTTTACACCACAGAATGTGATTAGAGCATCAACTTAGCTACCTAGGCAATGCTCACTAATAACATGAAGTGAATTATATAAATATATTAAATAATATATAAATAAAAAGGTAAGCCAATGGTATCTAACTGGCAAAGGCATATAACACTAACCCTCCTACCCATCCATACAAATACACGGTTGCATAGATCCACCCACACACTCATTCACATATAGTGGTAATAATAACCACCATAGATATCATTTACCATTGATATCAAATGTCGTCGCCCATCTTGCACACTATCGTATCTGCAAAAATTCGGATTTTGAGATATTTCACCCAGCTGTTCATTGTGGTGAGGCGCATAATCTGACAAAGTATTGTATCACTATCTCAAACCGTTTTCAAGTTATAACACGTTGAATTTTTATCGTAACTGCCAAAAGTCAGTTTTTAATTCTGACAAACTAACATAAGTGATGATACGATAGTGTGCAAGATTTTGATTTGGTATTTTGAAGGTAGAAAATCATGCATACTATCGTAAGTGGCCGATACGTTAGTTTGCAAGATTTTATTAATGAAAACCTCGTATGAATTTTGGTAACGTATCTTATTTTTATTTCATAAAGTTCTATGAAATGAAAATAATATACCTTTTAACACTCAACACTTAAACTGCAGAAATGGAAAACTTATCTATATAGTTTTCTTTTTTGTTCCAGATTTGAATATGCATTAATTTGAAGATAATAAATCAATATGGCGAGCTCTGAAAAAATGAAAATAATGATGTTCGGATCAATAATTGTGAATCATCTTCGGAAGATGAAAAGCCTCTACTACATTTAAAAAAGCTATGTGCAAAGACTCAGAACATTACAGACACAATTAACATCGGTTTTAGCGATGATTTAGATGAAAACTTACTCGTGCAGGCTGGAATTTGCGAAGCTAAATATTGCAATGAAGATGTTTTTGCAGCTTGTGTTCGGTGTAATATTTTGGTATGTTTTCACCACTTTATGTATGAAGGGGATACTTGTAACCACAAAGATGAAGCAAGTTTTATAGAAGAAAAAATTGTACAAAAAGATTAATGTAATACTACAGAGAAAGACAAAACCACCATTGAAGAAATAAGTTGCTTAAGAAAGTCTAAGAGAAAGATTAATAAATGTTTAACAGCAAAAGAATCCACAGATCTTGACGATTTCTCAGACAAAAGCAGCAGTTCAGAATATGATTCGGATGCCGATCCATCATTTAGTGTGGGGCAATGTGAAGTATACGCATGCAATAAAAAGGTTCACGGAGTTTGCGAGATGTGCGATATCCATGTATGCAAAAGGCATTTTAAGTGGGGAAAAATGACTGCAACCACAATAAGAAGAAATTAAAAAAAGATAAGCAAATAGTAAAAAAGGGAATTGGTCAAAACAATGGTGACATTGAGGCTGTGAACCAAGATAATTTTGCAAAGCAAACCAACAGAAGCAAAAAAGCCCAACAATTACACTATTATTACAGATGACACAAGAACGCCTGAAGACTATCGTGTTGAAGGTGCGGAAAAAGAAGTTGAAAGAGTTAAACTAAAAAGAATCAACAAAAGGAAGGATGCAAAAGAAAAGAGAAACAAAGGCTTAGAATACACATCAAACAAAAGCAAAAAGATCATGCCAGAAAAGAAGATAGGAGAAAGATGCAATGAAGAATTTTGTAAAAAAATAAATAAAGAATGCTACTCCATAAATGACGAAGAACGCAAATCAATTTTCTGCTCATTCTATGAACTCGGTGATCTAAGGCTACAACGGGAATTTATAGTTCGCCATGTAAAAAATACTAATACAAAAAGAACTACTACTAATGTTCAATCTCGTAGGTCAAAAACAAATACCTATTACTTAACTGTTAATGGGGAACAAATTCAAGTTTGTATTGTTGAATTACAACCTTACCTTTTATAATATCGGAAACAAAGAATGCCACTGTTTCACGTGGCACGAGGGTCAAAGCAAGAGAGGGAGTTGTGAAATCAGTAGTGCAATTCATAAAGTTTTAAAGTACTACGATGAACATGGTGTTACAGTAGCGAACCTGTTTTCAGATGGATGCACAGGTCAAAATAAGAATTCCATTATACCTACCATGTTGCTGTACACAATAGAGCTACTAATTTGAAAGAGATCTCCCTGAGGTATTTTGAACCTTACCATGGCCAGAGCGAGGGCGACTCAGCTCATAGCACTATCAGCACAGCGTTGTCAAGAGCTGGTAATGAGTACATTCCCTCTCAACTTATACCGATATTTCGTCTTGCAAGGCCAAAAAACCCCTACATTGTCCACGAAATGCAGTACAATGACTTTCTGGATTTTAAAGCTCTGTCAAAAGAAAGAAACACGTTGAATACCATGATGGACGGCACCGAAGACAGCCGAGTTCCTTGGCTTGAAATAATGGAAGTCCATGTAAAAAAAACCGATCCAGACAAGATTTTTTTAAAGACTAGTCATCTACAAGAGGAGTACAAATCAATAACATTAAAAACAAAAAGAAATCAAAAGAAGCTAAAAGATGTCACTGTTGGCCAGCCAGCTCAACGAATTACTGGTGCCACTCCCAAAAGGAAAGTACGATGATTTAGTTACATTGTGTTCTGGAGATACCCCTGTAATTCGTAACGAAGACCACAAGAAATTCTTTTTGTCCCTACCTCATCAATGAGACTTTTTTACTCTTTCTACATGCTAGTCCCGACAATGATGATGTGATAGTAATTTAAAGTCAAGAAGCTGTGATTTATACTCCCTTAGAACTGTTGAGTATTCTTTTGCTTAAGGCTGTGAAGAGGTCTTTTAGTCAAGATAAAGATAGTTTAGTTTTTAAAGTTTTTAAATTTTATCAAGATAGTTTTTAACTGAGATAGAGAGAAAGACTTAAAAGTGTTATAGCGATTCCTTGAAAAAGTTTATACAATTTTATGTTTTTATTAGTTTTATAAGGCTCTGACAACATACTTTATTTTGAGGTGCAAAAACATGACAAAAACCTTTTAGTTTTAAAAAGTGTGATAAATATATTTTAAGATAGTTTATACAATTAATATTTTTTGTTTTACACGGTCGTGAAAATTTATTTTCATTAACAAAAAAAATGAACTCATAAACACTGTTAAGAGAGATTATGGTTAAAAAGAAAAGTCTTTTACATAACTTTTACACTACTATTTAATTTTATTATTATTACATTATAACGCTTTTAAAAGAAAGATGTTTTTATTAAATTTCAACAAGACTTATTAGTTTTTATTCATTGACAAAACATAAAACTATTATAGTTCTAATTAGTTTGAAATTTTGACCCAATTTCAAGGTAAGCCTGACTAAGTTTTGTTGAATTGTGTTTACATTTTCTTTAGAACAATAAATATTAACACACACAAATATTTCTTTGGGTTTTTTTTTAGTTACCCTTCATTATGCCTACTTAAAACAGATACGATACGTATGATGTGAATTTTTTGTTGTTGATTTGTATGAATATAATCTCACATACTATCTGCGAAAAACGCCATTTTTACAAAAAAATAATGAAATAATTTTTTTATCCTCTTTAGTATAATTAAGAACAGGTCTTTGTACATATAATGTGTAAACAGGCACTCGTAAAGTAAACCGTTTTTCAGCAGTCAACCAGTGAATAAGTGCAAAATCCTTCTTTTGGCTCTCCTGAAAAGTAGCAAAAAAGCAGTTACGATAGTATGCAAGATGGGCGACGATGTGTTCAGATCTTATCAAAAGATTAGAACACCATAGTATGGTTTGTATCTCAAACAAAATTTGTTATACTAATGAAGCAAATAATTGGACATTTATAAATCTCTACTTTATTCATTTCATGATACAGTTTTAATGTTGAACTATTCAGGAGTGTTAGCTATTGATTATGTTTATTAACGGTGTACTTAATTTGTTTGTTTAACCTTGCATATTATTACAGGCGATGAGAAAAAAGGCCAGGATGCTTGGCTTAACACCAATCATCCAAGAAAATGTAGCTGCATAAACCACTGTGAAAATATGTTTGGCACTGCCATTGCTTCCAAACGACCGTATTCAACATGGTCTGGAATCAATTAAAACATATTCTACACAGAATAACCTACTGGACCGCTTTCAGGACTTCTTCAACTATATACAAAGGGTCTGGATCCAAGGTAAACAATGCTTGGATTTAGACAATATGATATAGATCCTACCCCCAAAATGATATACAATATGTAGAAGTAATCATTATATCAGTAGGGATGAGGTTGAATGGAAGTTTTTTCTGAAGTTTGCAAAATATCAATGGGGTCAACATATATTTTTATTGTTTGTACTTGTCGTCACTTATATGGCATAATGCCAAGTACGTTAGTTAATACAACTATTTTAATATTTAAAACTATTTAATAGATCCAGTAACTTATACAGGGTGGCACAAAAAGAACGCATGGATTTGAGTAACGTAGTACCAGTGAGGGGAGCGGTCAGTGACCGCCGAGCGACGCCATTTTGTTGGTTGAAGCGTCCAGTTTTAGTAGCAATGGAGCAGTGGAACGTGCAGCATCGCGTGTTCGCTGTTGAACACTATTTCAAATCAAATGAATCTGTCATCACTGTTCAACGAAAATTTCGTTTACAGTTTAATGTCGCGCGTAATGATTCGGTACCTGATGGCAACTCGATACTTCGTTGGGTTAACTCGTTTCGTACAACAGGATCAGTGTTGAAGAATAAAGCGACTGGTCGCCCTCGTACGGCGCGAACTCCGCAAAATGTTGAAAGTGTCAGAGCCTCAGTTCTTGAAAGTCCTCACCGCTCGACTAGATGGCGTGCTCCGACCTTGAGGATATCACGTCGATCACTACAGCGCATCCTGACATGTGAGTTACAATTCCACCCTTACAAGATTATGATTGTTCAGAAGCTCCATGAATGTGATTTTCACGAATGAAGAGTTTTTTGCGAGAGAATGCTTGATGTCGTTGGAAATGACAATAATGTTGTAATGCTGAGTGATGAAGCTCATTTCCACTTGAATGGCTCAGTAAACAAGCAGAATTGCAGCTATTGGGCAGATTAGATTAGATTCCTAAAGTGCATTGTCCTAAAGTTACAGTATGGTGTGGGGTCTCTAAAATTGGCATCGTTGGACCTTATTTTTTTGAAGAGCGTGACCAAACGGTCACTGTTAATTCTGAACGATACGTGACAAGGCTACGCACATTTTTGCAGCCAAATCTTGAAGCTTTGGGGCTCGATATAGAACAAACATGGTTTCAACAGGATGGAGCCACAGCCCACACGAGTAATCAATCTATGGCTGTCGTTCGAGGAATGTTTCCTGGTCACGTGATTTCACGTTTCGGCGATCTCCATTGGCCTGCACGTTCGCCAGATTTGACTCCTTGCGACTTCTTTTTATGGGGACACCTGAAATTAAAGTTTATCATTGTAAACCTCGGTCACTCGAAGAATTGAAGGCTGCAATAAGTGAAGAAATTGCCGCTGTATCACAGGACACTTTGAACAAAGTTATGGAAAACTTTGAAGAGAGACTTGCAATGTGTATTCATGCAGAAGGACGCCATCTTTCTGATGTTATTTTTAAAAATTAGTTAATTGTCTTATAATTATTAACACCCAACTCTCAAATTGGGTTGTTTGATGATTGTTTTGGTGTGATTAAAATTAACCAACTTATAGCCTTTTAAAATCCATGCGTTCTTTTTGCGCCACCCTGTATTATGTCGATTATAATTTTGTTATTATTACTATGAGTATATTTTATATTAAATTTCATGTTATAGGAGTTGGAGCACCATATTTATCTGTGCATGGTCAGATAAGAAGAACGAACAACGATCAGGAGTCTTACCACAGCCTTTTTCTTCTGAAGATGAGGCGTGCCCGCCCTAATGTTTGGATTTTCAATAGTGAGTTTAGTAATATATTAAATTGGAAAGTGTACACAATACCTGAGAACACTTTACATTAATTGTTGTTGAGAATATTTTGAATTAATGCTATTCACAATTCAATAAAATAAAAGTTGAATAAAGAGGCCTTTCGATTATAAAGTAATCAATTTAAAACACACATAAACTAATAGTTTTTTTGTTAAGTTTAAAATATGTACATTTTTACATTATCAATTGTTTGATATTTGTGTGGAATACTAAAAATAATTTAAAACTAAAAAATTTTTATAAACGCAGTAACTTTCTTTTGAGTAATAAAAATGGTTGTTATCAAAGTATATTATTTTTTTTTACAAAGTATTTCACCCATATTTCTGAGTAAGACTTTTATTACAGTGATTTATAACATTTCGATTTACGACTGTATTTTAAGAATGCATTTATTGAATGATTTTTCAAATTTGATATAAACGATTGATTTTTTAAGTTGATAATAATAATAATCATAATAAATAATTTTGTTCCTGTACTACTTATCTTGTATATCATTTCAACTTTTGTTCAGAGGAAAACTGATTTTATTTTCTAAATTAGGTATTAAAAATCCCAACCCTTAAACATTTAAATATAAAACAACTTGTTTGAAACATTGTCTAATGTACAATGGTAGTCAGTTTACAACAATTCCTAAATATTTTAAAACATAACAAGGTTTCTGAAATTTATTTATATTAATTAATGTATTCTTTTTGAACAGAATCACTTGATTTGTATCTACAATTGTGTTATTATAGTAACTTATCTTAAAATAAAGTATGTTTTCATGGCGAGAATATTGTGTTTCAACTGAGTATTTTTGACCATTTTACATGCAAATTTTAAAATCTGTTATAACTTTTGCGCTTAATTTAAAACATAAGATATTTCGAGAACCCTTCTATTAATATAAAATATTTATTTTTGCAGGTCTAATTCCTCAAGTTAGAGGTCGTGGTCGAAACAGGGGTGTTACTCAAGGACGTGGTCGTGCACGTGGACAAGGTGAATCTACATTATCAGGTAAATTTATGTCTTCTTTATGTACTTATAATTCTGACTTAAAAATATATTTTGATTGTCCTAATAATTTTTATTTCAATTCAAACCGTATTGAGCTTATAATTAATTATTAATGATAACATGTTTGAGATATCACTTTTATGTGTAATTTTAATATTTAAGAACAAAATCATATTGTGAGATTTATATAAAAAATGTTATATATTCACATAAAAAGAAAACAATTTTATGTTACATTACAGTAGATGCAGTTTTACCGATGGCATCAACACATCCACCACCCCCAACACCACCACAAGCACCTCTAAAGGTACTTCCACACCGAACGCGCAGAGCTGCGCCGCGCTGCGCAAAACATGTGCGCGCCGAGCGGCGCACATGGTGTGGACGGCGAACCGCGCAGCTTCGCGCACTCGCGAACATCCGCGAACACGATCCGACTGATGGCAGTATTTTGACGAACATCTTTGAAGTTTGTTCGCCCTTGCGCGCTCAGTGTGGACGGGCATTTGCTCAGTTGTTGCTGCGCGTCGTTTCGGCTCGAACTGTCACTACCTGTGTTTGATCAAAATGGCTTTTGAATGGAGTCGTGAGTGCATCGAGACTCTGGTGAATGCATATCGAGTTCGAACGGAGTTATGGGACCCAAAAGACAATAAATACCATATTAAAAATAAAAAAAGTGACGCCTGGCGTGAAATTGCCAGTGAGGTGGGTTGTGATCATGGAGAGGCAAAATCAAAAATGTCATCCCTGCTCTCATCCTTCCGGCGAGAAAAAACAAAGGAAAAGAAGACACAAAATTCCACTGGTTCAGGTGAGTCCGTGCATAATTAATTTTACACTATCTGTAGCCCCGTCGAAACCCGATGGATACAGGTATATTTTTGTCTTTTAGTCAGTACTACTAACATAACATAACCTAACATTTCTAAAGAAATAATTATACCTTTTAACAACTTAATAGGCCCACATTATACATCCTTAACTGTACTTAATTGTTAATGTAAAACACGTGATTAAATTAGAAATTTCAGATTTGTTGTAATGAGTACATGCAAAAATTGCTTAAAAAAACAAAGAAAGAGGGTGGCCATTAAGAATTAATACAACGCATCAACAAAATGTTGATTCTTACAGACATAATGGGATTTGCCTATAGCCCAGGATGACAGAATTCATAGGCGGCCATTTTTTGTGGAATAGTAAATAAGAACTAAATATTCTAAAAATAAAACATAGATGTAAAATTATCAATTATTCTTGTACTGATTTTTACTTGTAAAAGTAAAAATTGTAATAATAATTTTTATAAATACAGTATTAGCATGATAATCATGTGATGGGTAATGTATTCCGACCAGGTTTGCACGAAAGCAGTCAGCCGACAGCTGTCGGCAGGGATTGCCGATATCGTTTGAAGTAGCCGAGCCAGCCGGCGCCGCACGGTGGGGCCATTCGTGAATTTCGACTGTCAAATGTAAAAAATCATATATAGAGCTTTAAAAACCAAATTCTATGAGTGATTTGTCAACTATTTCATGCGAGCAAGAAATTGTGACTATTTTTTTAAATTAAAAAATACTTTGTTAGGCTACTAAAATTATCTTATTTGTTTACTCATGGAGGAAATAGCCGCAGTACTGACATGACATCGTTTACTTCCAGGACGTGACCAGTTATATGTGAGCACTTGGTTTGCCTACAAGCTATTTGCATTTCTGAAGGAGAAGGATACACCAACCAATACTTTGGACACAGAAAGCGTAAGTATATGTTTATTAATCTAAATGTATACATGTTTTACAATGCAGTAATATTATCATTTGTAGAATGATGTTTCCACTGTTATAGCCTATCGGTGGTGGTGATTTAATCTAAGAATAAAAGTAAACAAATATTAATATGTAAATTTAACTTCATCAATCAATATCTACACAATTATCTCTGTATAAACCTTTAACAAAATGAAACAGTTTTAAATGAGACAAAAAGGAAAGGTATTAACAATAGCCTATTGGCATTCTGTTTAAATAAGTAGAAACTTAATTATAAAAATAACTTCAATTCTAAATTTAACAATGTTATTCTTTTTTTTTCAAATTTGGTACAGTAGGCTATATATTTCATACCAAAAAGCAAATGCAAAAATAGTATTTCAAAGGGTATCTGAGAACAATTTACTTGAAATCGCTTAAATTAACATGGGCTGTTATGGCAGTTCGGCTACTGTTAACATGAGTTCGGATACATACTGTTAACACACGTCACATGATGCACAATTACAAAACATTAACACATATTTCTTGTAGTCTCTAAAAATATCCGGCTTCAAATGCCAAGATGATTCATAGTCTAGAGCAACCCTTGGCTGAAAGGTTTTGGTTTAGGTTTATGCGTAACTTTCTTGCCACGAGACTTGTCCTGTTGTAACAAAGTACTCCGCAAATTCATTGCGAACTGCCTTTGCAACTTCAGAACTTTTACGGGCTTTCTTTCTCATACCACGAAGTGCTGTACCGAGGATTTCTTTTCTCCAGTTCCCCTCAATGACAGTGCCATTCGGTAGCTCGTTGTCAAAAGTACCGGGAGGAGTGTAGATGTCCCGGGATGTTTCGCTCCTCCTGAGGAAATTGTGCAAAAAAAGAGTTGTAAGCACCACATCTCTAACCTTTTCTGCCTCCAACAGCATCGGTTTTCTCAAAACTCTGAATACAGCTGAAAGAATCCCAAAACTATTTTCTGTGACTCGCCGAACTCGTGATAAACGATAGTTGAAAATCCTTTCTTTGGATCCATTTTCTGAGACCCCAGAGTAGGGTTTCAAAACGTTTTCATGCAGAGCAAACGCTTCATATCCTAAAAAAACGTAAGGAACACGTTTTTCACGCCCTGGAAGTGCCTTTGGTTGCGGTGCGTTCAAAGTTTTCCCCTCAATCTTTTTCCACAATGCACAGTTTTTAAACCACCATCAGATATACGTCCCTGAGCACCGACGTCAGCAAACATAAAATTGTAGTTTGCATCCACGAGCGCAAACAGAACGATACTGAAGAAAGACTTGTAATTGTAGTACTCGCTTCCGCTATCCCAAGGTGCTTGGATTTCGATGTGTTTGCCATCTACTGCTGCCAAACAGTGTGGGAAATTCCACGTTTCTTCAAACTCCTTTTCATAATGTAGCCATTCTTGTTGTGAGCTCGGCAGCTGTAACAAATGACATTAAGGTGCTATATAACAGCCGGTGTTGTAGTCAGTTATAAGTAAAATAATTGTTATAGCGAAATTAATTGGTTTTAGATCAATTTTCTTTTTCCCCCAGGTTCTTGTCGAACAGCCTGAAAATGATCCTGATGAAGATGAGGAGGAAGAATCTAATCAATCTGAACCTGTTGTACCATCTGGAAATCAAAGCACGGCAACAGCATCGCCTGCTTTAACATCAAGTCAAAACAGATTTGTACCACCGCAACCCAAAAAGCGAAGAAGAACGGCCATTGACGACCCCCGGCTTGCTCAGGCGTACAACCTCATGGATAATGCGACAAAAACAACTCGTGATGAATGTTCAACATTTGGAGAGCATATTGCGACAAAGCTCCGAAAGTTTGATGACCGTAACCGTGATTATTTGATGCACAAGATTAGTACATTGATATACGAGACAGAAATCGAGGTTGACACTGTTTACATACGTTCTCCTATGCAGCACAGCGGTGAATCCAGCGCAAGCCGAATGTCTAGTCCTAGTCCTTCACCTAAACTTCCATTGCAACAAGTATACAATCCACCTGCCAACAACCCTTTACAAACATTTATAAATGACTTTGTGGATAACAATTCAGAAGTTTTAACTACTCTGTAATGGCTAGTATTTAAAATGACAATGAACAATTGTTTATAAAATAGGGCTTGTTACAAGTTATCTTTTGGGGGAATTTTGATATTTTTTATTTTTATATCCATGCCTTTGGTTTTCATTTATTTTCTAGTTAAATTTGTTTTTTCAATAAATAATTTTGATAATGCTTATGTATTTCTCAACAATCATTAAAAGAATAAAATAAAATATTAAAACATAGTGGTGGCTTTCGATAGTTTCAAGTTTGTTACGTCAACTCGAGCTTAAATCACTATCTATAGGATGGCCCTATATGCATTAAATATACAAGTTGTCCCTAAATACATTAAACTGGTCTCCCAAGTCCCGAAGTTAGATGTTTCGTTATATTTGACTACTAACATAAGATCATTATGTAAGATTATTTTTAGTTTGTTTAATTCACTTTCGTTAGTTTTTTAAACCATTTTTGAAAATGTTACAAGCATATTAATTATGTTCATTTTAAATCAATCATGTTCCCAAAGTACAGTTTTTTTATAAAAGTGTTGTAAATTTAAATTTACTGCTTAATAAACTATATTACTTACTTGTATGTAGTCTCTCAGTGCATTATTCAGAGCCCTGCAAACTTCCATCACAATGTATGAAACACTCTGTTTAGACACTTTGAAAAGGTACATCAAGCTTGTGAAAGAGTCTCCAGTTGCTAAAAAGCGAACAGTTATCGCCAGTCTGTCCTTAGCACTTATAGCTTTTCTATAATTAGTATCCCGTCGAGTGATTTCTGGCCCAATCAAATTGAGAAGATACTCAAAATCTTCAGACGACATGCGGCAAAAATTTTCGAACTGCCCACCAATACGGAGATCATTAAGCATGGATTCCCCTCCATACGATTCCCGACGTCTCAGTATGGGCGTCACCCAATGACGACGTGGTTTTCTCCTTCTTTTTAACAGATCATTATAAATAACAATAAAAACCGAAGCAGCTGTTGCCGGGTCCATTTTCTACATCGGTGTGATTGTGTAGCCCGCGCAACACGGATCACAGCCGCGCAACTACGAACATGGCGCTCTGTTCCGCGCAGCGCAATATGCTTTGCGCAGCGCGGCGCAGAGCGGCGCAGCTCTGCGCGTTCGGTGTGGACGTACCTTAACATTAGCGCCATCTCCTCAACCAGCTGCTTCACCGTACCACCATTATAGAGTGGTACCGACATGTGTCGGAACTCATTTAATGGAGACACAGCTAGTGGAGTTGCAGAGGCAAGATCTTCAAATGGGGATAGCAGTTTATCCTCCATCTTCAGGCGAAGACTTGGGAGCAACAGCTGGGCAGCCAACATGCTTAGTATGCCAACTAAATAGGTGTACTCGGGCATGTAGTCCATGTGGCCACGTTGTGATGTGTGGCTCCTGTGTGCAGAGGTTTATAGCCCAGGAAACCTTTCACAGTGTTGTACCGGGTCGTTTGACCGGTAACTTTTGGTTGCTTTCGTCGTTGTCTGCCGGGCTGCCTGAGACCACTCGTTCCCGGCGATTCGCTTTACTTTGGTGGCCGTTGGCTGGGACTCGTTCGTTCCGTGTTCCAGCTCTTGTCTGTCATTTTACTGGTTTCTCTGCGGCCGATCGTCTTAAATCAATATCAGTGTAATTACTCAAAAATGTATTAATAACTGAGGTTAGTTCAATCAAAACTCTTTCCGTATCAGCATCAAAGTTGACATTTTCAAACATATTAAGATCCATACTTAATAAAATATAATGAACATATACGTGGGCCCTTATAGTAGATTGAATATAAAATTATAAATACAAAAGGGTGAATATATTCCCCCCTCCCCTTAAAAGTCCAATCCACGGGTTATTGCGGCACCGAGATCCCAGAAGACAGGAAATGCTGTGTGTGCGCCGAGTGGTTTGGAAATATCCAGGGCTTCCTGGTTCCTGCAGATAGTGACGGCTACCAATATGTTCAATTGTCGTGCGTATGGCGTCACAGTCTGATACGGTGTTGGTGGCGTGGGATTCAGCTGCGAGCAGGTCAATCCGCTGTTTTTTTGTTGGCAATAAGAATCAGCTGACCAGCGTGCAGCCGTGTGCTGTAGCAGTTAGTTCATAGCCGCACCAAACAAGACGATAAGTGGCTTCAACTGTTCTTGGTTAGCACGTGGTTAGGTTAGTGACAATTCCCCACATAAAACTAAATACCAAGTCCTTTCCACCTCATGCTATGTATGAGAAGTTACGTGCAAACTATTTGTCACTAACACACACAAAAGAATTGTCTTAAACTACCACAGAAGGCAAATTTAATAGGAGCGATGTTGCGTCCTTCTTTCCAATGCAGACCAGGCCTGCCAACCCATGCCAATTCTTGTCATTCTTCTTGCGTTGTTATAGTAGTGTTATAGTTATAACGACTGACCCACCCTTTCCAAACAGGTCTTTCGTAATCATGGCAAATGTGGTGAATGACTTTGTGCCAAACAGACTCGACATCCCTCAACAAAGATTATATGCGTTTCCATCTAAGCAACTAACATCCGGTCTCGTGACACCCAACATAGGAATCCCGTACTTCAACGATGCGCGTGAGTGGATGCCGGGAGTCCTCTGGTATTATTCCAGGGGGCGCTGCGCATCTAAAGGCTGGAACGTGTCAGAAAATCTGCTCACTGGAATCGCGATCGAAATGGTAGCTCCAAATCTGCCGGGAACATGTGCCCTCACTCAAGCTAATGCTCGGAAACAATTTGTTCAGTTTGCTCTAGAGGGCCTTGTAACCGTAGGATATGAGAGCGCCATGTCTCAAGGACTCCCAGAGACCATTGAACCAGATGGTAACATCCAAGCAGTGCTAAACATCTTGCAGAGAGTTCCAGGAGTCTGTCCACCTACAGCCGATGCGATGGCAAGAACCATGATGGGAGTAGCTGAAGACGCAGCGGCACCAGATCTATCCGGGGCTAACATCGCCCAAGCTGTGGCAGTGCTTCTTAATGCACTAGTGTCAAATTCTACTGCCAAAAGAAGAGCTCTTGGTTGCAACGTATATACCGCGCTATATGTCGGTGCTTCTTAATGCACTAGTGTCAAATTCTACTGCCAAAAGAAGAGCTCTTGGTTGCAACGTATATACCGCGCTATATGTCGGTCTTGCCAAGCGCGGGACTATAACGGCTGCAAAACTAGCATCGATAAACCGCGCAATTTCAGACGAAACCACTCTGAATTGCGATGTGTCGCCGGATGATGTGAAGAACTGCGGACAGGCCATGGCTCCTTATGTAGATGAATCGAATGCACAAGCAGTGATGGAGGGTTTAGCCGGCAATATGACAAACCTAAGTTTAAGATTGCGCATAACGATGGACCAAACTTTAAAGTCGGGGATGACTTCTTATTGGGCCATAGACTCAGCCCTCAGACTATTCACAACGTTCAATTGGTCGAAGGCATCACAATACATCCCGACAGACTTCGTTAAGTATCAACGAGCAAGAGAGTTAGTCCAGAACAACCAGTACTATGGATTTAAGAAGAGTCTCGGCGAAGCTGCTCACACAAATTATAAATCTTTATCATGGCTTGCAATACAGCTTCTCATAAAGTACCAAGGATCAGAGTTCGGAAGCTTGATCAATTACAGGGGAGTAACACCAAGACCTGATTGTCAGCCTGAACTCCAAGCACTCATTGACGAATATGTCCCTAAAAAAACACTTCGAAGTAACAGCCAACAAGAAGTAACAATCAGATAAATAGAAGCTGCAATAGGCTAAGTAGTCATGTCTATTAAGATATTTAATAAGTTAAATAAAACTTATCAAATTGTATTCTGATAGACAGTCACTGTTTTTGAAAAAAATTTATAGACAGGAAATCCTTTTTATTCTGTTAGTGACTTTATGTCCGTAAAGGAAATCAAGCCTAAGTCAAGCTTTTAGTAACTGATTAACATTTATATAGTTTATTTTATTTATTAATTTTTATTGTATAACTTAATGTTTCAATTTTATCTTATTTAACTTATTTATTTATATGTGTTTATCATTGTTATAGTTTGTTTGTAAACTCTAATTGTTATGTCTTTCAATTTTTTACTATGATATTGTATTGTTTTTAATGTTTTAATGGTAAATGTTGTTTCTTATTTATTAACATATTTGTTTCTGTTACTGTCAATTGTCAATATGATATTTATTTAATGTACATTAATTTTAATGGCAAATTATTTAATTCATTTTAATCGCGCTATCCACAAAGCCAATATTATCCCCTGTTAGTTTTTTGGGCCTTTTTGCCTTTTTATATTATTATTATTAATATTATATAGTAGTTTGTATTAATTACTGGTTTATACCTGGCTGTTGCCTTTTGCTGTATACCTCTGACTATTGTCAATGCATTTATGTCAAATGGCAAATAAAATGATATGATTATGATCCGTTTTCAATTAATTACTGCATTAAGAAATCAAATGATGTTAGTTATCAACAATTTGCGTTGTGTTAATGATTGCAGACACAAATATTATTCATTTTAAGTCGATCTAATATTACAAATTACAATACAAATTATAACTTATATTACATGCAGGGGTGTCCCCTAGTTATAAACTAATAGGCCTTGGCAAGGCCACACTTATAAGGTGCGTTGTCACTGGTGCGGCTGGAACGATAATCGTTGAACTACAGTCGTTGGACGATAATCGTAGAGCGCCTGCTGTGCATTGTCTTCAATGGCGCCGTTGTCACTGACGCGACTGTCGCCAGAGTCGCTGACTGCAGTCGTACGGGTCTGCTGCTGGAGCAGTCATAATCGCAGTCGTTGGCCGATTTTCGAGGGGTGCACATGCGAGTTTGATTGAGTGCGTAAGTGTGTTTGTGCAATGTCATCCAAAACAGCTCTAAAATTAAATTTTACACCTGAGGAAGACGAGAAACTAGTAGAGGCGATTTCTCCTCACCCTTTGATTTATGACCTGAGAAATCCCCAGTATAAGGACCAAAGGGCTAAAGACAATGTTTGGGTGGTTATATCTGAAGAAGTTGGAAGATCAGGTAAGTGTATTTCACATAATTAACTAATATAACAAACTAATAACCCCCACAGTTTGATTATGCTCTGTTTTAATACTTTAGAATACTTTCTTTCAGAAAATATCATATTTTTTGCCTTACAAAATTTAAAAAAGCAATAAAAAATAACTGTAGTTGATGATACTCGTTTTCTATATCTGGAGGTCTCCAAACTTAATTATTCCTATCGGGAAGCAAATAGGGGCGATATTTTTACCAATTTTTGGATGATATTTCATACCTATACCTATACCTTTTTTACCTATAGGTTAAGTAGTTTCTTAGACAAGAGTACCTAAAGAGGAATTAAACAATTCGGAGGTAGGCCTTAGTGGCTCGCCTTAAGCGGTATGCCAAGTGATCACTCAATTTACAAGAAATAACTGTGATAGTAAAGAAACAAAAATACAGCAAAACCTTTTTATTAAGACATAAAAATGAACATTTAAATGTTTGTTTCGTTAATAAACCAATAGCGTAAACTCTCAAGACATGTTGGTTTAGGATCTGTCTGTTTTGTGTACACTTGATTCTTGCCAACTTACTTTCCCCTCTTCCACAAAGTATGAGGCAAAAGTGCTCCTCACGGTGAAACCCTTAACGTTTGCATAACCACCAGTAGCTCTTAGGGGGATCAAATTTTCTGTCGGTAGGGCCTCGGTTGGGTCAAGTTCGTAGTTCGCTCTTCCACTACGAGAGAGATAGCCTTCCCTAATCATGTTGTGCAAACAACAACTGACAACTATGACATTGTCAACAGTTTCTGGGAGTAGATTGATTGGAGTATAAAAAACTCGAAATACCTGGCTCAAAATGCCAAAGGCGTTTTCAGAGGTTCTGCGAGCACGGCACAACCGGTAATTGAACGTGCCTTTAATATTGTTTGCAAGAGCATCTTCTTTTTGGTAAGGTTTCATCATATTAGGATGTAGCTTGAATGCGTCATCTCCTATCAACACATGTGGCAGCAAAAGTTGACTGTTTGGAAGCCTTCGTGGAGGTGGAAGTAGAGTGCCATTGAAAAACGCTTTCCCCAAGGTAGATTTTTTAAAAATCCCGCTATCTCCCTCTTTCCCGTAGGAGTCGATATCAATAAACATAAACTTGTAGTTAGCATCAACAACTGCAAGCAATACTATAGAAAAGAACCCTTTGTAATTGTAGTACAAAGAGGAAGACTTCATAGGACACCTGATTCGTACGTGTTTTCCGTCGATGGCTCCGATGCAGTTTGGGAAATTCCATTTTACATAATATTCGTTAGACTTCTCTTCCAGTCCTTCTTTAGAAATGTTTGGTAAAAACAGTGGCACTAGCTTCTCCTTCAAAACAGCCAGAGTTTGTTTTATAATACGGCTTATTTCACTAACTGAAATCCTGTACTGAAATCTTAAAGAGTGATATGACTCTCCAGTAGCCAAGAATCTGGAAAAAACAAGAAGTAACGTTAAATTTCTTAGTAATTTTGTAATTACAACTATTTTGTAACTATGACATACTATCTAAATTATGCATCTAAAAGGAAACTTGCATAAAAATATTTGTCTTTTTCAGTTGCTGACTGCAAGAAACGTTGGAGAAATATAAAAGATACACATGACAGGAAGATGCGAGAAAACAACAAAACTGGTTCTGAGGCCCCACCATGTAAAAAAGGGAAGAAGTGGCAGTTACAAGAACAACTTGCTTTCCTCCATTCTGCGGATGTTAAACGAAAGTAAGTTAAATAATATACTAAGGGTTAACGTTGATGGTATATCAATATTTGTATTGAGAATATGTTTTATTCTGGTCAGTAGTGTACCTTCCACGCGCACAGATACTTTGGGCCAACTGTAAACTGTAAAGGCCTAGCAGTTCATGTTTTCATTATTAAATCTTTTATTACGAGAAACAGGTTACCTAGTATTTTTTATTTGTTTTCAGAAGCTTCTGCAGCATCACCGAGGACAACGAAGGGAGTGCTTATGACGAAAATGATGACTCAGTTCCTTTCGATGTATCTGAAATTGAGCAAGAAACGCAAACAGATGCAGCAGCTCGATCCTCGCCTCAGCCTGTGCCTCCGAAACAAGTGTCCACCAAAGAAGTCTTGTCTAAGAACGAAACTACTCTGCCAAAGAAAACTACTTTCCGCGATAAAGTTTGTTTTGCAATCGAAAAACGCTCCAAAGAGAGAGATACAATGATCAAGAATCTGCTTGAGAAGGATGAAGAAACAGACGATATAACTTTATTTTTTAAAAGCATTGCAAAAACTGTTCAAAAGATGCCCCCTAGCTTGCAACAGCGAGCTAAGTTGGAAACATTAACTTTAATTTCAAATATAGAATCCGATATGTGGGCGTCACGTCAGGGAACATCTGCAAATAACCAAATGTTTATGATCTCTTCGCCTTCGTCTTCTGATGCCAGTTTAATGTCATCAACGTCCCAATATGGCCAAACTCAGCAGTGTGGTGGGCAAACTTTATCTACCCAGCAGTATGATCAGAGTACAACAATTATGGATCCATACAATATGCCCAGTGGAAAATCTCCAATGTTCACTAACTTCATGAGTTAGTTTATTGAGATTTAATTTGATTTAAAGAGACTAAGTGTATTTGATAATTATTTTATCGGAGTTTATATCTCACATCAGGTTTATTTTTCTTCAAATTACTTTTACTTATCATTTTGAACACCAGAACAGAACTCATGCGTCTGCTTGTTTATTCTTGTGTTAATAAAATTGTGTTATTTTCAAAATGAGCAATCTCAGTTAATGAATTTACTTTCCCTTGTTCAACCTTCCCTCCTTTGCTGGTCCCATACATTATGAAATATTCTTGAATTTCAGGTGTATTAGGTAATCTTTGCAATTAAATAATCCAACATGATGCGGCTGGGTTTTTATATGCAAAGATGTATTTAAACCTAACCGAAGCATAAAACCTTTATACTCTCACTCTTTAAACAAAAGCTCTACTTGAACCTTTTCCTATTACAATATATGGGTTTTTATAATCATTCTAAAAAATCATTGCTTTACAAAAATTAAATAAGAATAAAAAATATATCCTACCTTAACGTAACAGCTAACTTCTCATCTCCTGTGATTGGATATGGAATGTAGTTTGAAGACAACTTCTTAAGGTCCTCATTGATTAAACTAGACACAAACTGAAACTGAACTTTGGAAAGTCTAAAGAACTCAGAAAACATTCTCTCATCAGCTTGCAAATGATTGTTTATTAATATTTTGAAGTAACCTTCTTCTGTTCTCTTTGTGAATATATTATGTGTGTTAAGTCGTGGTACACTTAACATTTCTAAAATATCTTCATCTTCTAAATCTTCAACTAACAAATAACTCAGTAGCCGTTTCTTTATACTCATCATTCAGTACTTCACTTAGCAACAGTCAAACCTCAACTGAACTAATGTTTATTAATCGCATCAGTGACAATGACCACTGCAACGATCATCGCTCGGCGATGATCGTCCACCGATAATCGTACAACGACTATCGCTCTGGCCGCACCAGTGATAACGCACCTTAAAAAATCTTTAAAAAAACGCCGTTTCCGTGGAAATCAATACACTAATAATATAGCCAGAGTTGGCGATATTAATACTACATCTGTGTCTGAGAAAAATGAAACTAACGCTGAAAGTGTGGATGATTTTGAGGCTAGGCCTAGGCCTATAGTAGAGCAAGATTCTGCTTCTAAAAGAAAGATTGGTAATGTTTCTCTGGTTGATGAAGACTGTAATGTTGGATCAGGTAACATAATTGTAAATATGGATATTCTTTCACAAGCATTAGCTAGTTTCTGCATATGCAAAAAATTGTAAACAAAATACGGTTGACATTCTTGAAAATTTGAGCTTGCGAAAGGGCCTAGCAAGTACTTTATCATTAGTATGTAAACATTGTAATGAGAGCCTTTCATTCAACACTTCTCCTAAAGTTGATAAATTCTTTGACATCAATATTAGGTGTGTATATGGGTTGAGAGCCATAGGTAAGGGAATGGTTGCGGCTCGGACGCTATTCGGCATTTTAGACTTACCAAGCCCACCACAGAAATTTGAGCGATACAATCCACTTTTACTAAAGTCCCTAAAAGTAGTAGCCACTCAGAGTATGATGTGAGCTACTAATGAAGCTGTAAATTGTAATGTTGATGAAGATGGCAACACATCAAATAACCTAAGTGTAGGCCTAGATGGGACATGGCAAAAGCGTGGCCACACATCTTTGAATGGTGTAGTGACTGTCTCCTGCATTGATACAGGGAAAATTTTAGATGTAGAGGTGTTTTCCAAGTACTGCCATGGCCGTGCATGTAAAATAATTGGACATGATTGTAAAAAAAATTGCCAAGGGTCAAGTGGAGGCATGGAAGTGGAAGGCGCATTGAATATGTTTGCTCGTTCACAGGCTTCCAGAGGTGTACGCTATGAGTATTATTTAGGTGACGGGGACTGTAAAGGTTTTGACCAGGTTGTTGCATCTAAGCCTTATGGAGAGGAGATTCAAATAAAAAAATTAGAATGTGTAGGACACGTTCAGAAACGTATAGGGGGAAGGTTGCGCAAATTGAGAAAAGAGTACAGGAAAAAGAAACTTTCAGACGGTAAAGGTCTTGCGGGAGCAAAAGGGCGACTTACTAATGAGGCAATCAATAGCCTACAAAACTATTATGGATTAGCTATCAGGAGAAACAAAAATGAACTACAAAACATGAAAAAAGATGTGTGGGCTACATTTTTTCATAAAGCGTCCACCAATGAAAAACCGCAGCATAATTTATGTGATACATCTTGTTGACAAACAAAGTCAACGTGACGGAACAACCTATGATCACAAGAATTCTATAGATCAAGCTGTTATTGATATAATAAAACCAACTTACCAAGCTCTAGCCAACCCAGAACTTCTCAAGAAATGCCTTCACGATAGAACTCAAAATGTGAATGAGTCCTAAAATTCAGTTTTGTGGTCTAGGATACCAAAAATAAATTTTGTAGGAATCAGTACTCTCCAGTATGGCACATTTGATTCAATAATTACATATAATGAAGGTAACAGAGGTAGGATAAAAGTTATTAAAAGTTTTGGACTGCAGCCTGGGCCTAATTGCATCAACATCTTGACAGAAATTGATACCACAAGAGTGCGGAAAGCGCAAAGATCTAGCCAAGAAGTAGTCAAGAGAAAAAGACAACAGTCAAGAATGCTCAAGAAAAGAAAAAGGGACATAGAGAAACAAGAAGAACCTGAATATGCTGCAGGATTGTTTTAAAAAGTAAATAAATACAACTTTGTTATCTAGTTTTCTCTTTTTTTCCGAAAGTAAGTAATTTTGTACAGAAAATCTGTGATTACTCATGAACCGCTTATTGAAAACACTTGAAATTTTTACCACTTGTGAAAAACAACCTTATACATAGCCCCTACCACTTTCAATAAAATTAGTAAACATTTGTTTGAATAACAAATTATTTACTACTTAAAAGATAAAGTAAAAAAGTTACCAAAGAAAAAAAATCATAAAAAATTTATTTTTTAATGTACAATTTTTAAAGTGGTAGGGTCCATTGAAAAAGGTGATATTAGTATGTAGTAAAAATTTCAATTAAATAACTTTAACAGTTCTTGAAAAAACACAATATTTGTAACAGTAAATTAACATGGCGCGAATAGGGACGTCCGTCTCCCCGAATATTAATCGGGCTTAGTTGTGTTTTCAGGGTTTTGTTCAATTTATGTTCTTTGTCGAGATATTTGTTAACCTAGGTTCGAGCCAAGTGCTCAATGTTACCTTCTTACCATTAATTGCTTTTAATATCTGGTTTTATATTTAATAGTAGTTCTGTATAATGTTTCGTTGAGCCTTTTTTACAGTTGGAGTTACCGATTTACCATATTTTTGTTCATTGACAATAACCTAGCCTATCTGGGTAGTTTGATTTTCATGTTAAAACCTATTGCTCCTGTATCAATAGCCTAGTTTTCAGTTTGTCATTTTTAGTTCCCTATACGTAATTAATTCTTTGGTAATTTGTTAAGTTGTAATTTGTCTTAAGTCTGATTTTCCAACATAATTATTCATAGCCTAAAAATGGATCTTTTATTTTCTAGTGTGCTCCAATCATGTACAATTTTGTCTGTTCTGGTTTTGTTTTGCCATTTCCTGTTATTAGTTGTTAGGTGTAGTATTTTTGGTTTTGGGCTGTACTGTTTTTAATGTGCTGTGGTTTGGCCTTGCAGTCCAGGGTCCTTGAGTGGGACGTTCTCCCTCAGCCTGCCGTCCAGGGATGGTCGACCATTTTACCACTGCCAGCCTGGCCTGAGGACCATGTATAGAGGCCATTTACGCTCCTGCGGCCCCACCTACATCCTTGGGTAGTACATCCTCAGGTTAGTGCGTTCCATCTTGTTTTCCCGGCGGCTGAGCTGGGGGGTTTTGATGTGGATATATACATTTATAAAAAAAAACAAAAAAAGGAGGTGAAATATAAAAAAAGAAGAAAAAAATGTTTGTGGAACTTTTTAATGTGGCCTAGGCCTAAAACTTGAACAATGATTCCTTGAAACAGCCATGGGGACTTATATATACTATCTTGCGTAAAGGAAGAAAAACCTTTAAAAGCAAAAAGAACTTTTGGTGTTATTATTTAATGTTATTTATTTTAATTAGTTTATTCTGTTGTTATATTTTTGTAGAGTTTATATTTGTTAGGTCCCTATGGTTAAGTTAAGTTATTTATTTATATGTTTAGGCCTAGTGATTGTTATTTATTTTTTTGTTAATTGTACTATGGATGTCTTGAAGTGACTTTTTACTAGAACGGTACTGGGTTATATATTTTTTAAAATTGTTTAATTTTTAAAATCTTCACCAAAAGGGGATTATTATTCTTTGACTTAACTTCCTATTCGGAGCTGCCCAGGGATTCCGGCTTACTCCCTGGCCTCAGTGGAATCATGGGATGTGGGCTAAATTGCCGGGTTAATTGGTGATACCAAAATGTTTATAAATTTTTCACTTTTAATTGGGTCTTTAATTTCTTACGTTTTGGGTGTCTCCGGCTAAACTGCAGATAGGCCATGCATATTTTTTGGTATTTGTTATATTTTGTTATATTTTGGTATTTGTAGCATTAAGTGTTTTTGTAGCTTTTGTCATTATCTTGTTAATTTTAGTGTTTCTTGTTATTTATTTAAATGCAAATTGATATTGGGGCCTTCTGCCAATTAATATTGTGGCCTTCTGCCGTTTTTGATTGATTAATATTTTGTTTTCTTGATAATAAATTAGTTTTGCTCAGCTGCCGAGTTTTATTTTAACCCTCCAACTGCCACCCGTGATCCCATCGCTTGACTTGTTTTGAGCCATCCCCCAGTTGGCACGCTTTCCAGCTTTTGGTGGGGGGATGGGTCTCAGTGTGACTGCAGGAGATAGCACGATAGTTGAAACAAATAATTAGGATATTTTAAATTTATGTTTAACCTATTGCACTTGGTTTTACTGTAATTCGCTGCTTATGTTAAACTAATTTACCTATTAGATTTCCCTATTTGGTTTGCCATGGGGTGGGAGGTTTTTTTTAAAATGTTTATAATGGGTGGGAGGGAGTGAACATAAGTGGCTCATTTGGGTATAAAACTAAGGAATGTTAAACCAAGTCACATGTATTGTATCTGTAACATTTATCACAACATGAATGAAATAATTTTGTTGGAAGGATATCCAAATCACTGTTACAAATAAAGTTTATTCGTATATAGCCACGGGGTGGGAGGGTTTTTTAAAATGTACATAATGGGGTGGGAGGGATTCAACATAAGTGGCTCATATGTGTATAAAACCAATTAATGTTAAACAGAGTCAAATGTATTTTATCTGCAACATTTATTACAATATACATGAATTATATTTGTTGGATAGGATATCCAAGTCACAGTGGCAATTAAGCCATATAACTACGGGGTGGGAGGGTTTATAAAAAATATATGATGGGTGGGTGGGTTTTTTACTGTGGCTCATATATGAATAATTTATTAATGATAAGTAAAGTAATACTTCTTATCTATAAACTTCATCACAGTCTGTGTGAAATAGGTCGTTGGAAGGTTATCCAACTTACAGTTATAAAGAAAGCCATAAAGCCACAGGGAGGGTGGGTTGAATAATGTGTATATAATGGGTGGGTGGGTTGCAATAGAAGTGGCTCGTATATGTATAAAACTGTTGAGAGTTACACCAAGATGCATGTTTAACTCACAGTTACAATGAAAGCCATGTAGCCAGATGTTGGTGGGTTTAATAATGAATATATGATGGGTGAAATGGTTTCTATATAAGTAGCTCTTTTTTTCTACATAACGTTAGAATGACAAGTCAAGATAGATTATTTGTAAAATACACAGTATAATGAACTAAGATAGTTGGATAGTATATCCACCGTCAATTACAACGTAATTCATAGAGCCTTGGGGTTGGTGGGTTTATTATTTACTGAGTATGTGATGGGAGGGAGGGTTTTTTATATAATTGGCTCATATGCAAAACATTTTTACATAATTTATGGTTAAGTGTGCTAACTTTGCCAATAAAATGAAGGCTTTTTCACATTTTTTTTCATTTTTATGTGTACATAACTTATGAATGTTAAGTCAAGATACATTTAATCTTGTAATGAGGTGGACTACATAACAAGTCCAGATATGTAATTGGTACTTTAAATCGTTTTTCAATGCAGTGATATGGTTGGATGCAACAACTTTATTAAAATTAAATGTAAGTATATTAAACCTCCATGGGAGGTTTTAATAAGTAGCGAGATTTAAATATGCAATAAAGCACTGATTTTATTGATTAATGTTCTTTTGTTTGGTTTTTTAGATAAAAATTACTGCAGTGAAGTATACTAAAATGAATTTGCTGCCAAGGAATCTATGCTTGCTGAACTCCTACTTCTTTGTTTTTGAAATTTGTTAATGATGGAGTATCAGATGAGGGAGACAAAGGTAGTTGGACATTTGCCATCATTATGTGAAAAGTAACAATCAAGACGTTTCGATTTGGTAAAACCCAAACCTTTTTCAAGTGCTAAAAACTAAATTACATCTACACAAACATGTTATAAAACTACGTTCTTAAACTAATAAACTAATCTACTTTAATAATTATCTACATTTTAACCTAGATGCTAGAATGGAGTACAACAAAATGAACTTCTACTAAATATTAAAAAAAAAAAAAAAAATATTAACAGGGTTAAATTAATATAGCCAATTAGGCGCTGTCAAGGTCACGATATCAACGAAAATTGTCAAAACACAATAATATTAATATTCAAATTAGACTGAAATAAGATTACAGCTTACAGGATTATAGCTTAAAACACCATGTAAAACATGTAGGGCAAAAACTCTCTCGCAGCTGGTAACAAACTATTGATTGAATTACTTAAAGATCTAGAAAGAAATCCTCTTTAAAAAATCAAATAGAAATAAACACAACACCTTAAGGACATATTAAGAAATGATTGGGAAAAAATACTTTCTTGCATAAATGCCACAGCACATCAAACAGACATAAAAACTAAGCAAAACCATATTAAAAAATTTAATGATCTCAAACAAACCTACTCATCTAACACACTGAAATTCAAAGTTAATTTCACCCACCCTTACACATACAATGGTATTAACCCACCCGCCCACCCCTACACGTACAGTGGTGTTAACGCACCCACCCTTACACGTACAGTGGTATTGACCCACCCGCCCACCCTTACACGTACAGTAGTGTTAACCCACCTGCCCATCCTTACACGTACAGTGGTGTTACGTACAATTCTTTGTACGTATAAAACTGTAATTCTTTGAATTACAGTTTCATTCTTTGAATTAAAATTGTACAATTTTAATTCAATTAAAATTGTACAATTTTACATTCAATTGTAATTGAATGTAAAATTGTACAAATTCTTGAACCTTGACTCACAAAATGGAATTCACCGAACATCACAGATGAATAATATAGTTAATATCTCCAGCAAAACACTAACTAAAGAAGAAACTGATGTACTATCTAAAGGGCTAAATTTTTCTGTTGTTACTAAAAGACCTAACGTGCTGGATTTCATTACTGGAATTGAATCGGCTGCTCAACAGCTACCTGAGGAGGATGCCGATCAGTTCAGGTGTGAGGCCAGTATCGCCCTAAAGAAAATTCAACCCACCAAACCTAACCTCTGTAAAACTGAACTCAACGCTCCAAAGGCCCTCAAAAGTGAACAGGACATAAAAATTTTACCTGCAGATAAAGGAAATGCCACAGTCATATTAGATAAAACTACATACGAACACAAAATTCAAGAAACTCTTACAGATGGAAAATACACAGTACTAAATAGAGACCCAACTAAATCCTTTGAAAGGGAAATTGAAAAAACCCTTAGAAAACACAAAAAATGAGGAACAAGCAATTGCTTCCTCAAATCTCAAACCTAAGGTTTGGCTTAGGTACGTGGATGACACATTTGTCTGCTGGAGTCACGGTGAACCTAATTTAGAAGAATTTTTAAAATACTTGAACAAAGTTTCACCCACCATTAAATTCACCATGGAAAAAGAAATAATAAATTATCATTTTTGGATGTAAATGTAGAAAAAACAAAACATGGCCTAAAAACATCAGTCTACAGAAAACAAATTCACACAGGCAAATACCTCAATTTCAATTCTAACCACCCACAAACTGTTAAAGAAGGTGTAGCCTTCTCTCTCTTTGATAGGGCCTGAGCCATATGCTCAGACAAAACTAAACTAGACAATGAACTAAACAATGTTTCCAAAGATCTAATAAACAATGGCTACCCTCAGTCTCTCATAAACAAATGCAAACAAATAAGAAAACGCAAACAAACACCCACTGACACAGAAAAGCCTAAAGCATTCATGTCTATTCCATATACACCTAACCTTTCAGAAAAAATCAGACGCATAGCTAGGAAATACAAAATCAGAACATCATTCAACACACAAAACACATTAAGACAGTCTTTAACTAAAACTATACCAAAGAATGAGGAGCAATCCTCCAAAAATGTAGTTTATTGCATTACTTGTGAATGCAATGAAAAATACATAGGAGAAACAAAGAGACCACTGGAAGTTGGGCTAAAAGAACACAAAAATAACATTAAAAAAAGGATACACTACACATTCTAAATTAGCTGAACATGCCTGGAACAATGAACAGAGATTTAACTGGGATAACACTAAAATACTTCACAGGGAACCACATTTTTTTAAACGTAAATTCATCAAAGGTGCCTTTATGAAACTAAATAATGAACAAGTAATCAGTCAAAGTAGCATAGAAGTTAGACCCATGTGGGTTCCTTTACTTAAAAACACACTTGATAAAAAGTTCAATACACTCATGACATCATCTAACCAGAATCCTACACCACCTGCACCTACAACAATTAAACATCCCATGAGTCTACGTCCCCGTACCTGAGTCGCCGCATTTTTTGCCATCTCGGAGCGTACGTCCCTGACCTCGTCAGTCTGTGTATGGTTGTTGTGAAGTGTAGTGTGTATGTTTGTCTTGTCCCCGTGTTTTATCACCTTGGAGGGAACTTCGTAGACACTGCATTTGGATTGTATCATCCTCACTTCGTGCCTGGGACGTCTAGACGCCATCGTCACTGCGGGTTGTAAGACTTCATCATTTTTGTAATATTTGATTATTGTATTGTTTTATTCCTAGTAATTGTTGTCTTTTCAGGTTAAAATGTAATTGTAATAGTAGTCTCAGTCCTTCCGAGTCATATATATAATTTTTTTTGTGCATGTTGAATGTTATTTTTAAATTAATAGTGTTTTTCAGGTACCATATATTATGATTAGTTAATGTAATCTTATTTCAGTCTGATTTGAATATTAATTTTATTGCGTTTTGACAATTTTCGTTGATATCGTGACCTTGACAGCGCCTAATTGGCTATATTAATTTAACCCTGTTAATTTTTTTTTTTTTTTTATATTTATTAGAAGTTCATTTTGTTGTACTCCATTCTAGGATCTAGGTTAAAATGTAGATAATTATTAAAGTAGATAAGTTTATTAGTTTAAGAACGTAGTTTTATAACATGTTTGTGTAGATGTAATTTAGTTTTTAGCACTTGAAAAAGGTTTGGGTTTTACCAAATCGAAACGTCGTTATTGTTACTTTTCACGTAATGATGGCAAATGTCCAACTACCTTTGTCTCCCTCTCCTGCTTCTTAATGTTCTCTTTATATATTTTTATTTTTTAACGCAAAATGTTATATTTTAAAACTAAATAAATGTAATAAAATAATGTTGTATGAAATATTATTTGTGTATTTTTTTGTTATTTGTTTATCATTTGAATAAATGTAAATTCTAATTTTTTCCCCGATTTAATTTTACTCAACTTTCCTGCCCTACAACCATTATTAATTTGTTTGTGTTTATTATGAATAATACCAAGGTAAAATGTGTTGATATTATTAAAACTATATATACAATCCGAATTTTCTTGTATGTGGAAACAATTTAATTTTCAAGTAATTTGAGGTCCACACTGCAAAAAAAATGAACGTCATATAAACTAAATTTTAGACTACGCTTATTTTAAAGTTTGGTTCAGGATCAATAAATCATGAATTACTTTTAAAAAATATTATACCCATACATTAATGTTTTAATGTAAATTAATACTTCAAATAAAAAAATATTACATTAAGAAAATAAATAAATAAAATAATAAAACATGGTAATGTACTAATTTTGGGGTCAAATGATTGAGGCAGTCTCCAGGACAGCGCAAAGCTGCATGGATCTGAAACCTGGGGACTACTTCACTCGTAGGGGTGACAAAGTGCACTCAAGACCGTCCGCGAGTAGGTATGGCTTGGGCGGTCCCACAAGAGAGGTCGTTCAAGTCATGCCTTGTGTAGTTAACTACAACCTGCACGTTGGTGGCCCTGCTTTCACTAATCCCGGCGGATCTAGGCTGGAGTCCCGAATGACTCCCTGATGGTGGGCAACAGCGCTATCAGTACCAGGGTCAGCTGTCAGTATGAGTTATGCTGGCAGCTCTCACTGGATGCCCTGAAACCGGTCAGTTTGACCAGGATGGGGAACTGCGAACCCTAGGCCAAAGTGTTATGCGACCCGTGCTGATGGTCTCGTGGCATTGGGGGTATATTCAATGTCATTAATGGAGCCCTCTGGGAACCAGGGGAAACCCAGTTGTATTTACCCTTATCTCCCTATTCGGGTCACTGGGGAGATGGACTGTCAAACACCCGGTTCTCGTGGGAACAATATGAATGAAACTGAAAACAATTCAAATATGTTACAGGTTGGCGGGGTGGATGTGAATCCAGAAGACTTGCCAATCGAAAAAATGAGAGTGTCCGACATAGTTACTATGGAGGAAGAAGCACTTCTCAAATCCGATGAGGAAAAGTGAACTCTGAGGAGAAGCTGGCACCAAAGAAGAAGCTCTCCAGAAGAGGGTTCAGGAGGAAAAGGATAGAGGAGGCCCACGCGAGAGGCGAGCCAATCCTTTCCAGGAGCAAGAGGTCTGGGAGGAAAAAAACCGTGAGCGCGGTAATGCCCCTGGATCTTCTGGCAAGACTACCTCTGGAGTGGGTGTGAAGAGGTTGCATTCGCAGCTGACACCCGAAAGTCGAGGTAATCCGGACAAGAGAAGAAAAGGGCATGACGGAACCCCTAGTTACGCTAGAGGGTCCGAGATGTATGCGGAGAAGATCTCTGTAGAGAAGATTGCTGTGGTCAGACAAGATCACCCAGCAACTAAGCTCACGGAGGATGAAGCTAAGTGCTTGAAGAGGGAGATGGACACACGTGCTATGAAAAGCAAAGACGTGAGAATGACCAGTTGCCATGTGGAGGGAGGTGCATTGGTGGTGGGGTGCACTAACTCCACGACAAAGGAGTGGCTGGAAAGACAAGCCCTGGAGTTGAGCCCTTTTCAGGGTATTCAACTGAAGACAGGGCCAGCTAAGACCCTTGTTAAAATGGTCACGGTCACTACCTTTGTGCCCAAGACCGTTGAGGTTGATGACACCAAGGAACTTCTGGAAGCCTTGAAGAACCAGAGTGACTTGGACACAGACCACTGGACGATTGTTGGAGGGAATTCAAACCCCAACGGTCAATTCCTGGTCTTCCACATCGACGAGGACTCTCTGACTAAGCTGAAGGCTCTTGCGATGCGCCCATTCATGGGCTGCGAGATGATAACCTTCAAGCTGCAGGGTAAAGGTCCTCAATAGATGACAGCAGTGCTACAGATAAATCTCCATCACAGCAGAGTGGCAACGGCTACACTCTGCCAGAAGATACTGGCTGACAACATAGGAGTGGTTCTTATTCAAGAACCATGGACCGTTGGCAGCCGTGTGATGGGGATGAGCACTGCTAGGGGTAAGTTGATTTACGACATAGGCAGTAACAATCCTAGGGCTTGTATATATGTCAGCAACAGTATAAGATCACTGAAAATTTCACAACTGTGTTCTAGAGACACAGCCGTAACAGAGGTACAACTCCAAGCCGGTAATGGTAACATTACGATGATGCTTGCATCTGTGTACTTCCCATATGATGCACCAGAACCTCCGCCGACCACTGAGATGAGGCGGATTGTGGAAGAATGCATCAGCAACAATCGTCACCTGGTCATGGGATGTGACGCCAACTCACACCACCTGGCGTGGGGAAGCAGTGACGTCAACAACCGTGGTGAGTGTCTATTGAATTTTATAGCTGAATCTAATTTAGTTATAATTAATCAAGGCCGCAAGCCAACCTTTATGCAAAGAAGAGGCGTAGGGGTAAGAGAGGAGGTCTTGGACATAACCTTGGCTAGCTGCTACGCAGCTACAAAGGTTATTAACTGGAGAGTGCTAGACGATCCGTCAGCTTCGGATCACAACTACATCTCATTTAAGGTAAGTTCGTATAGTATAGATGAGACTTACAGAAACCCTAGGCGCACAGATTGGGAAAAATTCCAGTTGGAATTAGAAAACAATCTGAGTCAAACCGAATTAATACAAGGGCAAGGTACTGATATGATGGCGAATTCCACTAGGAACGCCGTGATGGAAGCATATCACAAAGCATGCCCTGAGACACATAAAAGCTCCAGGAAGCAGGCCTGTTGGTGGTCGCAGGGCCTTGAGATCCGGAGAAAAACATACGTAGAATGTATAACGTAAGTAAACGTACAGGGAACTGGGATAGATACTCAGCAGCATTAACAGAGTATAAAAAGGAGATAAGAAAGGCTAAGAGAAACTCGTGGAGAGAGTTCTGTCAGAGTATTGATAAAGTACCTGACTGTGCAAAACTCCACAAGATCTTGGCCAAGAGTCCTAACAATGTAGCGGGCACAATCCTAAAGGAAGATGGTACCCACACAAACTGTCCCGAGGAAACGCTTCAGGTATTACTGAGTAATCATTTCCGGGATCTTTCCAGCCTAACGTCATGGTGGAAGAAGAAGTCAGAAGCGAGCCGAGAGGGAGAGCGACTCGTGAGGACTGGGACTGTGCAAAGGCTGTGTTTGGTATTCTTAAGTTTAGCATAAGTATATATATATATCTCTGTTATTTTTAATGGTCTTCAATTTATGTTATATTATTTTGTATGTTGGTTTCACTTGGGCAATATAGCATTGGAGGTTAGAGGGTTTCCCCTTTCTTTTCTTGTAAAAAACCGCGCCAACAGTCCTACTCTGCGATTGGCTCGCCCAATTAAGACGCCAAACCCCCTCTTCCCTTGCCGCGAAAAAACAGACAGCCACGGCTCAGTGTGTATCAAACCCTCGCCCCGTACAGCCGTGTATGTACGTCGTGGGCTTCCTCAACCTCGTGTTAGTTGGAATTACCGCTAATAACTATCTCGACTTTCATTTCTCAAGTGTATTAACTGTATCCGATTGTATATTCTTTGTTTTATAATTGTCACCGTATATTTATATAGTTTTTCCACCTCTCGCTCCGTGTAAGTGCCACTGTGGCGTGCGTGTGTGTACCTCAAGATAGTGTGTGTATGACAATACCTGTGTCCTCTGGCTCATTCCTCTGCAAGGACATCTCTCATCTCCTAGTGCTCGACCCGGGGTCATCACCAATTTGTGGACTACCCAGCCGACGACGGGCCAAGTGTGTGTTGGACTTTCGCCGTGTATCAGCTCAAGGTACTGTCTACTTTATATATATATAAATATATGTGTGACATTCAACCCCTCACCGTCTTAATCGGTTATTATTAAGTGGTCCTTCAACCCTATGTATTTTTGTGTGTACTCTATAATTTACGTGCTCAAAATCTCATTCTCTCACGGTCTCTAAACAGGCTGTTATTACCTATCAAGGTTTTAAATAGGCTTTGAACTCGTATTGGAGTATCGTAATCGTAAATGGAGAAGGTATTGGATAGGCATATAAGGAACAATGTCTTGGCAAACCGGCCTCTGCACCGGAACCAACATGCCTACCAAATGGGTAAATCCTGCGAAACGGCCTTGCATTGCTTGGTCAGTAGGATTGAACAAGCTATCGCGCAAAAGGAAATAGCTTTGGCAGTATTCCTGGATAAAGAAGGAGCTTTTGATAACACGAGCACTGGCTCGATAGTGTCAAAGCTGGTATCAAGGAATACTGAGAGCACAATTTTGTAAGGTGGATCAACAATATGCTAAGTAGCAGGAGAGCAGAAGCATCCTTGTGCGGGGTTACAAGAGAGGTCAAAACTCAGCGAGCATGTCCACAGGGTGGAGTGCTGTCACCGAGTCTGTGGAACATTGTTGTTGATGATCTCCTCTGTACCCAAAACAACCAAGGCATGTATGCTCAAGGATATGCGGATGATATTGTTATTATTGTAAGAGGCAAGTACATAAACACATGTGCTGAACTCATGCAAAGGGCTCTTACAATTGTGGAGGGATGGTGTGGGGATGAGGGGCTATCAGTAAATCCCTCGAAGACCTTCATGGTACCCTTCACAAATAAAAGAAGCCTAGAGGTGACAAGACCGATGTTATGCGGCGACTGAATACAGGTTAGCAAAGAGTTTAAGTACTTGGGAATCAAGCTTGACGACAAACTAACCTGGAATAGACACCTTGACTATATTACCAAACGCTCTCAGACCACACTAATGATGGTGAGACGCGCGGTTGGGTGTACTTGGGGTCTCCGACCAGAGATGTCAAACTGGCTATACACTAAGGTCACAAGACCGATGCTAGTGTATGGATCCATTGTGTGGTGGCCTAAGGTACAACAAAGCACAGCAGCTGCAATCTTATCAAGGGTGCAGCGAGTGGCATGTCTGAGTACATTGGGAGCCTTTAGAGTACATCCACGGCTGCAATGGAGGTAGTTCTGAACCTCCCCCCCCTCGACTTGTTCCTCAAAGGGGAGGCAAGGATATCTGCCTACAGAATGCAGTGCAGTGGTAATTGGCGTTACTATCCTGACAGTAAGCATTCTAGAATAATCGATGTCTTGAAGCTAGATATTCTAGACATGGGGCCGGATAGAATGATAAAAACCACAGATCTCAAAAAGCCATACCAGGTTAACATTGGTGGTAGGGATGTGTGGAAAGAGGGGGAACCCAACTATATGTATAACGCCCTTACCTGGTACACAGACGAGTCAAAGACCAGGAAAGGCAATGGTGCAGGTGTATTTGGCATCAGACCCAGGGTAAGCGAAAGCATAAGCCTGGGTAAATATGCAACCGCCTTCAAAGCTGAGGTCACTGCCCTTGCTGAATGTGCGAGGATTAATGTAAATAGAGGCTATAAGGGCAAAGTCATTTACATTAACTCGGACAGTAAGGCAGCACTGATGGCCCTGGCTAAACAGGTTTACAGTTCCAGGACTGTATGGGAGTGCCATAAGGCAATTAAGGTACTGGCAGAATCCAACAAGGTTTGCTTGAATTGGGTGCCAGGGCACAGTGGGATCAAAGGGAACGAAGAAGCAGACAGGTGTGCCAACGTAGGAGCTGACTGCATTCTCATTGGCCCAGAACCTGTGTGCTGCATAGCATACAGCCAAGCACGTGTGTCAGTATCTCAGTGGTTGCAGGTGAGCAACAAAGACACTGGGAAAATACTGACGGCAACACTCAGTCAAAGAGGATACTAAGGGGCCCCTCAAAGTCCCTATCAGTAGAGGCCCTAAGGCTAAACAGGAAGGAACTCCGAAGAGTGGTAGGATTTATTACTGGCCATTGGTTGTTCCGTAGTCACCTACGAAGAATAGGAGTGATGGTTGATACCACCCTATGTAGGAAATGTGGAGAGGAGGAAGAAACAGCTCACCACATAATATTCGAATGTTCAGCATTGCTGCGACATCGCCTAAACTCCTTCGGGCCACAATTAGGTGTAGATGAAGGAGGTCAACAGGAAAATACTGTTTCCAAGATCCTAAGGTTCTCAAGAGGCCTGGGATTCGATGCGGTTTAAACCTGTGAAAGAGGGTGCACAATAAGCCAACAGGCTGAGAGGCAACTACCAGGATGCATATGCACAATCCTGGCCCTCATAAAAAAAAGTACTAATTTTTCTGAAGACATTATTAATGTCAAGATCTTCACCCTTTATGCACTTAAGTGGAAGTTGATATTCACTTTCAAAAACTCGCCTATTAATGATGTAGGCCTTGATATTTATGAAAAGAACTCTTTTAACTACAAAAATATATGACATGTCAATAAGGTACAAAAAATACAGCTTGAAACATTAATGCAGGTCATTTATTGGTAGATTTTGTCGTAGTTTGAGTGTAGCCTTTAGTTGTTTATTGTTATGTAGGTTAATTAAACAATTTATTTATTTATTTTTTTATTTAATTTTACATTTCAACGGACATCTCCATTTTTACAGTTTTGAACAATAATGAGTGAACTCAAGACACTGACGTACATGCGTAATTGTATAAACCAAAATACAATATGCGAGAGGTATAGAATGCGAGGTCCCCTTCTATCCTTTTCTTTAGCTTTTTTAAATTTTTTTATTTTTATAGCAATATTTATTAAAGGGCAGATAAGGGGATTACATTGGTCCCTAATGGGTTACATACAGAATGACGTTGACATAGAAATACATTAACAAATGTTGTATGATAATATTAAACAATTGTAACAACTTGACAATAACAATGATAAATATAGTATACGATTAATAACTATTTAGTGACGAAACGGATAAAACTATGAATGACAATAACATAATAAATTAATGAGTGCAACATGATTTGAACTATGAGTAACAACAATAACAACAATAAATTAGTACGAAACAATAGAATAATAAACATGAATTAACAAGATACAATGTATAAATAACAGCAATGAGAAATACAGAGCGAATTGTCTTCCCTCCGCTGTAGCAACTCCTAGACAGATAACTCACCCAGACTGGCGATCCTCCTCTTGAGCGCTGGTATACTGTCCACAAAAAAGTCGACGATGTCGGCAACGCTATTACCAGATCTCTGAAGTCGGTACATCGTGTCGTTTGCAGTGTAGTTGGTGCGATGTTGCTGCCTAGCGAACAGGTCTCTGGAGCGAGTGGCTAAAGGGGTCCTGAACAGGATCTGGCTCAGCATATCGGGACAGTCGATCATGCCGTTAAGGATCTTTGACAGCAGTACAACGTCAGCGGAGAATCTGCGATCTGCAAGAGTTCGGAGTCCCAGATCACGAGACACTTCCCCGATGGGAACCTGACGATAGAGAAGACCATTCCTGACACCCACCATTCAAATAAATCTTCTTTGAATAGTCTCTAGTTCCTCTATGAGAAACTTCTGGTGGGGGTTACACACTGGAGAGCCATATTCAAGGATTTGGCGTACCAAAGCACAGTACAAAGTCTTTAAGGCCGTGTCACTTAAGCCTTTTGAGAAACGAGAGACAAATCCAAGCGTTTTATTTGCTCTGCTGCAAATGTTTCAAACATGCAACTCTGGGTTCAGTGAAGGTAACAATGTGACACCGAGATCCTTTACCTGCAGTACACGAGTTAAGGGCTCACTGCGTATATTGTACTCGTAGACAATGGGGGAGAGATTCCGGTGGAAGGTCATCACTTGGCATTTCTTCGTGTTGAGTTTCATTTTGTTCTCTTCGCACCAGCGGTCGATCGCACACAGATCTTCCTGGATTCGTAGGCAGTTCTCTTCAGTGGATACGATGGAAAACAGTTTCACATCATCAGCAAACAGAAGTGAGTCGCATTGGAGAGCTTCAGGTAGGTCATTTATAAAGAGTGAAAAGAGATAGGGTCCCAACAGCGATCCTTGGGGAACTCCAGAGTATGAAATAAATTCTGATGAAGTGGCCGAAGCAAACTTGATAAATGACCGCCGGTTTGAGAGGTAGCTTGTCAGCCACTTAATTTCCGTGTTTCCAAATCCTTGATAAAGCAATCTTCTCAAAAGTAGTGTGTGGTCTACCGTGTCGAAAGCCTTGGAGAAGTCCAGATATATGGCATCCAACTGATTGTTGACGGTGAAGGCTTCCTGTATTTTGGATTGAAATTACGTTAAGTTCAACACAGTAGACCTCCCGCTTGTGAAACCATGCTGCTGTGAGCAGATTAAGCCAGCCAGTTTGAGCTTTAAACGGTCAAGGAAAAGGTCCTCAAAAACTTTAGCAATAGCAGGCAGAATCGAAATCGGTCTATAATTAGCAATCTTCAACGGACCCTTTTTTGTGGAGGGGAACAACGTAAGCTGTTTTTAAAGATTCTGGGAAGACACCAGATGACAGCGACGCATTGAAAAGGTCACAAATTGGCCCCGCCAACAGACCACCGCAATGTTTTAAAACAATAGGGGGAATTTCGTCAGGGCCCCACCCTTTGGTCTCGTCAAGCTTCCTCAACTTGCTCAATACTTCTTGGTGTGTGAGTCTTGAAAATGCGGAGTTTCCAAAGTGATCACCACTAGCAGGTACAAATATCTCCGTTGGCTTCGTATACACTGAGGATAAAAAATCCCTGAACAGTTCGCACATCCCTTGAGGTTCCTTAGATTCGGTGCCATTGAAAGACATGCGTGAGGGCAGCGAGGAAGAGTTTGTAATAGCATTCACGTGGCTCCAAAAGAAGCGAAGGTTCACGGATACTCCCTGATCTACTCTCCTTAAGTGCTGACGGTAGTCTCGCTTTGCAGATATCTTACAAGACGCTCTCGCATTGGAGAAACGAAGGTAATTGCAGGCTGTCGGTCGCTCCTTATACTGTCTGTGTAGAGTTTTTTTTGTAATTACCAGATCTTTAGTTTCGGCAGAGAACCATCTGAGAAATGGTGAAACACCAACTCTTCTCAATGGTGAGTTCAGCTTCACTGCATCAGCAATCGTATAAAGGAACTTTTCGGTTGCTTCATTGAGATCAATAGAACTCAGGACGGCTGTGAAGTCCACGACTGAGAGGGAATTGTAAATTTCCCAAAGATTGCATCTTTTAAAATCAGGTTTGAAGTGTTTGGTGGAGCAACCTTTGGTGTTTCTGTTGCTGCAGGGTAAGATAATAGACAGTGGAGGGTGGTGCCTCTCCTCCGCTGGCAGAAGCACATCAATTTCTAGAGAGAGACAGCAGTGTTTTTATTTGAGCATAGAACTAGATCCAACAGGACTCCTCTTCCGTTGTAAATAGAATTAACTTGTTGAAGGTCGTATAGCTCCATGAGAGACAGCATCACTCTGGAGGCAGGAGTGTGAACACAATTTAGAGGATCTACCCAATCTACACCAGGTAAGTTGAAATCCCAGATTACAATAATTTCATGGAATTCATGTTCATTAGACACCTCCTCAATAGACGATAGAAGACTGTTGTAACTGGACACATGCTGTTGAGGAGGGATATAGCAAGCTACTAGGAGCCAGGAAATGCCTTTAAAGGGCTCAATCTTTACCAGCAAATGCTCAATATTGCTCACACCAGATACCAAGCGGGTTGATGCAATGTTGTTTTTAACAGCGACCATGACTCCACCCTTACTGGATTTGGAGCTTGTTAAATGCGATCTGTCGCAACGATAAGAAGTATAGTTACTAGGAGATATTTCGGCATCATGTATGTCATCAGAGAGATTTGTTTCAGTGATAATGATCAAATCGAAATTGGATGTGGCTATGGATAATTTTATATCTTCCAGTTTGCTTCTTAAGCTATTAGCGTTTTGGTAGTAAGCTAAGAGATGTCCATTGATCGAAGCTAGTTTTTTGAGAATTGAACAATTTTGGGGGTTCCATTCTGATATTTGATGGTGAGGTTTCTCCCGCCAGCCTTTGACCTAGCATCGAGAGTGCTTCTGAGTTCAGTCAGATAAGACCTTTCCATTGGCATGCGATCACGGGAAACATCAATCTTGCAACCTGGGAAGATTTCTTTACAGGAATGTGGATGGAAAGATTTGAAAAAGGAGATGGCGTCCTTGAAGATTACTTTAACTGGGCGTGATTTATCTCGCGACTGCTTCCCAATCCTGATTAGTTTGGTCACTTGAAGGTTGGCCAAATTAAGGGACTGAAAGATAGAATTAACTGATCCATTATCTCGTTCAACCCTTGCCCTTACATCGCTGCCATTAGGCTCTGGAATTCCGTGTATAATAGCATTCTTGGCCCGCTGGGATCTATCATTGACTTCACTGATGATAGACTCAGGATTATTTGATTTATTTCCTTTAATAGATTACAGTGCAGATATTAAATTGTCTATTTTTGTTTCGTTCGCTGAGACTCGCGGTTCAAAACTGTTCTTTGATAAGTCCAATATCGGTTCTTATTTCCCCGATGCCCTCTGTGACTTCTGTTATTTTTGCTATTTGATCAGACCAACTTTCAATCTTTTTCATGAGCTTATTTATACTAGATGTCAAGACTACAATAGGATCCTCAAGAGGGGGCAAGCAGTCCACTCGGTTACAAAGCCATTTCTTGTTCGTATCTTTGGAGAGTTGGGTGTAGTCAGCCTTAGATATATTTGCGCAAGCTCGATGAAACCAGCGGCCGCATTTGGATTCGCATGCGATCCCCTCTTCCGAATCCAAAACCTGTTTCATACAAACTTTACAGGCGGTTGCAGTACTAGCCATTGTTCTGGGAGAATAAATAGACGATTCCAATAATAATGGACGGGTGTGTATCTGAACGATGCAGATCCCGAACTTCCTCGACAGCTGCAGTCCACCGCCGAGAAGAACAGAATAGAATATATCAATGTTTATAGTGATGTATATATGTTCTGCTCTCCACTTGGCTGTGTCCGTGACCGTATCTCTCTGCAGCATTTTCCTTGAAATTGTCAAATTCCAACAGCTCACTGGTGCTTCTGTCAAGATAGTGATATGCAATGAAACATCCAGAAGAAAATTAAGAAATGGACTATCACACCTTGAGTTTGTAGACCAACTATCTGGTGCCATCAGATCAGAAACAACAAGAGCACTTCATCAACAAGAGCAACAGCAGAACAGTTCAATGACGCAGAACCACAGTGATTGCTCTGAATCATCTCTTCAAGCAAGTGTTTGGCTTCCTCTCTCTACCAACTGATGAATCAAAACAATCATCACCATTGCCAGTGTTGTGTGACAAGGGGGTGATAAGAGCATTATGGGGTCTAGTGTAGTGCTGAGTGATGTAGGGGTTTCCGGAGATGACACAATCAATAAGCAAACAGAGTATTTTTTAGCCTTAAGTCAAACCAAATTACACACAATAGATCAAAATTTAATTTAAGTTTTTTCCATCAAAATATTAGAGGTATACAGTCTTCCTTAGAATCTTTAGATATAACTCTGGCTGAACTAAATCCTAGCATCGTTGTCTTGACAGAGCATAAAATGATAAAATCATCATTTGAAAGGCTCAATATTAATGGCTACAATCTTAGTGCTAGTTATGGTAGGGAAAAAAGCAGAGGGGGAGGTGTACTTATTTTAACAAAACCATTTATAAGCTGTAAAGAAATTAAACTACCGGAAATTCAAGATCTTATTTCAGAAACTATTTTTGAGTGTTGTTTAGTCGAATTAGAAAAGATACAAAATGGAAAAAAAATACTTTTAATTAGCTGCTATAGAAATCCTATAAAACAAAATAAGTCTGAATTCATCAGAAGATTTAACATTATGCTGGAAATAATTAACTTGAAATACAAACACGTTGTCTTTATGGGAGATATAAACATTGATACAATGGACAAAGAGGACAGTAACAGTAATAGGTTATTAAATGTCGTAATGTCCAATGGTTTTCAATCATTAGTAAACTTCCCAACTCGTATAACAGAAACAACAGAAACCACCATAGACAATATTTTCACAAATTTAAACATCCACACTTGCAAAGTAATAGGCTTCAACACTCAACTTTCAGACCATGATGGTCAAATACTGGAAGTTCTAAACAGTAGTAAAATTGATAGTGAAAAAAATTCTTCCCATGCCTTTTTTGAATATAGGAGGAAATTTTGTGAGTCAAAAATCAATGAGTTTGTAAGGGCTCTTAAGTCTGAAACCTGGTCAGACCTGTATTTGTCACCTGTTGAAACAAAATATGACGTATTTCATTATACATTTATGCACCATTTTAATGTCTATTTTCCAAAAACTCTGTCACGTCAGCATGCTAACCAGAAATGGATTACTAATGAACTTCAAGTAGAAAAACAAAATATTATTGATTTTAGTAAAACAGCCAGAGAGATTAAATGCAAAAGTACATTAAAACTAGCAAGAAAAATGAACAAACAATTTAGGAAAAAATTAATTTCATAAAAAAAATACTATAAAGTAAAAATAAGCAATTCCAATAATGTAAATAAAACTTCTTGGAATATTATAAATTCTGAAGTAGGTACTAGCAATTTAAAATATCAAAACTAGCTTAAAAGTAGATGATACACCTACTGTGACTTGTGATCCTTTATTAGTCTGTAACCAGTTTGTTAATTATTTTTCAAATGTTGTAGCCAAAACTGTAATCCCTAATTTAGAGCCATCTAATGATGACCTTTTCTATATAATTTAAAAACTGAAAAAATGTCAACTGTTAATAATTTTAAATTTAGCTTTGTCGATGAAAAATATATTGAGAAAATTATAATCAACCTAAAAAATTCATTCAGTGCTGGGTATGATGACATTCCTGTGGTGCTCCTGAAAAAAGCTAAATCAGTTTTACTAAAACCAATTACACACATAATAAACTCTTCATTAATTTCTGGTATTTTCCCTGACAAACTCAAAATTACTAGATTAAAACCGATATTCAAAAAAGGAGATAGAAACGTAGTATCAAACTACAGACCTATTGCCTTATTGCCTTCAATCTCTAAAATTTATGAAAAAGTTGTTCATAATCAACTTGTACATTTCTTTGAAACAAATAATATATTTGAAGATTGTCAACATGGCTTTCGCGGTGGGAGATCTGTTATAACTGCTGCTACTGACTTTATCGAATTCGTTATCGATAGCTTAGATGATGGAAGTAAGGTAGTAAGTTTATTTATGGATCTCAGCAAAGCATTTGACTCAATATCACATGACCTATTGTTATTAAAGCTAAGTAAATTAGGAATGCAAATTAACGTTTTGAATTGGCTAACATCCTACCTCTGCAATAGAAAACAATTTGTAGAAATTACTTATCTTAATTCTAACAGTTACAAAATTCCATACCAATCCTCAACTAATGATGTAAAATATGGGATGCCACAGGGATCTATCTTGGGGCCCCTGTTATTCATTTTTTATCTGAGTGATTTTCCCCAACTCAGTAACCTTAGTAAACTGTGCCTTTATGCTGATGATACCAATTTAAAAATTACAGTGAGCATCAACTAACTCTGAAGTTGAAATTCGTGCAAATTCGGATTTAATTCTATTAAACAATTTTTTCAACTCTAAGAATTTACTTTTAAATTCAGACAAAACCAATTTTATTAATTTTGTAATTCGAAAAAACAATAATCAAATTCAGCCTAAAATTATGATGCACAACAGCATTCTTGAAAGCAAAGAAAACATTAAATTTTTGGGTTTAGGAATAGACAAATCACTTACATGGAATTGCCATGTAAAAAAATTACTGTCCAAGATTTCATCAGGTTTGTACGCATTAAGAAGGCTAAAGAGCCTGTGTGAAAAAGTCACCTTAAAAGTTATTTATTTTTCTTATATTCATTCTGTAATATCTTTCGGAATATCACTTTATGGTGCAACAACTCAACATAATTTAAATTCAATTCTAAAAATGCAAAAAAAAACCATACAAATAATTTGTAATCTTACACCTAGAACTTCTACAAAAGAATACTTTAAGTCTGAAAAAATTATGACGGTTTATGGTATGTACGTTTTTGAAACGATTTTATCAATCAAAAACAGGCTACATGGACTGGATCTGGTTGGGGATAATCATAATTACTTCACTAGAAATTGAGAAAATCTAGCAATAAGCACCCACAACTTGGAACTTTTAAAAAAAAAACCTAAATATGCTGGGTCAAGATTTTATAATAAATTACCTCTAGAAATTAGATCTGAGATTTCATACAGTAAATTTAAAACTAAATTGAAAAAATTTCTTATCGACAAAGCTATATATTCATATGAAGAGCTTTAGTTGCATTGATTACGTATAATTACATATATATTGGTTATAATTACATATATTTTAATGCTCACGGTTATCTTTTTTTTAAGTATGTGTATGTGCCTGTGTCTGGGTATTTATGTATAGATTTCACTAAATAAGTTTCAATTAACTCATTTTTAAAATATGAATGCACACCTCGTTACATCTGTTAATTTAAAAAATGAATTTTATATTTTTAACTATATTTAATATATTAACTTGACACTATTCTTGTATATGCTATGTACATGTCTATACGAATAAAGAGATTTTGAATTGAATTGAATTGATGAATCTGAAGAAGCTGTGTAATTTAGAAGGCTGTGGATGAGAAGTCGTGCAGCGTAGGTTCCTTTACGGATGACGTCATATGCATGTATACACGGAACAGATGTTCGTTGACAGGTTCGTTAGGCGTTTTGTTAATTAGACACAAAAGTTAGTTTATTAGAATGCGTTTAGCGACGGATGTGAAAGGTGCTGGGGTGTACACATAAATACACGAAACTCACAGTTATGACATAGTGTGATGTTCGATGAGTAAAGTGGATTACGGCAGCCAAAAACACAGGTAAAACAATAAAAATCACAGACACCTTTCCGAGCAACCAATCACGTCAGCCATCTTGAGTCCAAAAAAAAAGATGCAACAACTTTTGTACAACTATTAGATGCAACAACTGTACATTGTTAAATGACAGGCTATTAACAGGTTGACTGCCATACAGTATTTTTGACCCAAGGCCTGACTGCCATGAGTACCATATCTGGTACTCGACTAAATACAACACGAGGCCATGAGTACCATATATGGTACTTACCCCATCTTATTCAAGGGTTTAAAAAAAATAATTTATTTCCATACCAATGATCATGATTCTTTTAAAAGCATATAAAGTCGTTTATATACATACCAAATCACCTTTCCCTAGTCTTAGCAAACAATTTTTTTTATTCCGTTGGTATTCGTGTCTAATCTAATAATCAGCTGTTTTAGCACCACATTGTTTTGTTTGTTACTAAAGAAAATTTGTTCATAACCTAAAAGTTAGTTTCGTACTGTAAGTGAAAGTGAATGATTGTATTTATAGCCTAATAACATGACAGGTGAGGGTAATGATGATGATTACATATTACAAATGTTGAATGAGAGTATGAGAAGTAGTGAAGGGGGTTTCAACTATGATAGTGATACTGTTCTTGAAGTGTTCAATGATAATAGTGATGAAGACCCAGACTTTGTTGCAAGTGATGTTGATGAGGTTAGTACTAGTGATGAATCTAATGAACAAGGCCCATCTACAACAAAAAGAGTTAGATTTAGTTCAAGTACACCTTCTAAGCCTAGGCCTACATTGCAAACAAATAATACTAGACCTCAGCGTTTATTTGATGAAGTTATATCTGACATCTCAGATTTAGGCAATGATGAAGACCCTATACAACAACCTTCTAACACGGTATCTAATTGGAAGCCTGTGGATTTGATTTTTAACATGTACTCCTACATTAATAGGTATTAATCCAGACCTTGTTGAAACCATGGTAGATTGCCAACCTATTGACTTTTTTTATTTGTATTTTAACAATGAAGTTCTTGGTTTATTAGTGGAAGAAACTAACCGTTATGCACAGCAGACTATGCAAAGTATTCCTCACAGCCCCCCATGGTAGGCTAGGGAAATGGACTGAATGCACAGTTAGTGAAATGAGGCAGTTTTTCGGAATTGTTATGTACATGGGATTAAATGTGTTACCAACAATAGCTCATTACTGGAGGAATGACGCATTGTATAAGTCTGTACTATCAAAAGTCATGTCTAGAAATAGATTTGAGCTCATTCTGAGAGTTTTACACTGTGCTAATAATGAAGAACACACCCCAGGGAATAGGCTTTACAAAATTGAAAAACTTGTTTCCCTATTGAATGAAAGTTTCAAGGCAGTAGCTATACCTACAGAGAAACTTTGTGTAGATGAGTCGGTTGTACCATTTCTTGGTCGGTTGATTTTCAAACAGTACGTGAAGAACAAAAGGCACCGTTATGGGATTAAGAAATTTAAATTATGTGCAGAAGGTGGCTATTGTGTAAATTATAAAATATACACTGGCAAGGAGCAGGATCAAAGAGCTACAAATCTTTCTGCTAAGGTAGTGTTGGAGCTGGTAGAGCCTTACTTGGATTTTGGAAGGACAATTTACACTGATAACTGGTATACTAGTGTTCCTCTAGCAGAAACTTTGGGCAACAGAGACACCCATTTAGTGGGCACACTAAACAAGACAAGAAAAGACAACCCTAAAGAAGTTGTAAATGCAAAATTAAAGAAAGGGGACATAGTTGGTCTAAAAAATGAAAACAACGTAGTAGTTTTAAAGTGGAAGGACAAGAGGGATGTGCAAATGCTTACTACAAAACATGGCACAGAATGCAAAACGGTAAATGTGAGAGGAGGTAAAGAGAAGAGTAAACCTGAAGCTGTGATTGATTATAACTCAGCAAAAGCATTTATTGATTATGGAGACCAAATGGCAGCCTATTCATCACCTTTAAGGCGTAGCGTAAAATGGTATAGAACAATTATATTTGACATGATCCTCAGTACATCAGTTGTTAATTCTCTCCACGTTTTCAAGTGTGTAACAGGCAAACAATTTAAAATTACAGAGTTCAAAGAAAGCTTGGTCATTGAACTGTTTAAAAAAACTGATAAATTGCCTCAAGAAATCGCTACAAATCAAGAGCACAAGTTGGAAAGGCAGCCTAAAAGAAGCAAGTGTACCAAGTGTTACACAAAACTCGCTCAAGAAAGGGGCAGAAAAGAAGCGCAGGCGAAAACTAAAAAAGTTTACACTAAATGTTCTTATTGCAACCTGTATTTCTGCTCAGAATGTTTATTTTCTTTTCATAAAGTGAACACCAGGCAGTAATTTACTGCCAAAATATTGCCAAATAGGCTATTCTTGTACAATATGTACTACATGTAATCTTTTCTATAATGTCAATAAACATTTATTCAGTATCACAAAATTATTTGTTAATTTATGAACCTTAGCATTTATTTATATGACAAATACAGTAATATTTTGTAGAATAAGGTGTTATTGAAGCTTACATTGGCTTAGTTCAAACGATTACAAACTTTCAATAACATACAATTGCAGCCACAGGCCATGAGTACCATAAATGGTATTCAGCTAATTTAATGTTATTTTTGTGGAAATAATTGATCAAAGTTTAGTTTAAAGGTCTACAAAGGGAGGAAAATCAATATTATTATTTTTTCTTCAAAAAAATTTGTGGCCTCAGGGAGGCAATCAACAAATATTAACCCTTTCCGATCTGTTGGCCAGCTGTGCTGGACAATGTAAATACTTAGTCAGCTCGACGTTGTTATGACATACTTTGTCTTCTGTAGTCCGATGGCCAGCTCTGCTGGCCACCGCCATGACACCGTCACGTCTGCAATGTGACCACATGTTTTGTCCCCGGCGGTCCGTTGTCCACCACTGCTGGACAAGTACGTTTTCCCAATACTGTCTGATGGCCAGCCTAGGTGGACATTTTTTAAAATTTTGTTGTTATTTACTCTTATGTCTGGTTAGTGCTGCGATCTATTGGAACTCTTAGAAACTATATTAAGTTTGCTTCTGTTATGTTGGTACTGTGCTTCCACTCGTTTCCTTCACTGTGTCAAATGTAAAAGACACATGCTCTCACTCTTGTGTTGTTATCCTTTCACATCTTTGTTTCGTCGAGTTTTTTTATATATTTAGTCTAAAATACACGCGAGTTTTGTAATATAAATTGTAAATATCTTATATTTAAATAGTGCAGTAATTTTAAGTACAAATAAGAGTGTTTAATGTGAATGAATGTAAATATTAGACCTATAAGTGTTGTGTTGTTTTTTTATTCTGAGACAGTATATTGATTTGTAAATAAGTTATTATATGTAAACTATTCATTTACAAATATGAGCAATAATATTGCTGACAATTCTGATGACATACGAAGTGCTTTGGACTGAGATTCCGATCACGAAAGTGACATCAATTCTAATATTGAAGAAGTGTTCGAACAAGAACTTGTAGATGAATTGGGTGATATTAGTGACATTTTTGATTATGTAAATAGTGATAGACATGTTGACAATGCAGCAGAATGTTTAATACAACAACCCAATGAATGTATAGAAGATGATGTGTTGACCGACAATCAAGATGACGGAGGCCAAGTTGAGGACGAAGAACAAACTGAGGTAGGTGGAGGCAGTGATCAACAGGATGAAGGTGACGAGGATGAGGATGGCTGGAGGGAATGGACAGCAAATGATGCAAGTTTTGACCAATTTACTTATACTAACACTCCAGGATTCAAGCCACCTACAGGTTCAATGCCTACAACTGAGATGGAATACTTCCAATTATTTTTTACGGACGAATTGTTAACTGAAATAATGAATGAGACAAATCGTTATGCAAGGGAGAAAATACTTAAGAATACCCCTTTAAGAAAAAATTCAATTTGGTGGACCTGGAAGGACGTCACTCTTCCAGAACTAAAGGCCTTTCTGGGAGTACTCATTAATATGGGGTTGAATCCCAAACCTGAATTACAAGATTACTTCTCTGATGACTACATCGATTTTCAGCCCTTTTTTAAAAATACCTTCTCCAAAAACAGATTCAGGCAGATATTCTGGAATCTGCACATTAGTCCCCCAATGACTGGTCCAGTAGCAGGTACCATTACACGGTCAGGGAAAGTCCGTAGAGTAGTGTCATATTTGGATAAGAAGTTCAAGAAATTCTATGTTCCTGAACATAACGTCAGCGTAGATGAGAGCACAGTAGCTTTCAAAGGCCGAATACATTTCAAAGTATACAATAAGGATAAGCCCAACAAATGGGGGATTAAGATCTTTGTAATGTCCGAATCAAAGTCAGGGTATATTTTAGCTTTAGAGCCCTATTTAGGAAAATATACCACTGTTAACATGCCCCGAGAAGATATAGGTGTTACAAGTAGGATTGTATTGCACTTGATCCAAAAACTGAAGCAAGACTATGGCACAAGTGAAGGTTTACATATTTACACAGACAGGTTCTATACTAATTTACAGTTAGCCTCAGAACTTTATAACAACAAAATCCACATCACTGGTACTATCATGCGCAATAGAAAAGGATTACCACGTCAAATAAGGCAAATGAGAAAGGTTAACCACTCAAAAGTAAATAAATACAAACAGGTAAGACCACTAATTAAACTTAAGAAAGGATACATAAAGGCCTATCGTAAAGAGAATAAGTTTTCTGTATTAATTTGGAAAGACGTTAATGACGTGACCATGCTGTCTACTCTCTACGATGCATCAACACAGACTGTGAGGAGAATACAAAAGGGCAATATTATAGAGAATGTAGTAAAACCTACTGTGATCTGTAAGTATAATGAACATATGGGTGGTGTGGATCTAACCGATCAGTACATATCCTCATATGCATTCATTAGAAAGTCCATCAAGTGGTGGCGTAAGATATTCTTTTGGCTGCTCGAAACCGGCATAGTCAATTTGTTGATCTTATTTAACATCAACAAGCCAAAAAAAGAACAAGTGCAACAAAGACAATTTAGGAAGAAACTTGTCAAACAATTAACAGCAGCAGTAAAAAACAACAACAAACGCAGACCATCAAACATAATAGAAGAACAACGATTAGACGGCACACTCCAATTGATGTACCCACTTGAAAATAGACAAACGAAAGACTGTGCAGTGTGCAGTGACAGGAACACACCAGGAGCTAGAAAACGTACCAAATTCATTTGTAAAACCTGTCAAAACAAGCCTGGACTATGTGCCGGAATGTGCTTTCAGATATATCACACTGAACAAAATTTTAAAAATTAATTTCTATTCAAAATTGCCAAAAGAAAATGTACAAATTATTTCCAACTTTTTTAACTAGTTTTTTAACAGTAATTATATATGTATGTACTTATTTTATTTTGTTCTAAATACTTACATTGTAAAGCCTGGGACTTTAATTTTATAAGTCAATTACATCATTGTCATTTAAAACCCACTTGTCCTTTTAATTTTTAAAAACCCCTTACCTTGTCCTCAATACGAGGTAAGTATGAAAATAGGCTCAAACCTGGCTGGGTGCAAAGGCGTTGTTTGTTCAGAGTTGACTGCGCGGCAGCCATGGCCAGCACAGCTGGCCAATAGACTGGGGAGGACAAACCTATGTGGAATGTCAGCGACCTAGCTGATAAATGGCTGTGGCCAGCACAGCTGGCCAACAGAGCCAAGAGGACATTTCTAAAAACACAATACAGATTGGAAAGGGTTAAGTGGCAGTCTGGCCTTTGGTCGTGAGTACCACATATGGTACTCATGGCAGTCAACCTGTTAAAATAATTAATGATTTTGTTTAATTTGCCTTTAGATGATTTTTGAAAACATTTAAGTCTTTGCAGTTACAGTCAGGTCATGTTTCGTACAGCCTTATTAATTGGCATTGTTTCTTTGTACCCACATTCAAAACTGATTTATTAATAGAATCAAAATCACTAAAAGCACTTTCACTCTCACTAATATTCATCTTGAAAAGAAGATGAGCTGACTTCAATCTGCAATAAATACAGAACAGAACTGATCAACGGAAACAAACAACGTAAACAACGCCATGTGAGAGCGTTTCGCCATAGCTGCCATCAGCTGAAAAGACAATCATCCTTTTTGCATTGGACAAGCTGACTATTATCTTTCTTGTAGAGTATAGCATACTTTAAACCTTTATTACAGCTAGACCATCAGCTTTTTTGCTTATAACGACCCCGTGCAACTTACTTTTGGCCTGAGCTATCTATTACCAACATAAACTGAAAAAATGAATCATCCTTTTTTGAGTGTGGTTCTCATTTGTGTACTGAGGTTACTATGGAAGATTTTTATTTTTAATGTTTGTTTTCAATCAAAAAAACAATAATTATAATTCCCAAATAATAACCACCCAAATCAATTATGAGTTGGTCATAATTAGTAACTGTTCACGTTTACAATATTTACTTGAGGAGACGTCAAATGATGAAAATCTAATATAGTGATAACTCAGGCAATCGATAAAACACTATATTTGTTATTTATAATGTTATATATAGTTATTTATAAATGTGACCAGGATAATATAGCATTGCAGGTAAATTATTTCACAGATAACTTGGGATTTCAAGTGTTATAGTTTTTACTTATTGGACACTAACTATTATTATTATGACAATTGCAATCTGATTTCAGGGGCCTACTGTAATATATCTTAGACTTCCAGTTTCTTTTTATAATATATTACTATGCTGGTATGTAATTTTATTTAAAATGCATATCACATATTTTGCCGATTTCAGTCTTCATTTTTTCTGAAGTGGACGTTTGGTACTCTGTCACACAATTATAATGTAGGCTATCATAAATTAGAACCTTACTTATGTTTACCTTAATGTCTTTTCACAATCAGTATGTTTGGTAACCAAATCAAATTTTGAGCATTTAGTCCACCAATCCACCAGAGTATGACTCTATTTAATTAATTGTAGTACTTCGTGTTAAAAAAATTACAGTAGTACCCATTCACCAAAACAATTATTATAGTTTTAGTATAAATACACTACAGCAGTAATTTTCAAATGAATTTCGGAGAAACCTTACTTAGAATAAAATAATGGGTAAAGATTACTATAGTTATTACTTTTGTGGTTAGGCCTCTATAATGGAGAATATCCTACACGATTCCGGCAAAATTGGGAAATCTTTTAAGTATCAAAGCAATAATAACAAACTACTAATATAAATAAAAACTTATTTTACTATAGGAGTTAATTGTGAGGAATAAAATAATAAAATAAATATAAGAATAAAACTTGATATAGTCGTGTTTTATAAATAATAATTTTATTTTGGCTCGGTCATATAAATAAAGTACCGGTAGAATTATTTTTTTCTTAGCCCGCTGTAAACATTAATTAAAACCTGTAAATATTTGCACAGAGTTTAAGATCTATTAATTAGCTATGCAAAGCATATTTCTAAGATTTAATACAAACCGTGAAGCCAAAATATAATATAATTGTAACTATTTTATGAAACAATTATTTCTTTGATTTAGTGCAATTTAAAATGTTAACTTAACAATAATCTCTCCATTTTGTATGAAATTTTTGATATATGATAGATTAATAATAATTTAATAACAATAATAAGCATTTAAGACAAAATAACTTAAGAATTCATTTATTACGGCGATGCTCTAGTGCGGGGAGGGTAGTGAAGCCGGCGGGTGTAGGCTGGAGATGCAGGGACTGTACTACTTGACCTTGTGAAACAACTGGACCTGGTGAAACAGACATTTAAACGCTTGACATTGTGAACACTTGACTTTGTGAAATTCAGTTCTACGAGCGTAGTTCACTATAGGGACAAACCAATACTGGACCTGGTGAACACTTGACCTTATGAAATAGTCTGTTTACTTGACTTTGTGAAATCTACACAGTGAAACGGCACCACTACCACCTCTACAATTTTGTCTGATCCTTCCTGATCACTACTTTCTGCCACTCTGAAGGACGCCCCTTGATCTTGAGCTGAGTTCAGTGCACGGTTCTCGTACCCATTGTATCTCCAGCGTCTTAGGGTCATTAAATCGATTGTTCTGGCACCTCCTGCTAACCTAACGATATGAAAGGCATGCTCTATGATGTCTTGGTTGGACTTGCTCCGTGTCGAAATTTCGATTCTTTGAGTTGATGTTTTGCCATAATAGGAGGCGATTGCCTTGTCCACCTCAAAAGGAGTGTCAAGTATAGTATAATGGAACTCACTAAGTGCCCAGAAGAAAAGATACTAATATTTCATTATAAAATATTTGTTCATCTTGATAAATCAGTTTATTCTCAAGTAAAAGAAAACCGTTATTCCATTTTTAATTGATATCCAAACTCACATAAAATGGAGCGGCCTATTCCTAGGCATCGGCTAACCATTTTTGTTTTTAATTTACATTAATGATTTGCCTTTCAATCTAAATTCAAATTGATTCTTTATGCTGACGACACAACAGCCATATTAAAAGCAAACAGTCCAACTCATTTACAAAATTCAGTAATTGTGCGTTTGAAGAGCTAAATCATTGGTTCACTGCAAATGGTTTAAAAATAAACTGCTCTAAAATTCAAATAATTAATTTTAAAACCAATCAAAATACGGACAATTTTGAGTTATTGATCAAATTCGATGGACAAATTGTGGATCAGGTAAACATAACAACATTTCTGGGCATCCAAGTGCAAAACAATTTAAAATGGGATGCATACATAGACATTTTGTCTAAAAGACTAAATACTGTCTGTTTTCAAATGACAGTTTTGCAAAATGTCACTGACTTAAAAACTTTATTGAATATTATGCTTTATTTATCTCCATTGCTCAATATGGTATAGAATTTTGGGGTAACTCCTCCAATGCTGAATCAATTTTTAAAATACAGAAAAAAAATTCTTAGAATTATGACTTTCTCAAACTACCGTTGCTCATGTAAAGAAATATTTAAAGATTTAAAATTATTAACTTTGCCATTACTTTATATTTTACAATGTTTGTTGTTTATAAAAAGAAATTTAAATTTTTTCATGGCTGAAAACCATCAACACAAATATTTAACTAGGTATCGAAATGATTTCCAACTGCCCATCCACAGATTAACTTCACTAGAAAAACTACCACAGTACATAGGCAAAAAAATGTATAATAAATTACCAAATACTTTGAAAGCAATTGAGAGAGTTGAAATTTTTAAAAGAGATATTACTGAATTACTCATAAGCAAAGCCTACTATAATATTAATGATTTTTTAAATGATGTATTTTAATTATTTCTAACAATATTTGTATAAGTAGTTATTAGGTTGTAGTTTTTACTTGTAATGTTGACAATTTCACCTGTTTCTCCAGCTATGCTGGTTCATGTAAACGTTTTATGAAAATTAAAGATTGTCTGTTGTCTATCACCGCTAACCAAGCTGCTGAACATGGTTGTTAGTGTCCACGCTAGTGCGGCCGACGTTAAAACTGCATTTCCGAATGACTATAACACTAGAATCCAAATATCAGAAACTAATGAGGCTATTTAAAGCTCGCATCTTGCTAATTACTCTGGACGCTGGCGACACGGTGCAAGAACACTACAAGATATTGCTAAAAGTTATGACTTACAGATGATCAAGATCACTTATCAAACATCGCAGTAGCTGCATCTATGATGCAGTGTGCGAACATTCGTTTTAATGAGGAGTATCGTGCAATTTTATTAATGTGTGGATGCACCGTTGAAGATGTCACATTGCTGCGGTTAGTCTTGACGATGATTGCCCATGACACAGTTCGCTAAAGTGATTGCTGCTTACTTGCCAGGATCTATGATCCACCTCCTGTCATACCCTGGCCGTAGGGCTCTCCGGGCCTTCCACGTTCCAATGCTTAATGGACCACTGGTCAATCCACACCGCGATCCAAAGATGTATGGAAGGTCGTTGTGTTTTCTCGATCCAATGCTTAATGGACTAAAGAGCGTTCCAGCTATGGCTACAGTTACAAAGCTGACGGATTAATAAAAATCTATAAAATAAATATAAATATAAAATTAAATAAATATAAATATATATATTCCGGCAGGGTATGACAGGAGGTGGATCGTAGATCCTGGCAAGTAAGCAGCAATCACTTTAGCGAACCGAGCATGGGCAATCAAGCTGGTTCAAGTTGAGACCAATGTGTGGATTCAATGCCAACAAGTCATAGTGCCAAGTGTGTCGACCTTCTGTGCCACTGCCGTTTCCTCAGCCACCGGTCCAGTACTCGTATGAAGCTTACACGGTACGGCAGTCCGCTTGCGATAACACAGTGCAAACAAAATTAACAAACTTTTACACTTTAAACACAAATCTATTAATATAAATAAAAACTATATTTACATAGAGTTAATTGTAGAATTAAATAATAAAATAAATATAAGAATATAACTTGATATAGTCGTGGTTTTATAAATAATAATTTTATTTTGGCTCGGTCATATAAATAAAGTACCGGTAGAATTATTTTTTTCTTAGCCCGCTGTAAACATTAATTAAAACCTGTAAATATTTGCACAGAGTTTAAGATCTATTAATTAGCTATGCAAAAGCATATTTCTAAGATTTAATACAAACCGTGAAGCCAAAATATAATATAATTGTAACTATTTTATGAAACAATTATTTCTTTGATTTAGTGCAATTTAAAATGTTAACTTAACAATAATCTCTCCATTTTGTATGAAATTTTTGATATATGATAGATTAATAATAATTTAATAACAATAATAAGCATTTAAGACAAAATAACTTAAGAATTCATTTATTACGGCGATGCTCTAGTGCGGGGAGGGTAGTGAAGCCGGCGGGTGTAGGCTGGAGATGCAGGGACTGTACTACTTGACCTTGTGAAACAACTGGACCCTGGTGAAACAGACATTTAAACGCTTGACATTGTGAACACTTGACTTTGTGAAATTCAGTTCTACGAGCGTAGTTCACTATAGGGACAAACCAATACTGGACCTGGTGAACACTTGACCTTATGAAATAGTCTGTTTACTTGACTTTGTGAAATCTACACAGTGAAACGGCACCACTACCACCTCTACAATTTTGTCTGATCCTTCCTGATCACTACTTTCTGCCACTCTGAAGGACGCCCCCTTGATCTTGAGCTGAGTTCAGTGCACGGTTCTCGTACCCATTGTATCTCCAGCGTCTTAGGGTCATTAAATCGATTGTTCTGGCACCTCCTGCTAACCTAACGATATGAAAGGCATGCTCTATGATGTCTTGGTTGGACTTGCTCCGTGTCGAAATTTCGATTCTTTGAGTTGATGTTTTGCCATAATAGGAGGCGATTGCCTTGTCCACCTCAAAAGGAGTGTCAAGTATAGTATAATGGAACTCACTAAGTGCCCAGAAGAAAAGATACTAATATTTCATTATAAAATATTTGTTCATCTTGATAAATCAGTTTATTCTCAAGTAAAAGAAAACCGTTATTCCATTTTTAATTGATATCCAAACTCACATAAAATGGAGCGGCCTATTCCTAGGCATCGGCTAACCATTTTTGTTTTTAATTTACATTAATGATTTGCCTTTCAATCTAAATTCAAATTGATTCTTTATGCTGACGACACAACAGCCATATTAAAAGCAAACAGTCCAACTCATTTACAAAATTCAGTAATTGTGCGTTTGAAGAGCTAAATCATTGGTTCACTGCAAATGGTTTAAAAATAAACTGCTCTAAAATTCAAATAATTAATTTTAAAACCAATCAAAATACGGACAATTTTGAGTTATTGATCAAATTCGATGGACAAATTGTGGATCAGGTAAACATAACAACATTTCTGGGCATCCAAGTGCAAAACAATTTAAAATGGGATGCATACATAGACATTTTGTCTAAAAGACTAAATACTGTCTGTTTTCAAATGACAGTTTTGCAAAATGTCACTGACTTAAAAACTTTATTGAATATTATGCTTTATTTATCTCCATTGCTCAATATGGTATAGAATTTTGGGGTAACTCCTCCAATGCTGAATCAATTTTTAAAATACAGAAAAAAATTCTTAGAATTATGACTTTCTCAAACTACCGTTGCTCATGTAAAGAAATATTTAAAGATTTAAAATTATTAACTTTGCCATTACTTTATATTTTACAATGTTTGTTGTTTATAAAAAGAAATTTAAATTTTTTCATGGCTGAAAACCATCAACACAAATATTTAACTAGGTATCGAAATGATTTCCAACTGCCCATCCACAGATTAACTTCACTAGAAAAACTACCACAGTACATAGGCAAAAAAATGTATAATAAATTACCAAATACTTTGAAAGCAATTGAGAGAGTTGAAATTTTTAAAAGAGATATTACTGAATTACTCATAAGCAAAGCCTACTATAATATTAATGATTTTTTAAATGATGTATTTTAATTATTTCTAACAATATTTGTATAAGTAGTTATTAGGTTGTAGTTTTTTACTTGTAATGTTGACAATTTCACCTGTTTCTCCAGCTATGCTGGTTCATGTAAACGTTTTATGAAAAATAAAGATTGTCTGTTGTCTATCACCGCTAACCAAGCTCTGAACATGGTTGTTAGTGTCCACGCTAGTGCGGCCGACGTTAAAACTGCATTTCCGAATGACTATAACACTAGAATCCAAATATCAGAAACTAATGAGCTATTTAAAGCTCGCATCTTGCTAATTACTCTGGACGCTGGCGACACGGTGCAAGAACACTACAAGATATTGCTAAAAGTTATGACTTACGATGATCAAGATCACTTATCAAACATCGCAGTAGCTGCATCTATGATGCAGTGTGCGAACATTCGTTTTAATGAGGAGTATCGTGCAATTTTATTAATGTGTGGATGCACCGTTGAAGATGTCACATTGCTGCGGTTAGTCTTGACGATGATTGCCCATGCACAGTTCGCTAAAGTGATTGCTGCTTACTTGCCAGGATCTATGATCCACCTCCTGTCATACCCTGCCGTAGGGCTCTCCGGGCCTTCCACGTTCCAATGCTTAATGGACCACTGGTCAATCCACACCGCGATCCAAAGATGTATGGAAGGTCGTTGTGTTTTCTCGATCCAATGCTTAATGGACTAAAGAGCGTTCCAGCTATGGCTACAGTTACAAAGCTGACGGATTAATAAAAATCTATAAAATAAATATAAATATAAAATAAATAAATATAAATATATATATTCCGGCAGGGTATGACAGGAGGTGGATCGTAGATCCTGGCAAGTAAGCAGCAATCACTTTAGCGAACCGAGCATGGGCAATCAGCTGGTTCAAGTTGAGACCAATGTGTGGATTCAATGCCAACAAGTCATAGTGCCAAGTGTGTCGACCTTCTGTGCCACTGCCGTTTCCTCAGCCACCGGTCCAGTACTCGTATGAAGCTTACACGGTACGGCAGTCCCGCTTGCGATAACACAGTGCAAACAAAATTAACAAACTTTTACACTTTAAACACAAATCTATTAATATATAATAACAAACCAAATCAACGACGAATTGTTAAATATAATCAGTTATATATTTCTCACGTACTTACTCTAACCACACAGCCCACCACTCATGATTTTAATCTATTCAAGAAAATTATGGACGTTTCGACCATAACGGACAACATCATAGGAAGTGAAGAGACGTCGGAGAATGCACAACAGCAAGAAGATCTACCCGTTGCAGAAGAGATAGAGTGTCAACCCGACAACATCACGTCAGACGACACCGAGGACGAGGAACCACCAAAGAAACAACGTCGCAAGGCCACCGCCATATGGAGTCTACTTACAGTATTGATGAGTCTTCCTCCGATACGGATCGATCATATGGAGCAATGTATACGAAGTTCAAAAAATGCCAACAATTGGGAAAAATGTCACGAGAGACCCTGGAACATCTCTACCAAATATTGTCGGTAATAGGCCAAATGTCACAGATATTACATGGGAACAATTTTATTCAAAATTACTCGACGCATCACCTCGCAGAGCTATTGTTCACGACGTTTATAGATGTGCAGACGAAGAAGAAGCTAGGACAATGGCTGAGCGGATTTTCAACAGCAGGAGAGGCAGCCAAGTACCAACCGACTACAGAAAGGCCGAATTCACGTTTGTTAGTTTCCATGCTGCCGAGTCCGGGGACGAGTCCTGCAACCATGTACACACCGTCCACGACTGTAGATGGAAGGACTCAACCTGTCGCTGCGGTGCCTTCTCCAAGTTCAACCTTGCCCCATTCTTCAGACGACGCACCAGGTATGTCGCATCTTTATCGTCCGAATACTTATGGTTTCTTTCGCAGTTGTGCTTTGTGAAGGAAAATTGCAAATACTCGCTGAGGTTTCCGGGGATAAATGAAGAATACATTTTGAAGCTAGAGCTGTACAAGAGCAACAACGTCATGGGCCTACCGTCGATGGATTGGTGGAAGTATGTAGAAACACGAGCGTTCGTCCCAATCAAGAAAAACTCCCGAGCGATGGGTCTAGCAATCCAGCTACAACAAGAACTTCAAAAGATCATGAAGAATCAACCAGATGCCGAGGGCGATTACGTCCACATGAAATTATCAAAATAGTGATGTGTGCATTGTGTTCTCCTTTGGAATCGTGTTTCAGGAATGAAAAGTGGCTTAACGACAACAGAATGCTTAGTATTAGTACTTCAGGTATTGTTGTATCAAATTGCATAAATAGATGTAGAATGATAATTAATAATACGAGTATTTTAGAATTATTTAAACTGCAATCACAAGGCCAAGCACATTATGAATGTCTAGATTTAAAACTAATCAATAATGTTTACTACGATGCCAATACCAGTCTAGAAGCTTTATTACGTCTTTTGCTATTCCAATACAATGACATAACTACAGTTAAGAATTTCTTGATAACAATCTATTATTTTATCGACGGAATTTGGATGAGGGTAAAAAAATACCATTCTTATTTATGGACCTCCAAATAGTGGTAAAAACTGTTTCGTGGACTGTCTGGGTAGTTTCTGTATAAACGTTGGGAAGATAAGCAGGCAGAACCAATTCCCTTGGATGGGCGGGGTGGGACAGACATCTTAATAAATGGAACCCCGCTTTCCTCGACAACATGCTAGACATTATGCAAGGGAATACAATCATGGCCAATGTAAAGTATCAGGCCGCTGTGCCGTTAGTTAAAACACCACTTATTGTAATGGCTAATAGGTATGTTTTCCCTAATGAATTACGATTCAATATAAGACACATTAGATACAATTGGCGTACTGCTCCTTTGCTTTTAGATTATAGGCACAAAAATCCATTGTCTATTTGGGTGGGCCGAAAAACATTTTTTTTTTTTTTTTTTTTTTTTAGTTGTAATACCAAGGAAAACCTGCAAAATATTAATAGAAAAAATATATACAAATATTTTTTTAATCGGTTAACATCTTCCGGTTGCGCATCGGCCTTAAAGTTTGTATTTTTTTGAAAAAAAGTTCATTTTTTCAAAAATTTAAAAAAACATTTTTTTTAAAATTGTTTGCAATGTAATAAACTCCTGGTCAAAATGAACGCACGCCTTTATATTTTAGAAAATAAATCAATATCAACAAAAATTTAGAATTGATTTGCTTTCAGTTGTTTGTTGTAGCTTCCTAGAACAACAGATAAGACATATAAGAGATAAGGAAATAACATTCAACCCAGATAAAGATAAAACCAGTCACTGGGGAATGTTACCCTTATCAAATACACCTTTGTCCAGCTTATCTAATCTCTATTTTCAGGCTTATCAAATACACCTTTGTCCAGCTTATCTAATCTCTATTTTCAGCCTTGTAAGGAAGGCTTTCTCAATCATTTTTATTCAACTGTTGTGTGAAGTGGTTAGTTTTCTGTAATTATGAATCAGCACCGGTTTTTAACCGAATCTGAGGCGATCAGAGTGAGGGCTTTGGTAGAAGCTGGACTTTCTTATAGCGCAGTCGCCAGACGGGTAGGTGTACATCGCACCACAGTTAGTAGGGCAGTCTCTCGATTCCGTGACACTGGTTCTGATCGTAGGAGGCGTGGGCAAGGCCGTCCCAGAGCCACAAACCAAAGGGATGACCAGTTTTTGAGACTTAGTACTTTGAGAAATCGGACCGTTACAAGTTCTGATCTACAGGCATTAGCCAGAAATGTCCGTGGTCTCAATATTTCTGCTCGAACCATTCGTCGCCGTCTTCGGGAATCTAATTTACGAAGTAGGAGACCTGCTACAGGCCCAAGACTCACCAGAGACCATCGAAGAGCTCGCCTACAGTTTGCTCGAGAACATCAGCATTGGACATTGCAAGATTGGAAGCGTGTACTTTTCACAGACGAGACCAGAGTAAAACTGTTTGGTCCTGATGGGCGTCAACGTGTGTGGCGACGTGAAGGAGAAAGGTTTTCTGAAGCTTGTATATCAGCAAGAGAGCCTTTTGGTGGTGGGTCGATTATGTTTTGGGGTGGATTTTCTTTTGAGGCTCGCACAGAATTGGTGAGTTTACGTAGGGCAGCTCTAAATGCTCATACGTATGTGGTAGACATTCTGGAACAACATGTGATGCCATACGCCCCCTTTGTTGGTGATGACTTCATCTTGATGCACGACAATGCTCGTCCACACAGTGCTCGGATTGTAACGGACTATCTCCATGAGGTCGGTATAGACACTATGGAGTGGCCAGCCAGAAGTCCCGACCTTAACCCACTGGAGCATGTTTGGGACGAGCTGAAAAGGCGTGTTCGCACCCGACAGCCAGCACCTAGCACAATGGCTCAACTGGAAGTCGCTGTAACAGAAGAATGGAACAACATCGCCTCCAGCATCTCATCGAAGGAATGGGAAGACGTATGCAGGCTGTCATAAATGCGAGAGGGGGAAATACAAGATACTGAGAAAACAGCCCTTCAATTTTATCTTTGTTCTGAGGTGCGCTTTACTACTTTTTAATTTTGTTTAGAATTTGTACTTAATTTTGATTTACTAACTCCTCTTACTTGATGATAAAATAACATGCATTATTTCCTATGATCTGTATTTTTTTAACCCCTTATTCATATTTCACAAATTTAACTCAAAATATTAACATAAGCTTGGAATTAACAGTGATTTACTATCCAAATCTTAAGAAATAAGGGGGTGTGCGATAATTTTGTCCAGGAGTGGTTTGTAATATCTTAACGTAGAGCCTGAAAACACAGTGTTTTAATTTGGATTAGATTGCTTTATATCTTCCGGTCACGCAAAAGCTAAAAAATATTCAAAAATACTGGAAATTTCACATTTTTACAATTTTTTTCAAGTCCAAATTTTATTATTTTTTTTTCGTAATAGTTACAATATTTTTATTTTAGATTAAAACAACACTGTCTTTAAATTTGTCGTGATAAAATTAACATCTTCCGGTCGCGCAACAGCTTAGAAACTGTCGTGTACAGTGTGCGAAACAGGCCGGGAGGAAACTTTACATGGCGGGGCAATGACCTTGGCTGGCGCTCCCCCTCCACTGACACTCCCTCTCTGTTCCGAGCATCACACCACCTGTCTCCGGCCCGCCATTGTTCTTTGTCACTTATCAGTCTGCATTTGTCAGTGTTGTGCTCGCTACATCTTTCTGCTAGGCAACGCAGTCCGTTCCCGCTGGTTTCGTTGGAGACTTTTTGTCATCGTTTTGTGCTGTGTGTTGACTGTTGATTGACTGTGGTGTGGGCAACAAAACGTTACTTGTACGTAATGGCTGCATCGAAGAAAGTAATCACACGACAGGCATTCGTCGACTGTCCAATATTTGGTACCCCTAAAGACAAATAAGCTACTTACAAGTGATGACATACTTCGGTGCTGTTTCCAAGATATAATTTGGCCATTGAAATTAATAACACTAGCGTTAGTTTCAAGCAAGTCACGCAAATAGTCACTAACAAATTGATTACCCTGTATCAAAAAGCATCAATCCCTACGGTGACGGACAAACGAATCGCACAGCTCATAACAGCATTGCATGATAAGTACTAAAAAATCAAAAAATCTTACAATCATGACAAAAACAAAGAATCATTTAAAAACCAAGTAAATGATTTCAAACAAAAGTGCTCAACATTTTTTGATATTGCTGCTTGCAAATGCTTAATTTCTGTTAACTGTACCTGTAAGAAAACGTCAAACTTGTGCCAGTGCGAGGTAACAACTGATTGCAGCTGTGAACGATAAAAAAAATACCCCTGATTGAACTAAGATTTCTTTACCTAACACAAAATAGGAAAAATTGGTACACTAGACCTAAATGAAACAAAAAAGCTCAAAACAACATTGGAAAGGAAGGATCACACTTCTGTAACGAATGTAGCAAAACCATCATGCACAAACACTCATTCGGACTCAAATGTAAAGGAGATTGATGATGAAAGTCATCGTATTCCTAGTACGGACAGTGATAGTGACCTGGATTATACCAATAGAAGAATAAAACCTACTAAGCCTGTTTGGCAGATGAGATTAAAATTGAAATCTACTGCAGTACTAAGTAGCCGTTATGGGGTTTCTGATCGCGCCACTGCGGCGATCGCATCAAGTGTTTTGCATGACTGGCGTTGTTACAGATTCCGATTCTTCCCATGTTATTGATAAAAACAAAATAAGAAGGGAAAAGCAAAATGTTATGACTGAACTATGTAGTGAATCAGACGAACTTCCACTTTTAGGTCTATATTTAGATGGACGTAAAGACGACACTTTGACAATAGAACAGGCTCATTCAAAACGATTTCGTAGGGTTATTAAAGAAGAGCATTACTCTTTGATCAAAGAGCCCGGCTCAGTCTACGTTGGTCACATTACTCCTGATTCGGGAAGCTCTGAACAAACTCTCAAGTCTCTAATTTATTATCTGGGTGAGCATAGTATTTCGCTTGACAATCTAATGGTCGTTGGATGTGACGGTACTGCCGTCAACACAGGATTAAAAGGTGGCCTGATTCGCCGAGTTGAAATTCATTTAAAGAAACCTGTACAATGGGCAATTTGCCTCCTCCATTTCAATGAGTTGCCATTCCGGCACCTGTACGAGCACTTGGATGGCAAGACAACCGGGCCTAGTACTTCTAGAGGGCCAATCGGTAAAAAACTAGTTAACTGCCAAAAACTGCCGGTGGTTAACTTCAAGAGTATTAGTTGTCAGAGTCCAGAGGTAGACAGAAACGTGCTTAGCAAAGACCAACAATACCTGCTTGATATTTCAACTGCAATACAATCTGGAACCTGTAAAGGAGATTTGGCTCTGCGAGATTCTGGACAATTAACACATGGTTGACTAAAGCCAATAGAACTTTGCGATTGTACGTGAGTGAAGAAAGCCCGTCAGCTGAACTTCAAGAACTTGTTTCATTTATTTTGAAATCCTACATGCCAATTTGGTTTGCTATCAAAAAAGTAAACACTTTGCAGACGGCCCAAAACTTGTTTACCAAGCAATTGAATCCACCATTTGCCAGAACCTTTGCTCAAAGTTGTCGAACCAGTGATCGAGCAAAATGGGTTTTTCGCCCATCCTGAAAATTTGCTGTTGACCATGATTGAGGACGATAATAAAGACATCAGACAGCTAGGACTTCGCAGAATCCTGAAGGCGAGAAAAATAGATTCTCAAAGAAAAACAGTAAGGACGTTCAGGTCTCCAAAAATAAATTTTTTAGGGAGAGTTTACTTTGATATTGTAAACTGGATGAGCTGTGAACTATCTTCCCCCCTCTGTTGGCCAATATCAGTGATGACGAAATAAAATCTTACATCAACAGTGACTCTATCCCTGACTGGAATATCAATTACAAGGAGTTACCAGTACACACACAGGCCGTGGAACGCTGTGTTAAGCTTGTCACGGAAGCATCGGGTAAAGTTTGTGGAGCTGAAGCAAGAGATGGATTTATAAGAAGCACCCTATTGTCCAGATCAGCCATGCCAGAATTCAAGAGCAATTGTGTTTTTAAAGTGCCCTCGGCTAAAAAATAGAGACATTGACTGAGCCAATGGAATGAATAATTTAATAACTTGATTATTGCAGCTTTTTAAAATATAGAGGAAGTTTATAATTCTTCATTGCTAAATATAATGTTTATAAGTTCCATGGTCGTTGTTATTACCACCCAATATGTCACACAAACATAACTTTGTTTTTTAGGTACCAATTTTCTATAAAAATTAGGTCATTGTGCGACTGGAAGATGTGAATTTTATAACGCCAAATTAAAAGATAGTGTTCTTTTAAGCTAAAATAAAAATATTGTAACTATACCGAAAAAAAAAAATTAAATTAGGACTTTCCAAAAAATCCTTAAAATGTGAAATTTTCAATATTTTGGCATGTTTTGGAGCTTTTGAGCGACTGGAAGATATTAAGCAATCTAATCCAAATTAAAACACTGTGTTTTTAGGCTCCACTTTAAGATATTACAAACTATTACGTTGCAAAAAATATAAAATATGTTTTTTTTCAATTTTTGAAAAAATGAACTTTTTTTCAAAAAAATACAAACTTTAAAGCCGGTGTGCAACCGGAAGATGTTAACCAATTTTAAAAAAATTTTTTATATACGAGTGATAAAAATTTTTTATTTTCGTATTTTATTCTATTAATATTTTGCAAGTTTTCCGAGGTATTACAACTAAAAAAAAAAAAAAAAATGTTTTTCGGCCCACCCTATTGTCTATGGGTATATTATTGTTGTGGTCAAGAGAATCAACTTACATTAATACTGAATTCATTAACAAAATTGTAAAGAAAATTTTGGATTAAACTAATGATAACATTTTCTACTTGTAATATATTTAACGTAGACATAGTTAGTGATGTAAAGATGTAGGAAAATAAAACAGTACTATAACATCAGATTGTTTTTATTACACCTTGAAATGAGTAGAATACATTGTTGGAAACTTTGTATTGATATAATTATGTAGAAGTCTGATATTTTCTTCTCTAGTCTTGCTATTATCTTTAAATATGTGATATGCTGTGAATTTGAGTTCTTCGTTCATCCATATCACATGTGATTGACTAGGTGTTAGGTAGTTATTTATTAATGACCATGCTTGCCCTTCCTGCAAGCATATCATGCAGGAATGATTCCTGCGTATCTTATTCCTCTTTTTGGGTGTAGCATCCGAGGTAGGCTCCATCACTGTAAGAGGCTGTGATTTGCCAGAATCCTATTTTTTATCTGAACCCGCTGCACCATCATCCTCTTTTCAGGTACATATGCCCTATAGCCGTAGCAAAATTCTTTATAAAGTTTATCATTATTTTTAACGCTATCTACTGGAACAGTGGTGCCACATACCTTCATCACAGGATGTATGTAAGTACCTTGATTGTGTGTAAATTCATAGCTATACTCTAACTCACAATACGTCAATATTGAGTATATTACCAACACTTCTTGAACTTTAGATTCATTCACATACGTGGAATAAGCATTGACAGGAAGTACTCCAACATGTAGTGTATGAGGTTGTAATCCTCCTGCGTATTTGTTCAGTCCGTGCATAATTGCTCCGCCCTGCTCTATTTGAGTAGTATATGGAATGTCCACACTTCCTTTTGGCATGTTAACTGTCTGATCGGAGGTGAAACTGTTTCCGTCTTCACCGATCTTAAGGTTCATGAGTATACTGAAAGGCACTTTTGTTCCATACAAGAAATTTGATTTAGACTTTGAATTATAGCTCCTGTAATAAGGGTAAGGTTCGGAACATTTTAAGACGCACACCTGCGGTCTGTATTCCCAACTAATTGGTGGATTTCCGGACCATTCAGCATTGTGTAAATGTTCAGATCTTTCATGATATCTGGCAATGTAGGCGAACCTGTACATATCGACATTTTGACAATAATATGACTTTATGGGTTTTTTATTTACAAAACAGACCGGAATCTGATCGAATGTTAAAGATGTTTGAGATTGTGTTAATTTACTTCCCCAGAATGCTTCTACATCACATCCATCGTCAATAGGAATCTTTAGACCTGTCACTATCATAGGATCACTAGCGGCACTGTAATACTGCATATTGGTCCCTCCATATTTATTATTCAAGCCATAGGTGTATACACCGTGAACAAGTAGATTGGAGTTGACAGGATTGATCCCTGCACTGTTATATATAAACGGTGTTCTAAACCCCAATGGTGTAACTATTGTTCTAAATATTTTACCATCTGATCCTATAGGAAAATTATTGATTCCAACTCACTCAAATAGAAAGGCAATGCGTGGCAGGGCACCCTTGCATAAGGTGTAGACACAAGTAATTGTTTTCCGTTCTTCTCTGTCACCTCATCAATTGACAGTGCTTTATATTGGTATCCATAACTGTAGACAATTCGAGTGTGCATAAATACTATCTGTCCTGTTTTGAAGGTCGCATTTGGCATTGATATTATACTGCTACCACTGGTCGAAGAGGAACCAGCACCACTTCTACCCTCTTCTACCTTCGATTTCTTCGTAGGTGGTTCATCTAACTGCATGTTGGTGTCCATGCTTCTAAGCCTTTTTCTTCCCTTGATGTTACACGGGTAAAGAACTCCAGTAACATATTCAAGTGCGTACTTGCTGGCGAGCCCAACACCTCCAATAAGAGAATGATAATTACCAGTTGTAAGCCAATCAGTAGTAAATCTAGCAATGGCAATCTGGTCTGCCTGACGTATATGACTATCGTGGGTGGCGGTATCGTAGTCCTGGTCGTGTTGCTGTGCGATCCGGGCGTCCTCGTCGACTGGAGGTCCATTTATTACTGCATTGTCGGGTCCGAGGTATCTGTGGCCAGGGAAATTCATGACTAAATATCAAAAGCAGTGTACCAACTTGACCCAGCTGATTGCCCATGCTCGGTTTGCTAAAGTGATTGCTGCTTACTTGCCAGGATCTATGATCCACCTCCTGTCATACCCTGCCGGAGGGCTCGTAGGGCCCTTGGGGACACAGGTTAGGAGCGAGGCGGAAGTTACGAAGCTGAGTAACGTAGCTAATGGCCGTGTAATCGGCTGTGAATTGTAAAACGTTTGTGTTGGTAAGAGTGATAGTGTGAACCTCATACACATGACGTATGACGTCACATTTATTTATAATTTATAAATTTATATTCATATATTTATATTTATTTTATAGATTTTTATTAATCCGTCAGCTTTTTAAAATCATTTAAAGCATTTAAAATCACCACTCGTGATTTTAATCTATTCAAGAAAATTATGGACGTTTCGACTATAACGGACAACATCATGGGAAGTGAAGAGACGTCGGAGAACGCACAATGGCAAGAAGATCTACCCGTTGCAGAAGAGATAGAGTGTCAACCCGACAACATCATGTCAGACGACACCGAGGACGAGGAACCACCAAAGAAACAACGTTGCAAGGCCACCGCCATATGGAGTCTACTTACAGTATTGATGAGTCTTCCTCCAATACGGATCAATCAATATGGAGCAATGTCACAATATGCAGGAGTTCATTATTTTGAGGCCCGCCCTTGAGCCCGCAAACATTGATGACATCCATATTTATAACACTATGGGATGACATCCATATTTATAACACTATGGAGCCATCTCATTTTGTCTTTAGTCTTTCATTGCTCATGAATATAATCGGGAAAAATCTGAGTACAGCCAACTACACTGCTTGGTGTGGAGATAGGGAGAAGTCTTATGCTGCTCCGTTAGGCCTCCAGAACAGTGATTCCCTACTGAACCTGTTAGTACCGTCTTTGGCGTTTGCCTACGATGAGATCAAGATCTTTTCCCAGGTGCGGAGATATTTCTTCATGAATATTTTTGCCATGTCTAGTCGGAATGATTTACTGGGAGCCGGAATGAAGATCACCGTCTCACTTCTCAAAGGGGCTGAACTGACTAATTGGACATTTATCAGATATTGGATAATCCAACTGAACCCAGATCTTCTAATGTGGAACGAACTAGGAAAGTTCCTACCCGCTCAATGTTCCGCATATGCCAAGTACAGACAGCTCGGGGACTTTGCCGAGTGGTGCAAGCTAATCCTCCCGCCTTCAGAACTTAGTGAGTTCCATTATACTATACTCGACACTCCTTTTGAGGTGGCCAAGGCAATCGCCTCCTATTATGGCAAAACATCAACTCAAAGAATCGAAACTTCAACACGGAGCAAGTCCAACCAAGACATCATAGAGCATGCCTTACATATCGTTAGGTTAGCAGGATGTGCCAGAACAATCGATGTAATGACCCTAAGACGCTGGAGATACAATGGGTACGAGAACCGTGCACTGAACTCAGCTCAAGAACAAGGGTCAGAGTGGCTGAAAGTTGAGATCAGACAAAATTGCAGAGGTGTTAGTCTAATATTAACACTTTGAAGCCTAAGCCCGAAGATAGATCGGGCGACGCAAACTGGCGTACTCGCCGACGCCCGAGAATAGCTCGGGCGCCCATATTTAATTCATTATATCTTTATTATCGGCATATAATCGGGTTTAGGTCATCTGAATATGTCTTTTAGTTATCTGTTATTATATTTTATCGGCCTATTAGTTTTTTTTATCTACATCTGGTCTTGGATAAATAATTATCGTAACAGCTGACAAACAGCTGAGCGGTATTGTTTATGTCAGCATTGTTTATGTTGTTATATTTTGCTATTATATTTATTATATGTTATTATATTTAGCTTATATTATTATATTATTTATATTTAGCTTATATTATATTTAGCTTATATGTTATTATATTTTATATTATTATATGTTATTATATTTAGCTATTTTTTGTTTTACATATTTTTGTACTTATTTGTAGCTTCTGTAAAAAATAAAAAAATTTACAACACCTAAAGTTTTGCCCATCATTGAAAAGAGAATTTTCTTCCCTTTACAAAGATATATAATATAACCTTTTTATGAAATTTATAAGGCATTTACAATTTTTTTAATGTGAACATAAAACCCCCAGGATTCCATGCCAAACGGAGTATTAAGGGCCCAGGCTTCAAAGTGTTAATAAAAAAAGTTGAAATTACAATGTATTGGTTTTAATGAAAATTTAATAATTTGAACATATTAAGAGACCAATATCAACTCTATCTCAACTTCACTAAATATTAATTTAATTATCAAAAAATCAAAATATAAAGTTTTTGGTTTCAAATAATTCAATAAACAAATAAACACAAAGTTTAACGTCTTTGAAAAAAGGAACAATCAGGACCATTAGTAAGTAGTTGTTTCTGTTACAAGTCAGTAATCGCTTAACATCTTATGTGTAAACATGGATACTTTACCAATTGAGATTAAAATGCAGATTTTACTTAACCTTCCAATTGAACAAGTTAGCTTCATTACAGACTCTTAATTTTGGTTTCTTTATGACAAAATACACTCACATAGTAAAAAATTCAAACAATTTTCTTGTTTAGCAAATTATACAATTAACCATACTCTTAGACAGTGTGAGCATGTAACATCGCTACATGGTACTACCTTGTACTTTGCTCATATTGATGAAACCTTCCAAACAGTACATTACAAAGTAGAAAGTCACAAACTTTGTTGGTTCCATATTTTTATAAAGGAGGGTAAGCACGGATATTGTTCAAATTCCTACTATATTTTCCAAAGTGATTTTGAAAAAGGACATCGGCAAGGAAGTTAATCCGCAGTTAATAATATCTAAGACAAACACAATGGCGGTGATATATTCCAGATTAAAAAGACAAGTATCACTATACGAAACAGAACTACACGCATTTCTAAGTTTGTAACCTGAGCTAGTAGATTCTGGCTATGATGAACAAAACGAAACAGAACTATATGCATTTATAAGTGTAAACCCTGAAATAGTAGATTCTGACGATATTTAAACTTTTATTAAACAAAGTGAAAGAAATATTGGCATTATAGTACCGCAAACACATTGTATGTGTGATTGGCGGTTTAATAAATACATGGATAGTAGCCATTATAGGAAAATTTATTTACCTGGAGGAGATAAATTTATCATACAAGATTTTGATACGAAAGAAAAGTATAATTATTCGATGAGTTACATTTATTACCTAAATACAAATCCGTGTTTAAGAAAGTATTTTAGTTGGTATCATTAAATAAGAGTTTATATAAACTCTAGCAATATATGTTATGTGACAGACTATTTTAAAATCAGCCTAATATTTATCTCTGTTTAATTACTTTACTTTTCTCCACCACTGTTACCTATTTATTTTTCCTACCAATTTCTAACAACAAGATACTTCGTTAGAAATATTCTAAAATATGTTAGACAGAAAGATTTCTTCATTTTAAACATAATATTTCCATACTTTATTGAAAGTACTTAGTACAATTTGTTAAATTGCTAATTCAATGTCATATCTGTGACCTATTGACGCTAATCCGATGAACTGGGTATATATACAGGCCTGTTTCAAATGTAGAGCAAGTTCTCTGGGTTCACCCATCAACCGGCAACACACTGGTGAGTAAACCTTCAGTACTCTCTTAAGGAGCTGATACCTTGCGGTATTACCAAAACTCCTTAAGAGTTGTTATCAGAGCGCCGATGAGTGAGGTTCTTATCTGATCCAGTCTCCAGCCGCCACCTGCCCTGTGCCGTGTCTGTGCCAGTAGTTTTGCGTAATTTTTGTCGTTTTGTATTACTTTAAACTGAATATTTTGTTTTTATTAGTAATTAACAATACATATTTTTATTTCTTATATAATGTCCGTTAACCTTCGAGCGGACGCTAAGCGGAGGAATCCTCCAGGTCAATTTTTGTTGTTGTCTGAAATATTTAACTTGGGGTTGGCAGCGCTGTCTCTTTGTGTAGCTGTCACCCCCTCTCTCAACAAGCATTTGACCCCCCTCCCCCCGCTTTCACCGACCAAGGCCAGTTTGTTGAGCGATGCTCTGAGGTGCTGGATGAATCCTCCGTGAGCGTTATTTTACGTCGATCGATACCTTGAGGAAACCTCCATGAGCGTTATTTTGTGTTTTGTGAACACGGAGGAAGGGTCCGTGTGCGATTGTTTTTTATTTGGTTTTTTATATATTTAATATGTACAGTTGCTTTATATTTTAGATTTTTTTTTTTTTTTGAAAATGGAAAAGGAGGAAGAAAGGCTGGCTAGACTTATTGCGAGTGTGGAAAGGGAAGAACAGTGTGTAAATGAACGTAGACCTACTGGACCTTTTATTCAAGAGTTGTTCCCGGATGAAAATTTACCTAATCCACCTTCAGACTCTGAAGATGAAGGTGAAGGAGTACAGGAGCTGCCATGTTAGGAACCAGACGATGCATATTTTCAAGACGTAAGTCAAAATATTACTTTTCATTATGACAATGATTTTTATGATATAGAATGCATTCCATTAAAACAACAACAAACTGCAAACATTGTAACCAGACAAAATGGGAAAGCAGCTTATTTTAGTAAGGATAGAAAGATGCTATGGGATTTGCAGCCCAAGAATGCACAAGTAAGGGCACCCCTTAGAAATATTTTGCGAATGAGGGTGGGGTGTGTGGCCCAAAGCGCAAAACATGCAAATTCCCCGATCGAGGCATGGAATCTATTTTTTAACGATGACACAATAAATAATATAACAGACTACACCAACATATATATTAACACAAACAAGAAAAAGTTTGCCCGTGAAAGAGACTGTAAAACAACAAATCCCACAGAAATTAGAGCTGTTATTGGCTTACTGTATTTGGCCGGTTTAATGCGTAGTAGTCACCATAATCTAGAGGATCTTTAGGCCATTGATGGGACTGGTGTTGAGTTTTTTTAGATGTGTCATGTCGCTAAGCCAATTTAAATTACTTTTAAGAGCTATGAGGTTTGATGATATCTCGACAAGAGCAGAGAAAATGGCAATTGATAAATTGTCGCCTATAAGAGACTTTTTCAATGACTTCGTTGACTTATGTCAGAAGCACTATGTTGTGAGTTTGTGACTGTGGACGAGATGCTGGAATCGTTCCGTGGTCGATGCTCATTTAGACAGTACATGAGAAGTAAGCCCGCCAAATATGGCATTAAAGTGTATGCCATGGTTTGCGCAAAAACCTTCTACACCGCAAACATGGAGGTATACGTGGGGTCACAGCCCGAAGGACCATATGTTGTCAACAACTCTGGCAAGGAAATTGTAATTAGGATGATTGAACCTATCTCTGGTTCCGGTCGTAATGTGACCGTTGATAACTTTTTCACTTCCATTCCTCTTTGTGATGAGCTTATGAAGGATCATCGGTTGACGCTCGTGGGAACGCTGAAGAAAAACAAGCGTGAAATCCCATGTGCTTTCATTGACACCAAGACACGCCCAGTGGGAAGTTCGTGCTTTGCATTCAGAAACAACTGCTCGATGGTCTCATATAAAGCAAAAAAAAAAAAAAACAAAGACGTCTTACTACTATCATTGATGCATGACAGTGACACTGTCGATATGACTGAAGACTCACGCACATTCCAAAAACCAGAAATTATTTTGTTCTACAATTCAAGCAAAGGTGAAGTAGACACCGTAGACAAATACAAAGAGAGCTACTCAACTGCAAGAATAACTAATAGATGGTCAATGCGATTGTTCTACACTATTCTTGATGTAGGATGTCTCAACAGCTACATAATTCTAAAGAAGAATATCAACCAGCCTATTTTGAGAAGAAAATTCATCAAGGACATAGCATTTGCTTTGTGCAAGGACTATGGTCAGCAAGACTTACGTACTGTAACATACCTAAACCAATGAAAGTACGGATGTGTCAGATTCTGGGTATAGAGCAGCAACAAGTGCAGCGTGATCCACCACCAGATGAAGTCACTTCGGGGCGATGTCACATTTGCAGCTGGAAGAAAAATCGGCCATCAAAGACAAGATGTACGAAATGCAAACTGTTTATATGCCGAGAGCATTCTGTGGTTACATGTACAAAGTGTAACACAGAAGAAGATATGGAGGTAGATAGTGACTCTACGTAAGTCTTCTTTCCTTCACCTTTACTTCTAAAAACCAAGATCTAACTGCCATGACTTGTTTTTAGGATGAATTTTTAGGAAAGCTTCAAAAAACATTTGATTTATCACATAACTTTAACATGTTCAAGGATTTTTAATTTTATTTTATGAGTGTATAACATTGTTTGTTTTGTCCTTCTATGACTATTTTAATTTACTGTAGTTTAATTGTTATTATATTCAATTTATTGTTTATGCAAGGAAATTCGATAGTTATTATTTTATAATAAATAATGCGATAGTTGTATTACAAGCTTTTTTTTATTTACTCCACTACAATTATTTCTATTTATATAATATTCTAAATAACTATTACTTAAAAAATATGAGATTTTTAGTCAAACATTTGAAACATGTTTTGTATAATTCACAATAGTTATATTCCTTAAGTTGTTATAGTAACTCCACAATTTTTTGCTGGGATAAAGCGTGAAAACTATTTTATTATTATATTATATGTTTATTTTACACAATAAAATTATTTAGAGTACATTTCGTGCTTTTATTTAAAACCCGGAGGAAAACTCCTTGAGCGAGAGACGGCGTTTGAAAATTTAAGCGACCTCTGCAGGTAAGTGTGGAAAATGTGCTGTGGAGTTTGTGGGTGCTGAATGTGTTCTTAAGTGTATGGACTGTAAGCAGTCCTTTCACCCATCATGTACTCGCCTCGTATCTATTCAGAACGTTACAAAATCTAAACTTAAAAATTGGAAGTGTGTCTCCTGTTGTAAAGAAACTGCTTCGTCTAAAAGTTCTGACGACGTCAGTGATGAAAAATCATTTTTAATCAGCGTTCTGCCTTCCATGAAGAACGAGATATTGGCAGGAATTGACGCTAAACTCGAAGGCGTGACTGCTGAATTGAAGAATATCATGGGTAAATTTAGTGCCCTGGAGAAGTCACACGAAGAGCTGCGCATACGCTGTGACCAATTGGAACGTGATCGCGACGGGCTGATCGAGGAGGTGCGCGATTTACGGGTACGATTACACGACTCAGAGCAGCATTCCCGATTTGCAAACATTGAGATACAAGGTTTTCCATGTACTCAAGGAGAAGATTTGTATGCCGTTCTTCGGAACATAGCTGATGTTATTGGCGTGCCTTTTAAGATAGAAGATGTTTCTATGGTATACCGACTTCGTCTCTTCTCTAAGAAGCATGCCCACCCGCCTGTTACTGTACAGTTTTGGTCTCGCAGTACCAAGGAGGCATGGATGTCAGCGTCAAGGAAGAAGAAAGGGATCAACGCGGTTGAGGTATCAAACTCCCTTCAAGATAGCAAGATGTTTATTAACGATCACTTGACACCTCTCAATAAAGCTCTGCTTGACCGAGCCAGACGACACCAGAGGCAGAAGAAACTTTTTTACGCCGGGTACTTCAATGGCAAGGTCCTGATTAAGCCGAAGGAAGGAGACGCTGCTTCGAGAGTGTTGGCGTTGGAGGACCTTGACTGTTTCGATGTCTCACTTTAAGTACATTATGTGAGTTATTAGTCTAATTTCTTTAATTAATTAGTTTTTATAACACAAGTATTTAATAATTAATAGATTTATTTACCAATTAATTGTTATAAATCAACTGGTGCATTTTCTTCATGTGCCAAGAAGTGTCAGGGAGATTCAAATGATATAATTTTGTATTTATCTTAAATTTAAAGAAGTGTTTTTCAGTTGAGTATTTTTCTTAGGTTAAATTCACACTGTCAGTTATTTTATTTATCAATTATATTATGTGTTTTTTATTAATTTGTACCACCTGTAAATGTGTTCAATAATTAGATAACATAAATAAATGAAAATAATTTATTTAATTTCTGGCAATGGGGGGACCTAGAATGCTAAACCACTTAATATGGATGAAAATATCCCTCAATTGTGTTTTATTTTTAATCTTTGAATTATATATCTTTTCTCAACAACAGTGAAGTTTAGTAAAGTAGTACTAAATAATTCTACTTATTGACAATACTATATATTTTTATTTGTAGATTTAAAATTCACTGTTTTTCATGTTTTGAAGTAACATCTGCAATAAAATTGACAACTCTATCTGTATAGTACTTTTAATTTAAATGTGTTTACAATATTTTAACAAATAGTTTTATAAATAGTTACATTGACAGTTGAGTTGGATGTAATTGTACTGTTGGAATGTTGGTTAGGGGGAGGGGTGGTGGGAACGAACTTTAAATTCTGTTGAGAGTAGTTTCTTTTGTACATTGAGAGAGAGAGTTACTTTCACGCCAGTCTGGAAGCGATATGTCCAGACTGGAACCATCCAGACTTTATCCAACCATCAGGAAGCGGAAAGCCGATCACCCACCCATACACCGATACCCACCCGCCCACCCATACACGTACAGTGGTATTGACCCACCCGCCCACCCATACACGTACAGTGGTATTGACCCACCCGCCCACCCATACACGTACAGTGGTATCGACCCACCCGCCCGCCCATACACGTACAGATGTGTTGACCCACCCGCCCACCCATACACGTACAGTGGTATTGACCCACCCCCCTACCCATACACGTATATCAGTATTGACCCACCCACCCACCACAACCTTATCATGTCTGATAAGCAAAAGAACAAGTGTGACGGAATTGTAATTTACGTGAGCAAACGACTTACAACGACTACCACACAGATCGCATTGGGAGACATATATGATATTAATTTACAATTTTCTTACTGCCACAGAGAGTTTGACTTAATATCACTTTACAGAACGTTCGACTGTAACACTGACATGTTCCTGAATGCTTTAGAGATGTATTATGATAATATTAGAAAGAATAAAATGTGTATTTTTCTAGAGGACTTAATCTTTGATTTGCTAAATACTGGTATATGGACAGAGAGATATCTGAACATATTGCAGGGAGCGGGACTGACTCAGTGTATTGACAAACCAACTAGAGTGACTGCACACGGCTCGTCTTGCTTGGACCACATATTTGTGAGGTATACTGATATGAGTTGTGTTCACACAGCTGTGGTTCAGACAAGCCTCACTGACCACTACAGTACTGCATTTGCAATAACAATGGACACTAAAACACGAACCGACAAGCTTAGGGACAGGGAGACTCAGGTTATTGACTATACTTTACCAGCTAGTAAACTTGCAGACACTGACTGGGGGCCTGTATTAACCCTTTCAGTGCCGACGTCCTCTTAAACCGGACGTTGATAGGTGTTACAGAAGTGTAAACGTCCGGTTAAGCCGGACGTCATTAGTTGTTACAGAAGTGTAAACGTCCGGTTAAGCCGGACGTTTACAAATAAATTTGTAATTAATTTGAAAATGCATATTTTTGCGTATATTTCATATGAGTCTACTCATAATAAACTGTTCTTTTATAAAAAAAAATAGTTTACGTCAGTAAAACGAATATAAACTTTTATTATAACAGTTTTACTTCCACAGTCTGTGAGCTGGCGCGAAGTCTCCCGCCGTCAGCTGGCCGACTGCATTCCCGCCAAATGTTGACCCACTCAGCTGTTTATTTATCTTGTTTGGATTGTATATTGAGTTGTGGTTATGTGCAAGTGTTTTATGTTTATAAGTAGTGCTTTAGAAGTAATATATTTAATTATTTTATTATTATGAATCGATCAAGGTCACCATTGAGTGACAGAACTTTACAGAGAATTGTGAACGATACTGACAGTGATACTGACGTGTCAATAAATGACAATAGTGATAGTGCTAGCAGTGAACCATTTGGAGACGACACCGATTCGGATCCAGACTACAACCCTGAGAATGATATAGTTAGGCCTGGACCTAGTAATAATTCAGGCTTAGCTAACACTCAACATCATGTTAGTAATTCTGATTCGTCAGACGACGATGCTAGGCCAATCCAAATACGCGGTAGGCCTAGACGTCTTAGTATGGCAAATTCAGATGATGGAAATAGTTCTGGCAATGACTCTGAGGATGGGTAAATGTTGAGGAGGGTAATGATGTAGGCCACAATCACAATTTTGCTTTCAGCGAGCTCCCTGGAGTAAAACATTGTCCACCTCCAAACTCTAGCCCTGCTGAATATTTCAAGCTTTTATTCACAACTGCTTTGTTAGATATATTTGTGAAATACACTAATATGTATGCTGAACAATTCATAGCTAATAACATACATACCCTACTAGATAAAAGCAGGACCAAGCAATGGAAACCAGTAACCCGCCAAGAAATGTTGGCATTCATTCTTGTCATGGTAAATATGGGACTTAACCCAAAACCAACCATTTATACGTATTGGACTAAGATTTCTAGCCAGTTCAGTCCTTGGTTTGCTAGAATGTTTAGAAGAAACCGATTTCAGGCAATTCTGAAGTTTTTCATATAGTCGACACGTCAAACATACCCCGATCCAGACAACCAGGTTACGACCCCTGTGCGCGTTTTCAATGCCTCATCGATCATGCTAATAGGGTTTCAAAACATCATTTTGTTCCAAATCAAAACTTATCGGTTGATGAGAGCATGGTAAGCACAAAAACTCATTCCCAGTTACTCCAGTACTTGCCCAAAAAGAGGCATCGATGGGGTGTAAAACTGTGGTCCTTATGCGACTCAGCCACAAGCTATTGCATTTCGTTTTTTGTCTACAAAGGTGCCAATAATGATGAAGATAAAAGGGAAATAAAAAAAAATGGCTTAGGCTATTATGTTGTTGTCAAACTCCTAACAGTTACTAATTTATTGAATAAAGGCTATCACGTTTTTGTTGATAACTTTTTTACTACATTGAAATTGGCAAAGTTTTTGTACTCTAAACTAACATTTCTAACTGGAACATTGAGAATAAAAAGAAAAGGTATTCCAAACGAAATGAAACCAAAATTTCCAGTTAGTGGGAAAAAATATATGAGAAAAAATAACTCGTTACTTTTAGGATTTAGGGAGAAACAATCACAAAAACATCAAGTTTTAGTTCTCACCACCAACTGCGTTGCAGAATCTGAACGAAGATCCAAAAGTAGAGGTATGTCTGTCCATGTAACAAATAAACCTAAAGTAATCAGGAATTACAATGATTATATGGGAGGCGTTGATGGCAGTGACCAAATGCTATACCAATACTTAGATGATAGAAAAACACTTAAATTTTGGAAGTGATTAAAGATTTAAAGTTTCATTTAACATTTTTGGTCGCAAGGTATTGAACTCATATCTTCTGTATAAATTAAATACACAAAGACCATTGTCAAGACTAGAATACACAATAGCTGTTATTGAAGAACTTTCTAAAGATTGGTTAACACTCCAAGAGAACAGGCCAAATGTCACTGACCTTACCAACATAATAACAGTTAGGACGCCAAGAGGTGGTGGTGGGGATCCAGATGCTCGTGTTAGCCCTACTGCTCGTGTAGCCTATAATATTATTGAAAAAATACCAGATAAAAGGGAGAAAAACTGTTGCATTTGTAGTAAGGAAAGTACTAAATCTGGTGGCAAACGCAAAAAAACTACTTTTATGTGCATAAAATGCAAAAAGGGCCTACACCCAAAATGCATTCCGAAACACAAATGTTGAATCCTGATATCCATTTTGTGCAATATAACTGTAAATATTATTTAGAGTTTATAATTTTCAATATATATTTAGTGTTTTTTATGACTTTATTGTGTTTGATGATTTCTATACAAGTGAAAAAACTGATTACAGAAAATGAACCAAAAACGTCGAAGTGTATAGTTTTTGTAAATATTCAATAATTTTGTTGTAAGTGAAGTAATAACTCTGAATTTTTACCTACAAATAGAGAATTAAATTGTGAATTAAACAATATAAAACATTAATTCTCAACTATTTTTTTAATATGGGAAAAATTCCACCAAAGTGAAAGATTTTTGAAAGAATTTTTTTTATGTAAGTGTTTTTATTTTTTGAAATTTTTTGCATGCACTTTTATTTATTTATCTATAATGCATGTTATTCCTTAGTTATTTTCCATTACATTGGTATATAAATTATTATTTTATCTTAAAAACTAAGCGAGCTAGAGCATTTCTCCGAAACCCTTGCAAATTAAGTAAAAATGCTCTGGCACTTTTGGATACACCATATGCAAAATGACTGGCACTTTTGAAACATCCATCCAAAAATGTCGCGGCACTGAAAGGGTTAAGTTTATTTGATTTAAATATTTGTTGTACTAAGGTTTCTATTATCATTAAAGAAGCTATTGATAACTCTAAAAAATCCGCCAATAAAATGTGCAGAAGAGGATGGGCACTAGGCTTCGTAACCTAAAGAAGACATACAAGGGAAACGTTTGTTCTGATGGAAAACCGTTATCAGGTAAAGGCAGGCTTACGGAAAACATTATAGATCAGCTTCAAACTTATTATAGTAATGCCATTAGAGCTAATGTAAATGACCTTACAAATATGCAAAAAGCTGTATGGGCCACATTTTACCATAAAATTTCATCAGATGAAAATCTCTCACATGGCTTATGCCCAAAAGACATTGATTCGTGGTGCAAGCAAAATCGGGCTGTAGCAGAGAAACTACCCATGCCAACTCATGAACATTCAATACCTCATGCTGTGATGGAAGTCATCAAATCCATTTACAAAGACTTAGGCAACACAAATTTACTCAAGACATGTCTTCATGGGCAAACACAGAACCAAACGGAATCTTTCAATAATGTCGTTTGGACCCGAATTCCTAAGAATGTTTTTGTTGGGATTGATACATTGAAACTAGGAGTTCTAGATGCAGTTATATGCTTCAATGAAGGAAGTCTAGCTAAAGTACAAGTACTAGAACAGTTATGTGGGAAGGCTGGAAAGAACACAGTGGTGAGACTGAAAAATGAAGATTTGGCAAGGATATATGACGAGGACCGAGCGGTTATGAAAATTAAGAAATTGGCAAGGCAAGGAAGAAGAAGTAATAAAAGGAAGCTAGAAGATGATGAAGAAGTAGATAACCCATCCTATGCCACTGGAGCTTTTTAATGTACGTCTAAATTGCCATTTAATCATATCATAAAGTATAGTCGTGACATTTTGTTCGTTTTCCGAAAACCTATTTTTATAGGGTTTAGGTACATTTTTCTCAGCCAAATATAAATGGATTCATGTGACATATTTACAGCTTGTTAAGAATACCTAAGGCTACCTAAGAATACCTAATGATGAAGTAAAACCCCAATATCTTGTTTGGTTTTTTTTTTTCTTAATTTAATTAAACCAAAAATAGGTAAAAAAAATTAACATGTTTAAAAATAATAATAGTTAATTTTTTTTTTTTTTTTTTTTTTGTAATCATAATAATACTTCACAAACTTACAACAATGTGTATTTATACTACAAAAAGTTTCAAAGTCATAGCTCTTTTAGTTTTTTTTTTTTTAGTCATAGCTCTTATAGTTTTTTTTTTTTTTTTTAAGTGTACCTAAATATTGCCAATTTAACATGGACAAGATAGGGAAGTCCCTGTTCCCTGTGGAAAGAAGGCATATTCTTTGTTTAAAGCTAATATCAAAACAAAGCAGATCAATCCTCTATAATACTGATTTTCACTTTGAATATGAAAGAATATTGATACATTTGTTCTTTGTTTTAGTTAGCAATGGCTTCCTCTAACCCAGGTACTTCAGGAACGACAGTTAATTCCAACCAGGTCATTAATTTAGAAGATGATGTGAGGTCTGAGGCAGGTTTTGAAGAAAGTGGTATGTCAACAATCCGACTAATTCATCTGTTAGAAAATTTAAAATTTGCTAGGCATGACTAGCCTAGATAAATGGGAAATAGGTCTACAGTTTATAAAAATGCATCCTGATGTTACGTCACACCCTATATTACTCCAGATTTGGTTTACTCTAAGTCAACTATTTCTAACATTTTCGAACCATGTTTATGCCCACGCAGATCCTAGCTGTAATAAGCTACCTTATTTCACGTCCGAAGAAAAGAGCTTTGATGAAATAACAACCATTCTAAAAACCATGCTAAATAAAATACCTTTAAAAGAAAAGTCTTACTCTTATGATATTGTTCAGAAGGTTTTAAACGTATTTAGATCAGCCTCACTACTACCCGGTACAGATTCTGGCAAAGAATCTGGAAAGGTAGGAAAAAAGAGGAAAAATAATAAAAACGATTCATCCAAGAAACAGAAAAAAAGTCAGAAACACTCTATAGCATCTTCTTCTTCCTCTTCAGATTCTTCCTCCAGTTCCTCTTCTTCATCTTCTGAGTCCGAAGATTCACAAGACAAATTCAGTAAATTATTTCCTCAATTGAAAAACAGAATAACAAACAATGTTATTATAAAGCAAACACTACAATATAATGACGGGCAAAAAAGGCGAAAAATCACAACCCCAGGCGAAACAGGGAGTCATTTGATAAAAATAGAAATTAATGATATGGATTTAAAGAAATGTTCCAGTGAGAAAACTTACTGGCTACAAGTTTCAAAAAAAGGGGTGTTTCTCCTCAACATTAAAACAAGTAAAGAGGACAAAGCAATATTCAAAAACATAGATAATATTTTAGTTAAAATTGGCCAACAAATTTCTAAAGTAAAAAATGTTAAACATGAACAAGTGTCTATAGATTGGTACTAAAAAAAGAAAGAATAATTGTTTAACTTAAGTAAAATATAAGTAGTAAATAATGACCATATTAAAACTATTAATAGCGTTTTTATTTATTTTTTTATTTTCAGTTCAAAACGATAAGCTTGGTTTTTTAAAATTAACTGAGTATGCATTTCCACTTCATCATGTCACACCGTTTGCAGCAGGATATGATTTACGCAGTGCATATGATGTAATTGTTCCGAAGCATGGTAACACTTTGATAAAAACTGATATTGCTTTAGTTTTACCACCTAATTGTTATGGTAGAATAGCTCCAAGGTCTGGATTAGCTTTAAATCACTTTATCGATGTAGGTGCAGGTGTTTATTATCGATGTGGACTGTGATTATACAGTAAATATTTTTTTATTACTTTTTAATCATTCTGAAAACGATTCTGTTGTAAAGAGAGGAGATCGAATTGCACAGCTAATTTGTGAAATGTGTTTATACCCCGATTTGTATGAAGTCGAAAATATTCAAATGACTGCTAGGGTAGTGGAGGATTTGGATCTAGTGGTTTGAATTACATTTTTTAAAGAAAGTCTAAAGCACTGCATTTTTCTTTTCAGATTAATACTTCTTGGAAATTAATTGGCAATTTTAAGTTTTAAAATGGAAAGACACTCGACTTATCATGGAACCGATGGATATTGGCAGAAGTGATACATTACCTGCTGGAAATATGAACTTGAGTTGAAAAATAAGTAGATTAAACCTGATTGAACGTGATGATTTCATAGAGTTAGAAAATGCTTTTAGAGGCATCTTAAAAACATTTTTTCTAAGGAATACATCTCAAATGAAAGATATTTGTATTTTGCTAACAAATAATGCTGATAAAATAAAAACTTTAATTCAAAATACATTATCAGACTATTGTGCGCTTAAGTTTAATATTGTGATGGAATGTACGTATGTTAGACCTCATACAGATGAAGTACAGGCAAGAGTGTTTAAAACCAGCAATGTCACAGTATTTGCAGTTACAGACATTAAACATAAATTATATACCATGTTTAGAAAAATATGTGTTGAGGAAAATGAGTATCAGTCCAAAGGTAGTGGGTGGACTTTGTTCTCTGTAGACGGTATATTATTGCGGGTGATACTAGATACAGACCTTTAGGTGGAAGATCTTACTTACCTCTTCCAAATCTATTTCATATAGAAGAGCTATCATTAATCCAAGGAATTTTGCAGACAATAGATGCTTTCAATGGGCAATTCTAGCTCCGTTATGTACCGGCTCCTAACAGAGGGGTGATAAACGAGAGGTACAGGAATCTTTGAAACAAATTTAATTTTGATAAAATTCAATTTCCAACCTCACTTAAACAAATCAAACTATTTGAAAAACAAAATCCTGGCTTAAGTGTGAATATATATGGGTTGGCTGCAAAAAACCAGGTTTATCCGTTAGAATATGTAAAAATTAGGAGTTTAATCATTTTGATTTATTGTTACTGTCTGGTAATAATAGAATAAATCACTATTGTTATATGGAGGGTTCAGAATTAAAGTGAACCAAGTCCATTTTTTGTTTTTTTTTAGTTAGCAGTGCCACAACATTTTAAATATCAGTATAATTTCACTGCATTAACAAACCAAGTCCTAGTTCTCATTGTTGCCACTAGGTAGCAGTAAGTCTCAATGCACACTGAGAGAATTGTGAAATTATTCAGAACACAAGTGAACCAAGTCCAGCTGTCCTTTGTTTACTGTTTCTTTGTTGTTTCAGAGTGTGTTGCTTGTATTAAATCTGAGTTTTCTAGGACAGATTAATAGTTCTAGGTATATTAATAGTTAATACCAGTTGTCTTAATCTTGTTACATTGTCCTACAATGGACTTTTCTTCTGGATCTGGAGAAGAATGGTCGCCAGAAAAATGTTATACAGGTAAGTTTAATCTTACAATTTTTAGGTTAGGTTAGCTAACTTTGATGTCAGTGTTGTTGGTAGATAAAAAATGAGTTACCATACCAGTACAAAACGTTTCTGTAGACTAGTTACATTATTTGCAGTAAAACAGCAGTTGTTAGTCAAGTTTTACTTTTTAGGTAGTGACTCATCTGATGACAGCGAGATTGCTCCATCTGCCAGATTAGAACGACGGCTTACGAAGTCAAAAAAAGGCAGACCACAATTTTCTTCAGAACCCACCACATCCGGACAAGGCATCAGGGTCAAAGAAAAAGGTACGAACAGTATGTGTGGATTTAATTTTGAGAAAATATTAGGCCTACATAGGATTTTTTAAGTAGCTTTGTATGTTAGTAAAAAAAACCAAAGTCTACATAACAAAATGCAAACATTTTCAAAATCAAGTATTTAAACACTAAAACTCCATTCTTAGTTCCTTAAATATCTTGAAATATGGTATCTCTTTCAGGTAGTGGAGGAAGTTCTTCGGCCATTGTACTACCTTCATCGGATGACGATGACTTCATTCTTCCATCAGATGATGAGGGGAGGCCTGGCATCAGGTTTGTGCAGAGTTGCAACCCTCCCACAACTACAGCCAGTACAACAGCTCAAGTGGTCTTACCAGCAGCCTCCCAAGCAGGTAGGCTACCCAAATGGTGTATGGCATAAAATAGGAGCACAGCAATTTTTCAGAGGAAACAAAAGTAAAAATTAAATCAAACAACTTTTTAGTTCTTTTTACAAATAAATTCACGTATTCAAATCAAATACATGACCCTAAATAAAATGTACTGTTCATTTTTGTATTTCGTTTTGTTTTCAGATGGAGAAGATCGGCCTAATGAAGAGGTTCCTAGAGGACGTAAGCGGCCAATAAACGAATCTAACTGGAAAATCAACAAGCGGAAGTTAGCCAGGAACACTGGTAAAGAATACACCACTCAAAAAAACAAGGTAAAACCAGCCAAGATTTTTCCAAGTGGGTTTGATTGTAAATGCCCAAGAAAGTGCCGAGAAAAATTCACTTCTGAAGAAGTATTGATTGCCTTTTATGAGTCATTTTGGAAATTGGCTGATTATTCTAAACAAAACTGTTTTTTGCGTGGCGCAGTACAGTCTTTGGCTGTTCAGAGACATCGCCAACGAGATGCATCAGGTCCTGAGAAATCTAAAGTTTACCAATACTTTATACCAAATGGTGCCAATAGTAACAGGGTTTGCAAAACCTTTTTTCTTAAAATGTTGCAAATTAGTTGGGGCAGATTGTATAGGTGTTTGACCAAAGAAGAAGTTCATGCAGTACTAGACGGAAGGGGTAAAAATTCCTCAAAAAATAAAATTGATGTCACTGATATTGTAAACCACATAAATTCATTTCCTTGTTATCAAAGTCATTATACGAGGAAGGATAATAGTAACAGGAAGTACCTGAACCCTAACTTAAGCATTAAAAAAATGTTTGATTTATATAAAGAAAAATGTGTTAATGAAAACAAGGAACCTTGCAAAGAAAAGTATTACTATCAAGTGTTTACTAAGAAATTTAACTTGCATTTTAAAGTACCGTCTAAAGATAGTTGTAGTTATTGTGACAAGTTGCACCAAAAAATTCAAGTTGAAACTGACAGTACAAAGTTAGCTGATTTAAAGACAGAAAAAGAACTACATTTAAGACGCGCCGAACTAGCACGTGCAGAGCTTAAAAAAAATTCTCAAGAAGCCTGTTCAGACAAGATTTATGTGTGTACGTTTGATTTACAAAAGGCACTAGCATTCCCAAAAATGACTACATCAGTCGCCTACTACAAAAGAAACCTTTACATTTATAACTTTGGAATCCATTGTTTCAATAAAAACACAGGATACATGCACGTCTGGGACGAAACAAATGGTGGTAGAGGCTCCGAGGACCTTGTTTCGTGCATTCGCAAACACCTATACGAAAATGCACAGACTTACAAACATGTAGTTTTGTTCTCCGATTCATGCACTGGTCAAAACCGTAATATAAAAACCAGTTTGACTTTGCTTTTGCTAAAACTGGTTCAGGATCCCTTACTAGCTGTACAAGTGATAGATTTAAAATTTTTGGTATCGGGACATTCATACCTCCCAAATGATGGGGAATTTGGGATTATAGAAAGGGAAAGTAAAAAGCATGATTCTATTTATGTCCCAGAGGAGTGGTATAGAATTATTGAAATGGCAAAGAAGAAACAGCCGCAGTTCAAAGTTGTAAAAATGCAAAGAGAAGAGTTCTTGAGCACAAAAAAACTTGAGGCTCATGTGACTAACAGGAAAAAAGACACAGAAAAAAACCCACTGAACTGGCTAAAAATGCGATGGTTGAGATTTGAAAAGGGTGAACCGTTTAAAATGAAGTTCAAGGAGTCCTTTAGTGATTTGGAATCTTTTCGCACAGTTGACCTTGTCAAAAAAAAACAAAAAGGAATAAAAAGCTTATTAGATGTAGAACAGGATTTACTGTACCCAACTCGCAGAGCCATGAACCACAAGAAGAAAGAAGACATGATTTCACTGCTGCCTTACATTCCTCCCATCCATCATGCTTTTTTCCGAGGTCTCCCAGGCCCATTGTTGACGCGGTTGAGTGGAGAATCCCTCGAAGACGCAGCAGGAGATGACATCCTTCATGATGAATACATTTATGTTGATAAAATTGATTAAATCTCCATGTTAACTGAAGTTATGTTTTTAAATACTTAAATTGACATGTAAGTTACTTTTGAACAAAAAATAAAGTAGTTTTTAATTGTACTTAGAGTTGGTTCATTTATATCCTAAAAAATTTCAGAGCACAAACAGACCAAGTCCACTTTTTTACTTTAAAATATTTTTTTTCTTACAAAAGAAATTTTTTTTAATTATGAAAGCTACTTCATTGTCTAAGTTAGTCCTTAAACTTTTAAACTGAATGTGAAAAAAAATATTGCTACACTTTGGGATTCAACCAAAAGCCTTCAACTTTAACCCTCTGTAACTCAGAATCACATTTTGTGGACTTGGTTCACTTTAATTCTGAGCCCTCCATATATCAAACTTTTCTCGTTTAGTTATTCGTCAAGCTACTAAACATAAAAATACCTCGGTGTTCTGTAAACGTTGCTTTGTTAAATATACTGGTAAAAATAAGGATAATAAACTTGAAGCTCACAAGAAGGATTGTGATTTGAAAAAACCAGTAAGAGTTATTATGCCATCAAATGAGAGTAAACCAGCATTTTTTAAATTCTCAAATTTTCATTATAAATACAAACTTCCTATAGTAGCGTATGCAGGTTTTGAGTGTATATTGAAACATGTTAATCAGAGATAGTCCAGATATACTTTCATTGATGATTTACATGAACCTATGTCATTTTGTGTTTACTTCAGGCCCCCCACATCATTCCGTGGGCCCCGTTGCTAAAAGTCTTGATGGGCCCCCCCTTTAACTAACAAAACATAAAAAATTTCTATGAGTATATTATGGCTAGGATAATGCGTACTGAATATGTATTGGCATTTGTATTAGTACATTATCTGTGTTCTGGACATTCTGGTACGTTGAGAACACATTAACACATCCTAATTTTCTCATTGAGATATTTAGAAGCAGAAGATACAAAATTTGGGGAAAAATGAAGTAGGCAAGGCAAATACATTTTTGTCAAAATCTTTATTAAAGGAAAATCTAATGTGTTTCACAAAAATTAGTCTTATGTATAGCTTGATAAAATAAACTTAGATTCAACGCTAAGAATTATGTTGGCTTAAACAAAAATATAGGTTATGTGTTGCATTGTAAACATTGTAGTTTCTGAGTTCTGATAGTTCATTGAGAGATTGGAATCTACATTTTTCTAGCTTTCATCAGTGAGAATTTTGCGATTACATCACTGAAGTCAAGGCTTGATGCAAGACGGTGTTCGATAGCTAACACTCCAAGTGAATTAAGGCGTTCTTGAGCCATTGATGTGCATTGCCATGTCTTCAATACATTGCCCATCTTACTAAATGCTCTTTCTGCAGATGCAACAGAAACTGGTATCGTACAAAAGATTCTTAATGCAATACACACAAAGTGTCAAAAAAAAAAAAAAAAAAAAGGACCCAGGAAAGAACCTTGGGGAACCCCACTAGTTACATGTAGAGGACTGGATCTCTGATTCCCCAGCTTTACAAATTGATAGCGGTCAGACAAGTAAGAAGATAACAGTGATAATACCACCCGCCCCACTCGTACACTTACAGTGGTATTAACCCACCCGCCCACCCGTACACTTACAGTGGTATTAACCCACCCGCCCGCCCATACCCTTACAGTGGTATTGACCCACCCGCCCGCCCATACACTTACAGTGGTATTAACCCACCCGCCCGCCCGTACACTTACAGTGGTATTGACCCACCGGCCCGCCCATACACATACAGTAGTATTGAATATTAGTTCTAACTGTTTGGCATGGATTGCATTTAATAACTCTAATGGGTTACTTGACATGTTTTTTCGGTCAATTTGAAACACAGAGTTGAATATATGTTTCAGATGAATAATTTCATCTGAAAAGTTTTCTGATAGATCGTTCTTATAAGTTTTAACTAAGTTCTCAGCCTTGTTCCTTAACTCACTGTCTTCCATCGTGCTGAATTGAAGAACAGGGCTGAAGAGTTCAGTTAGTTCATTTGTAGCTTCAAATCTTGTATTGAGATCGGACAAAATACGATCCAAGACTCTATACACAATACTAGTTTTGAAATGCTTTCCTTCTTCTTCAATATTTGTTTCCAATTTAGGGCCACCTCTTGATTTTGAAAACGTAGATGGTATGTTGATGGATTCTGCCACTAAACGTGACTCACTGATTATGTCTTCCCACGAATTTCTCAGTCGTTGCATGTCTTCCTTCAGATCATTCATCAGTTCACTGCAATGTCCAGAGAGATACTCTGCGACTGAATTATTACACTCTTTTCATTGATGCAACCCAATACTTTGTACCAAAATACTGTCATGCAAAGGCCTTGAAAAGAAGAAAAGTATTTTTTAAGAACCATTACTTTATTGTATGCTTTTGGTTCCAGGCTTGATTTCAACTCAGTTAATACTCGTTCTAAGGCCTTCAATAGTCCTGGGTAGTGTTTTGCAACAGGAACAATGGCTTCCAATCTTTCGTACCACCTTGTCTGTGATTGTTTTTTTAGCGAAAGCGACATTTCTGAAGTCAAAATATCCCATCTTGTAGGACTATGGGCGAAAAAAGAATACATTGTTTCCAAGTTTCCAAAGAAAGTCATAATTTCAGGACATGTTTGAACTGCATTAACTCCTATTCTGTTTAAGGAGTGAGCTCCACATGGTGAGTAAAATGCCACATCGTTTTTCTCTAACAGTCTTGCTTTTACTCCTTTTACTTTTCCACACATGTTAGATCCACCGTCATACACTTGAGCCCTGCAGTCCTCAAGAGGGATGTTATTTTCGGCTAAGACAGTTAACATTTCATTAGTAATATCTTCTCCACTTTTTCCATTACAGTTGACAAATTTCACAAACCTTTCTTTTATTTCATATTGCTTGGAGTCTTTACTTTGAATTACATATCTCAAAATAAATACGTTTTGTTCAAGATGGGATACATCAGGAGTTGCATCAACAATCAGCCCATAATAAATAGATTCTTGCCTTTCTTCAAGTATACATTTTAAAACCTTTTCACCGCAAAGTGAAATGAACTCATTTTGACTTTTTCAAGATAAGTAATGGGCTTGTCCTTTCATGTTTTTTCCTTGCAATTGTAGAGTTTTAATCTTAGCCAAGTGCTCCCTAGTGATTTCATCGTATTTTCCAATTAACTCCAAAATCCCCAGAAAATTCCCATGGTTTGCATCGCCAATTGATACATTATCTCCTTGGAAAGGCAACCCCCTTGACGCTAGAAAGAGTGTCACGTCTAAAATCCGTTGTAAAATTGCTTTCCACTTTTCTGCTTCGTTCAAAATTTGTTTTTGAAGACCAATGTCAATACCTTTTGAACTAATTGATTGTTGGAGGGATTTCCATTGACAATAAGACTTACGATGGTCATTGCTATTTTCATGTTCGGAAAGTTTGTTACACAACATTTTCCACGGAAATTGAGCAGGTGAAAATCCTACGTTTACTAATTTGCTTCTTTTTTGGCAATTAGAAAAAAGAGTGCAGGCAATGCAATGAAGTGTCTGTTTTGAAGAGCTCCAAATTAACCAGTCCCTAGGGTACTTTTCTCGATTGTTTATAGATTTAGTGTTTAGAAGATAGTTAGGAAACTGTTTTCCTGTTTTGTCTTTAGGGAATGTCTTAGCTTGACTACATAATTCTTCAAATGTTATATTGTTTTGAGAGACAATGTTCTGGCGATTAATATCACTTATAATAATAATAATAATAATAATAATAATTTTTATTTGCCACACAAATTTTACATCATTGACAATGTCATAGCAGCAGCTATTGCAATAGCTTGTGTCATACATACTAATTACTAAAATTAGACTATTTATGAATTTACCAGTAGACTTTAAAGTCAAATTAGTAATAAAAAATGTGTACTTTAAAAATTAAAAATTAAGGTCAATTGCGTTAAAAAATTCATCTAAATTGTAAAATGGGTTTTTTAAAAGCCAGCAGTAAAATTTATTTTTGAATTCAGAAAAAGAGTACTGATTAATTTTAGGTTCCAAAAAATTGTAAATTTTAAGGGACAATACTATATGACTATCCAGAGTCTTATTCAAACGATAAAAGTCAATTTTAGCATTTTTCTTTCCACGTGTATTATAGTTATGGAAAGATTGTTTGAATTTTAAGAATTCTGAATTTGTAATAGTATAAGTAACCAAGTCAAATATGTAAAGATTTATAATGGTTTGAAATTGGAAATCAATAAAAAGTGGTTTGCAGTGTTCTCTGGAGTCACATTTCTTAAGAACTCTTAAAGCTTTTTTTTGTAAAGTTAATAGTTCTTTAATTCTGGTACAATTACCATAAAGAACTAAACCGTACCTGAATACAGACTGAAAATATGCAAAATAGGCTGTTCTTATATAAATTTTTGGTACAATATCGTTCAATCTATTCAAAAGATAAATTACCCTTGATAGTCGTTTATTTAAATAGTCTATGTGAACGTTCCAGGTTAGCTGATTGTCAATATAAACCCCCAAAAATTTAATCGAATCCACAAAATTTTCATCCAATGAAATAGAACTAGGCTTAAGATGAAATAGTATGTTTTTTGTTTTATTACAATTTAGCAAAAATCCATTCGAATTAAACCAATTTAAAGCTTTAGAAAGAGTCTCATTAGCCATAATTTCCAGATCATTAATGTTTTTGCTTACGTTAAAGAAAGTTGTGTCATCGGCGTAAAGAATAATTTTAGAATCAATTGTCGATGGAAGATCATTGATATATATCAAAAATAGGAGGGGACCCAGGACAGAGCCCTGTGGGACACCCCACTCCACTTTCAATTCTTTTGACCACCTTCCATTGACACAAACGGTTTGCCTACGGTTGTTTAAATAGGATTCAAAAAATTTTAAAGATGGTTTACAGAAACCATAATGTTTTAATTTTGCAATTAGAATTTTACTTTCAACACAATCAAAAGCCTTGCTCAGGTCACAAAAAGTGGCCTGCGCAAAGGCTTTGTCTTCAAAAGATAGGTGAATTTGTCTGACTAAGTTATCTAAAGCATTGAACGTTGATCTGCCCTGTCTAAAGCCGAATTGTGATGAATTAAAAATATTGTTGTTTTCTAAAAATGAGTAAATTTGTTTGTATACTAACTGTTCAATTAATTTTCCAAGTACCGGGATTATTGATATAGGTCGATAGCTCTGAGGATTGGCTATAATTATCGTATGAGGTATACACATGAGGTAAATTACACATGAGGTATAATTACCGGTCATGTGCCTGGGTCGGTAAAATCTATAATTGATTTATCATTGATAGAACTCTCGTCATTTGAAATGTCGTTTTCATTATTGCTACTTGTATTGATTGAATCTACATGTCCTACCTGCTGCACATCAGAGGAAGTCTTGCCTGTATTGTCATCAGTTTCAAACATTAATTCACTGGACACAGATACACTATCATCAGTAGCTTTAGAAGTAGATAAACTGTCACTTCTAACACTTGCATCATCATCTCCACAATGAGAACGGCTATCAGTATCGTCATTATTTTTAAAAAACTTTGTAATGTTCTGCCGGCCCAAAGCCCCTTTTGCATCTTTTATGGCTTTTAACTTCCGTTTTTGCGCCCCGGATTTGTGCTTGAAATTACTTGTAGACATAATGATTAATGGTGTAGAAAAGAAACTATTACATGTTTAACACAAATAATTATATGGTACACAAACTGTCATGCGGCAGAAACACACTACTGTAATCAGTACTAAGCACCTCTTAGGATCAACAACACTGACATGACTGGTGGCTGAAAATGGTGTGGACGGTGGACGGGTGGAGTGGTGCAAGTGAGGGTAGGGAGAGGAGAGGGGTACACTAAAAATAGCAACACCATTGACCTTGAGCCGAGTCACAGAGGGCTGGCCCGACGCCGGCGGGCAGTGTTCTGCGCATGCACAACTCGGGCTGTGTCACAACAAGGTGTCATGTGTTGCTATTTACGTCAGCTGGTTGTGGTTTGGTTAGCCTACTCACTGTTGTTGTAGATTCAGACACAGTTTGTACGCAACGCACTGCATATCCAATTCCAATTAACCAGTTTATATTACTCTGATAAAATATTTCATTGATACACATAAATGTAATCCTATTGATTTAATTATTGTTTTCTTTCTATGACTTATTAAAAATCCCCTAATTTTAAAATTTTTCTCCCGGTCTTATCGGTCCACGGGCCCCCTTGGTCCACGGGCCCCGTTGCCGTAGCAACGGTAGCACCGGCCATGTGGGGGCCCTGGTTTACTTAGTATGTGATGAGTCTTTGCCATTAGAATTAAAATCACTAATTCCTCAAGAACCATACATTTATCGAGATATAAACGCAACTGAACATTTTGTGGAGTATATGATAAGTTTAACTAATAGTATAGGAGAATTTTTAAAAAAAAATAGAATAAGATTTGAAATGAAACAAACTGTGAATTGTGTAATTCTGAATTCTCTATGCTAAATAATACGGTTAGAGACCATTGGAATGGATCTAAATTTACCATATTACTGGTAAATTTAGATCCATTCTTTGCAGTAATTGTAATTTAAAAAGGCAAAAATCAAAGATTTTTACCTGTTTTCATACACGGAAGTTCAAATTATGATACTCATTTTATTGTGAGACAGTTACATTTAGACAAAAAAAGATTGACGTTACACCTAATACTAGTGAAAAATATATTTGATTCACTAAACATACATCAAGCAAACTAAAATTTAGATTTTTAGACAGTTATAGGTATTTAAGTGAGAGTCTAGCTCGTTTAGTTTCCATTTTGCCTAAAATTAAGTTTTTACATACAGAAAGATTTTTCAAACAAGATAATATGTCATATGTAACAAGAAAAGGTGTATACCCCTACGAATACACTGATTTGCCATATAACAATACTAGTGTAAATACAATAGTATATGCGGACGACACCACCATTATGAAAAGTCATAAAGACCTAAATTATTTAAATGATGTAATTGAGGGCTCAACAAGGGATGTACTGAATTGGTTTCAAAGTAATAAACTACATTGTAATAAAGATAAAACTCAGAATTTGATACTTAGTCTCAAAAATGAAATTCCATACAATTCAGTAAAACTGTTGGGCATAAACATTGATAGTAAATTGTGTTGGAAAGACCAAATCAATAATATCTGTAAAAAATGTCCAGAACAGTATTTTTATTTTGGAAGCTAAAGCCACTTGTAAATTTAGAATACTTAAGAATTGAATACTTTGGCTTGTTTCAATCGCATATCACCTATGGGTTGATACTGTGGGGACATTCTCACTGTGTGCATGAGATATTACTAATACAAAAGAAAATTGTTCGCAATATGGCAGGGGCAGGGGCCCTGGAGTACTGCAAACCTGATGATGCTGTACCTCAGCCAAACAGAACCCATAAAAGATTGTTTAGGCCGGAAACCTGGAAAAGGAACATTAGGAAGAAACACCATCAGGCAGGACTAGAGTACATAAATGAAAAAGGTAAAACAGTTTCAAAAAAAGTCTTAACATCCAAAAAAGACTGTTTGAATAAATGTAAATATAAATGTAGTAAAAGTATTACAGAAAATGAAAGAATCTCTTTATTCAATGGATATTATGGTTTAAAATCGAAAAATGAAAAACAGCTATTCATTGTAAATAATACCGAACGGGTAATCAAGAATAGGAAAACTACCAAAAATGACGAAATGCCTTCTAGACGTAAGTTTACCTTTAAGTATTTTTTTACTGTTAAGGGGGAAAAGGTACAAGTCTGTCAACAATATTTTCTTAGTACGCTTCAGATTTCACAAAAACCGGTGTACAATGTACATTTGAGCAAAAATGTTGATACTGGTCTTCCAAAATCTGATGGAAGGGGCCTAAAGAAAAACACTGGTGTTCCTGAAACTCTTAAAAATGATGTCAGAAACCACATTAAAAGTTTCCCAGTAGTGGAAAGTCACTATTGTCGAGCCGATTCCAAAAAGCTGTATTTAGAAAGCACCCTAAATATTAGAAAAATGTTTTAACTATTTAGGGAAAAGTACCCCAACAGTAATGTTAAAGAAAGCATGTACCGTCACATTTTCATGACGGAATTTAACTTAGATTTTCATGTACCTAAAAAGGATAGATGTGACTTGTGTGAAGAGCATGCGGTTGCTGTGAAGGAGAACATTCCCTTCAACGAAAACAAGTACACAACCCACCTAGCAGCCAAGACAGCGATGCGAGCTGAGAGGAAGTCTGATAGCGAAGGAGATAGCCCGGTTTTATCCTTTGACCTACAGAACGTGATTTCATGCCCAAGAGCAGAAATAAGCTCATTGTTTTATTACAGTAAATTAAGTGTATACAATTTGACTGCCCACCTGAAAACTGCTAATGAGAAGAAAGTATATTGTGCTATATGGCCAGAAACCATGGGAGGCAGGGGTGGAAATGACATCGCTAGTGCAGTATTCAAGATTGTTAATAAAGTATTGGAAGAAAACCCGTCAATTGAGACCCTGACCACTTGGAGCGATTCATGTGTTCCTCAAAACCGGAACCAAATGATGTCTGGGGCAATGATGGAGGTCCTCAAACAACACCCAGCATTGAAATCCATTACAATGAAGTATTCTACTCTAGGACATGGAGCAGTGCAAGAGGTAGACAATATTCATAGCCAAATTGAGAAGGTGTTCAATATATCGGAATATTACTCTCCAATTAGTATGCTAAGAATTCTTCTGAAGGTTAACAGAAAGAATCCCTTCAATGTTATTCAGATGTCTAACCGAGACTTCTTGGATTTTGAAGAGTCCAGCAAGGATTTGGCATTCAAGCGTATACCGTTCGCCAAAGTGAGTTGCATCACCTTTACTCAGGTGTTTGGTGAAGTGGAATATGCTGAAGTACATGGTGGTGATAAGGTAACCACAAATATCAAATTAGATACTCCTAAAGCAACACGAAATGAGCGTAAGCGAGGAAAAGGAATGCCAAAATGTTCCGAAAACAGAACCAACCAGACACTTAGCTACAAGACACCAAAAAGGATGAAAAAAATACAAAAACTTAGCACACTTAAGATGAAGCACTTACAAGAAATGCAACGCTTTATGCCTTTATTTGACAGAGAGTACTATAAAGCAATCCTGAATACAAGTTAACCTGTTCTCCTGTGACACTTTTTACCAAGCAATGAATTTTTTGGATTCTTGGAAAAAAACAAAACTCATAATAAGTTTGTTGTTAACTACCAAAATGTAATTTAATTATTAATTTTCATTTTTTATTACAATACTAATAAGGTTTACTTACTTTTTTCTATGTCAGTAAACAAAGGGACCATGTAATAATTAATTAATAAATGTTTTTAGACAAATTTATATGTTTTATCAATTAATAATCCCCTATCACATTATTTTTTCAATCGAGGCTTTATAAAAACCGTAATTCAATACAGTTGTAACTGGCAAATAGAACGGTATTGTTCTAAATTAAAAAAATACTTAAGATCAATATGGTTCTATCTGGCAAATAGAACGTTATTGTTCTAAATTATAAAAATACTTAAGATCAATATGGTTCTATCTGGCAGTTAAAACCTCTTTGCATTATTTGAAAAAGGCTAGAAGTGCAATACAGTTGTAACTGCACATTAATATGTTTGTTATCTTAAATTAATAAGTTATTGCTATCAAAGTAGTATTAAAATTTGTTCCTACAATAAATATTCATTCAGAAAAAGTATTACACCATGAAATAATAGGTAACAAAATATGTGTATCATTACATACAACTTCAGTCACCTGTTTCCAAAAGTTAGGCTTGTACCAGTTAGAACCCTTTTGTTCTGAGCCAGCGATATAGTGATTTATTGTAGTTTTAATATGTAATGATTTATTGATAAGCAAATTTTGACAGAGTGCAACTGCCTAACTGCCTTGTTTTAGATTAGAGTTGTACTTGTAGATTTGACATGTCCTATTCAAACTTATGTTTGTCAATGAAATAAATGATTCTTAACTAGAATCTACAATTTCCGGTGACAACCGCGTCAAGGTACTATCTACAATATTTACAAGATGACCAGACGTTTCGCCCATACTGTGATGTGGCATCCTCAGTGGTTTCTCTCCACTCAGTCTCAGAGAAACCACTGAGGATGCCACATCACAGTATGGGCGAAACGTCTGGTCATCTTGTAAATATTGTAGATAGTACCTTGACGCGGTTGTCACCGGAAATTGTAGATTCTAGTTATGACACCGGCCGCTTAAGCCTAAGTTCTAAGATTAAATGATTCTTGATTCATGGGCAAAATTAGACGAAGCGAATCTTCCAAGCAAAGAAAATTTGTATAGTCAAATCAATGAAACTCACATTAGTGATGAAGAGTATACTGTATATTTGCAAATCAAGTATGGGATAGGTTTAATTGTAAAACATTAGGTGATTATTCTGATTTATATTCAAAGACGGATGTACTTCTTCTTGGCGATGTTTTTGAAAACTTTCGAACTATTTGCTTGCAAAATTATGAAGTTGATCCTGCTTATTATTTCACAGTTCCTAGTTTGACTTTTAATGTCATGTTAAAATTTACAAATGTAAAGCTTGAGGGGAGTGATGCACTTTTTGGTAAAAAAAATTGATTATTTTTTTATTGCAGAAAAAGATTCTCTGTTTCATGCTGATTAAGAAAATATATACTTATATGAGTGTATAATAATATTATCAATAAGAAAAAAATAGTTTTATAAAGTCTTGCATTAGTTAAAGTGAAAAATTTGCCTGGACGCGAGTACACTACTTAATGATGTTTTGTTGTACGTATAAATACTATAACTTATAGATTACTCTATGGTTAGTAGCAAGTGTATGTGACAGATGACATTATTTTACAGATAATATTGTTGTTTATTTCATTCTCAGCTGTTGCTAGGTTATGTTGTGAATATTATTTACTTGTACAAAGTGATAAAGTTTTGTGTAAGTAGATTGTGTTTTTATTTGCAGTTGTTTTTGTTGAACTGAGGTGATCTAAGAACTCACAATGCCTAGAATTAGAAAGTTTTACAGTTCCAACAAATTCAAAGGAAACAGGTATTCTTCCAATAATGAGTCTACTAGCCCTAATGAGAGTAGGTCTATGCCTAATAAATCATCTAGTTCAAAGAAACTAAGCAGTAATCAGCTTCCTAAGGATCTGGGCTTTGTAAATAGTGATGTAAATATAATTTTTAATCTAGGTTTATTGTCCAACGTAATAAATAGTTTTACTAAGTGCAAATATTGTAACCAAGAAGGAACTGTGACAATAAATCTTGACAACACATTTTCTAATGGATTGGCTCATAAAGTCATTATTCAATGTTCTAATTGTAATGAAAGCACTTCTGGTATGAATTCAGATATTGTACAAAACTGATATGACATTAATATTAGATATGCCTATGCTTTAAGATCTATCGGAAAAGGTCAGTCTGCAGCCAGAATGTTTTCTGCTGTGATGAACTTGGCTCCATCTAATGTAAGGTTTTATAAATATAATGTAAAACTATTGTCAGCTGCCACTGAAATGTGTGAAGCCTCATTGAGAAATGCAGCATCACAAGCTGTTTAGGAAAATGAAGGTAGCAAAGACATAGCAGCAGCTTTTGATGGGTCCTGGCAAAAACGCAGTCATACCTCTCTGAACGGTGTTTTGAGAGTAACTTCATTTGACAATGGGAAGATTTTGGATTTTGAGTGTTTTTCAAAGTGTTGCACAGCTTGTACACATAAAAGTATCAAAAGCAGCAATGAAAAAAAAGAATCCCATATGCCTAAATGTAACTGCAATTATGTTGGGTCCAGTGGAGGCATGGAGGTAGAAGGTGCTAAAATTATTTGTGCAAGATCAGAGTCAAAGTTAGGTGTTAGATACACTAAATACCTAGGAGATGGGGACTCCAAGGGATTTATGGCTGCATTTGAAAGTAAACCTTATGGGCCTGAGGTAAAATTGTCAAACTCGAATGTGTAGGCCACGTTCAGAAGAGGTTAGGTTGTAGGCTACAACTCCGCATTAAAATGAAAGGAAATAAGCTTAGCTACGGAAAAGGCTTGAGTGGTAAGGGAAGGTTAACTGGTGGACATATAGATAAGCTTCAGAGGTACTATGGCTTAGCAATTAGAAATAATTCAAGTAACATATTAGATATGAGAAAAGCTATATGGGCCACCTACTACCATCGCTTATCCACCGATCAACAACCACAACATACCCTTTGCCCTAAAGATCCAAATACTTGGTGTGACTATAATAAATCATTACTAAACAATACTTTAGATACAGTACCGCTCAAATTAATTGGAACACCAGGTAAACGACTACGATTCTTAAATGAAAGACAATTTATTGATCAAAAAAATTACAAACAGCTCCCTAATAAGTAATATGTCCTCCTTTGTGTTTTATAACCTCTTCACAGCGTTTTGGCATTGATTCTATTAGGTTTTTGCATATATTTTTTATTTTTTCATCGTGGAACCATATTTTGATTACAGCAGTAATCATGGATGTTTTTGTAGTACAATCTTCTTTGGCAATCCTTTTTTTAGTAATAGCCCATAGATTTTCGATTGGGTTTAAATCGGGTGAATTGCCAGGCCATTCCAGAACCGTTATTTTGTTCTCAAAAACAAATTTCTTGCATTTTTTAGATGTATGGCATAGAGCCGAGTCTTGTTGAAAAATTCCATTGCTTTCTGGAAACATTTAAAAAAGGAGTGGAACGACTCTTCTTTCTAATAAAGCAATATATTTGTCTGAGTTCATCATACCTTCTATAGGAACTAATGGACCTGGACCATTATAGGACATACAGCCCCAAAACATTTTTTTGGGTGGATGTTTTGGTTGTTGAAGGATGTGAGCTGATGTCTCAGCTTCATTCGCACTTCTGCGGACAAAGTTTACTTTATGTCCCTGAACCAAAAAATGTGTTTCATCAGAGAAAAGGACATTTTTCCACTGTTCAACAGTGAACTGTTTGTAGGTTTTAGCCCACTGCAAGCGTTTCTTCTTCATTGCTACAGTAAGAAGCTGCTTTTTCTTAGGTCGGTAAGCTTTTCGCCCAACTTCAGACAGCCTTCTTTTAACAGTAGTTAACATGAATATTAACCCCTTTTTTGTTAATTTCTCGTGCCAAATCTACAGCCGACAACCTGGGGTTGATCTTACTAGTCCTAATTAATTGGCGGTCAGTTTGTGGTGTGGTTTTCCTTTTACGACCACAATTTCCTATTCTGTTAACAGAAAAGGAGCCAGTATCATTAAATTGCTTAACAATTCGGTTAACAGTAGCTAGACCCACCTTACATTCTTTAGATATCATCCTCTGAGACATATTCCATACTGATGTAGTGTAATAATCTTGCTACATTTTCTAGGTGTGGTATCCATCAGTTGAGTTATTGAAAAACTACAATAGTTTGTTTAACAAACACAAAAACGCGCAACAATAACACAATTCACACAATACTTCACTGAAAATGTGTTCAACACAAAGAATCACATGTGCACTAACTGCTTTTGAGGTTAGGTTGTTAGTTTGTTCAATACAAGTGATGTAGCAGTGATGCCAACTGTCGCATGATAAACAGAGTGAAATTCCCTGTGTGTTCCAATTAAGTTGAGCGGTACTGTACATACAAACACAAAACTTCATTGCCTGAGCCTGTTCTTTTAGCAATAAAACCCATATATAAAGATATGACTTGCTCAGAACTATTAGAGCGGTGCCTTCATGGTAAAACTCAAAATCCAAATGAGAGTTTTAATGCATGCATTTGGAAAAGAATTCCCAAAACTGAGTTTGTAGGCTTACAAACCTTAAAGCTTGGTGTAACAGATGCTGCTTTGTGCTTTAATGATGGTGCTGTTGCAAAAACTAATGTGCTTCAAAGACTACGACTAAAACCTGGAAAGTTCATGATTGAAGGCCTACAAAGTATTGATAAAATTAGAATTATCAAAGCAGAAGAGAAAGCAGAAGAACAAACCAAAGAAAGCTGAGTGAAGAGAAGACAACTTAAGAGGCAAATGGAAGGCAAGCATGATGAAAACTACTCACCAGGAGAGTTTTAAGGTAACTTTTAACTTTGATTGCTGATTTCCGAAACCTTGTTTTTTTGAACAAAGGAACAATTTTCTCCTAAATTGTTTGTCCAAAATGCGTGAATTTTTTTCTGGAAGCTTATTAATATATTATTAATAGAATGTATTAGAATAGTTTATATAAACATAAAAATAATATTTTTATTAAAAAATATATAAATACCATTTATTTTTTAATTTTTAAACTTTTTTAAAATAATATAAAAATTTTATTTGTAAAGATTTTTTGTTAAAACCAATACATTTTGTCTGTCATATACTCTGCAATATGTGGTAAAAATTTCAGGAAAATCCATTGAGTAATGTTAAATATATTGGTACCTAACTACAAGCTGATTTTTCCCATTTAAATAACATTGCGCTTCTAAAAGTGCATAACTCCCCTTGAGCTCTTAAGTGATTACAATCAATATTTGTTTATTGAAAAAGGTATTAGTGAGGGCATATCTTCATGTATTAAAAGATATGCCAAAGCAAATAATATAGATTTAGAATCCTCCTATGATGAGGCAAAAGAGTCAACATATTTAACATATATTGATGCTAATAATCTGTACGGCTTTGCGATGATGCCAAGAGATAGTTTTAAATGGCTAAGTAATAATAAGATAAAAAAGTTTGATGTTTTAAAAATTCCAGATGATTGTAAAAAAGGATACATTATTGAATGTGATGTAGCATATCCTTCTTTTCTCCATGATTATCATAATGATCTCCCATTTATACCAGAAAAAAGTGTCTACCTAATTCAACACAAGATAAACTTTTGTTGACATTAGAGAGTAAAACTCATTATGTATGTTACTATCGAAATTTAAAACAAGCCATTCCTAATGGCTTGTTTTAAATTCATTAAATTCATTTTAGATTCATAGAATACTAAAATTTAATCAAAGCTGTTGGCTTAAATCATGTATTGATTTCAATACAGAAAAGCGAAAAAATGCAAATAATGATTTTGAGAAGGATTTCTATAAGTTACTAAACAATGCCATGTTCGGGACGTCTATTGAAAATTTTAGAAACAGAATGAATTTATCTTTAGTAATTACTGAGGCAAAACTAAATAGATTAATTTCAAAGCCTACTTTTCTTAATAGAATAATATATCATGAAAATCTTAGTGCTGTTGAGTGTTTACAAGAAATTGTAAACCTAAATAAACCTATTTATATAGGATTTACTGTGTTATAACTTAGTAAGCTACATATGTATGAATTTCATTACTGTGTAATAAAACAGGTATAAAAAGGTAAATCTTTTATACATTGATACAGATTATTTTTTATAAAATATACACAGAAAACCTTTACAATGACTTTAACCACTTAAAGCAATATTTAGATCTTTGAGATTACAATCCTACACACTAGTGTTTTGATATAACCAACAAAAAGAAACTTGTCTGCTTTGAGGATGAATGTTGTGGAGTAATAATTGATGAATTCATAGGTCTAAGACCTAAATTATACACTTTTAAAACTAAAGATGGTGTGAATATTTGAAAATAAAAATAAAATGAAATTGAAGAGAGCAAAAGGTGTTAGTAAAACAGTAGTTAATAATCACATTACTTTGGAAGACTAAAAAAATTTTTTATTTCAATATAAAAGTTCAAAAGCAATAAATTCCGTAAAGAAATGAGAATATTTTGATCTAAAAAGCATATCGTTGAGACCATAACAGTTAAAAAATTAGCACTAAGTACAAATGATGATAAAAGATATATAAAGCATGATGGTATAAGAACTTTAGCATATAGTCATTATTTATTTAAAAATGTAAACGTTTCAGTTGATGATGAAAATAGTAGTGATAATGATTAATAAAATGCAATTAATAGTGTATAAATCACTTCTTAAGTCTTTGATTAGAGTTGTTTAGCTGTCAGACCTTTATTTCTTCTTTCATTACATGATTATTATATTTAAATTAAATCAATTGTAATTGGTTTGTAAATATAACTAGGAAATATCTTTTTTAATTAGCTAAGTTTATTCAGAATTTTTGTTAGCTAGTTGTTAACTGGTTGCTGCTATTAAAATACACATAATTTCTTTTTTGTTTCCCCAGAGTTAACTGTCAAACCTTTATGTACATATTAAATGTAATATAATTTGTTTCTTATTTCAATATTTGTATTTCATTCATATTCATGCAATTAACTAGTTATAGTTTGTATAGAATTTTGTATTAGCTAGTTATCAACTAGTTTTTGTACGTTATTAGAATGTAAAAAAACCAATGCCAAACAGAAATGCCATAGCATTACTAACCAACTGACTTGTGATGTCATCAGTTGGGGAAGTACCTGACTTAACAAGTTTACCTTCCAAAAGTAGACAGCTTTTACTAGGCAATGTGTAAACATCTTGCTGATGAACAGGTATCCGTATCTCATCACTTGTTTTGTAAGAATTTGATGTATACGGATCATGAGAATGCCATTCAATATCAACAATAGAACTATCAAAGCTAGGATTTGTTCCTATATCTGAGATATTATTCATCCTTACTCTTGAAAGAGGACACTTCTATACGAAGGTATATTTTGTTCCCTAATGTTAACTGCTTAACGACTTGTTCACGACTGACACTAGATTCTCTTTTTGCGGTCAATGTATTATGTTTTTCTTTATTCGATCAGTAGCAGGAAATACTAAGCCCATTATTTTCTTCTAGATCTAATATCTACTCTTATGTTGATATATTATTCTTTTATAATATTAATTAATATACTAAATTGATCCTCAAAATTAATATAAAATTCGCTCAAATTAAATTGCTTGTTATTGGTAGATATTTAACTGTATTTGGGAGTTCTACAATTTTAAATCCCGGCGCTTTAGTTGGATGGAATTCGTGTAGTACGTGACCTTCAATCCTGTCTCTATAAGACCCTCTGACTAAATTACATGTGATTCGTATGATGTCTACTTTATTATGGACACTTGATTAGGTGACTTGTGCACTTTATTCGCTTCTAATGTCACATCTGTTTCAAATCCTAATAAAGATGCAATGGTATTCTCCTTGGTGAATCGATCTCTAGTGAACAACTTAAATGACATTTTAGTGTATTGTTGCCTTGAGTTTAAAATGTGTTGCAGAGGACTTTAATTTTAATTCCTCGATCACAAAATTATTTATATCATCTATTTCATACGAACCGGTAGCTATACTTATTTCTATATCTTTGCCGATGTACAGTTTATTATTTACATTCTCTTCAATATTAGGAATTGAGTTATAAGTCATGAGATCCATAAAACCCATCTCCCATTCGTCTGATGATGAAAGATCCATCGCTAGAAAAATTGTGCATTTGAGGCTTGAACTTCTACCTGTAATACAAATCATCTCCGTCTTGCGAGAAAGTCTAAACACAAATGACCACAATTTACAGTATTAAATTCTTGTTTAGGAAAGTAATTATATCTAATCACCCCTTAATATGGACCGCTGTTAAAATATCTCTGAAGTTCTAACGATCGTCTCAGATTACCAAAACTATCAAAATAATCAATGTCGAAACCACGCTTATAGTAACATACCCAATGTGTGCCCGATCCTTTGATACTATCTAGATTTACAACACCAGATTCCTTTTCGTTAATACTTGATGGAAGAAAATCTCTCATAAAAACACCTCTGAAATATGGTGTTTTCAATAGTTCTGCATATTTGATTATAATTTTATTTGTTAGCGGAACATTCGTTATACTGTCTATGAGTGGTAATGAGTATATTAGTTTTTTTAACTGATACAGATCCTCTGCATGGTTTTAGGTACAAACCTTTACCATTCTTTTTATTTATAGACTGTCTTTTTCTTCTTCTATTGTTGATATTTTTAGGCTGTTGCCTTTATACGTATATTAGAGGCTTTTTACTCTTACGTTGTCGTCCTTTTCTGTTATCACAGCCGCTACCTTAAGAGTTTACTTTTAGCTTTCATTACGTTTGTAACTAACCAAGCAACCGCCTTTTCACCTAAACTAGAATCTGATGACCTCACTCTTTCCCAAGCTCGTTCGGCCAATATTCTATCGGCTAATGATCTTCGCTCACTGTCCTTATACTTATCGTAAGCGATGTTGCGATCTTTACAAGCTGAATCTAATTTATTAATTCCTCTATCGCCTCGGGCTAATCTCTGTTTTACGTTAGTACCAAGACCACAACACTGGTAACCTGGTAAATGTACTTCAGTGGGTAATATATCTATTGCTTTATTAATGACACTACCAGCCACACTTCCCAATGCACTTAGCCGTGCACCACGATAAGAACTAAATCGTCTGTTCATCATGTACATCGGTTTTATAATTATGAGCGTCGATAAATTTGGACATCAAAATGTTAGTAGCAGTAACAAAGATCTTAGAGGAGCTAAAGGAATTGGGTTTGAACTAACTAAGGAAGGTGATTATAACATTCCTCACAAAAGGTTGCGTAATGAAATGGAACCCGAAGATGATGGAGACGCTGTAAATTTATAACGACATAAATTGCCATTTAAGAAATGTTTAAAACTAAATGATGAAAAAAGTACGATGCTAAAGGATCAACAGTTTGTAATGTAAGTGATCCGACTAATCCGAACGATGCTGTGATCTATAAGTTTATCAAGGACTGCTGTGTGACATTTGATAATGTGTCAGATCCAAAAAAAGCACGAGACGCTGCAAATAAATAGTATATAGATTTAATGTTTCCGCCTATGACTGAAACTTATTGGAATTTTAAAAACAAGCGATTAGTTAACGTCAGTGATCCAATAAACATGTACGATGTTATCAATTTTAAGTACTTCTTCAATAAAACACTTAATACCGATCAATCTTCATGGGACTTTGTTAATAAAAGACTGAAAAATGTAGCAGATCCTACACATATGCAAGAAAGTGTTACGCTTAACTATTTGGTTACATCACTAAGTAATATTTTATATGAACTGTACAGATTATTGGCTCCAAGTGATGACCCAATCAGAACATTAAAGAAAGATGACTAGATAAAGAAGACAATTGTGGAGCCATTTTTCATAGATCCAAAAACAAATATTGCTAGAAATAACTAAACTGTAATATTTGGTGAAATAAAATTATACAGTAAAAAAAAAAAATGGAATATTATTTTATCTATGCCTCAATCTAAAATACTTTTACCAGTTAATCTAACAGATTTTTCATCTAGTTCCCTTAATTCTTCAATTATAGAGTTTATTTCATTTTGGTGTCCAGTGTGAAAAATATCTTCCGAAGCATTCAAAATCCTCAGGCGGTCGACCAGTTCGTTGGGACCATCGTAATATATGAAGTTTGGTTTGGCATCAGTCAAGACAATTCCACTTCCACTCACAGTTTGTTGCACTAAATCTGAATATGTGCTCATTTCATTTGATAATTCATTTTCTCGTGTAGCAATTAAGGATATGATGTTTTTATACTTATTCCCCCTGTTAGACTTATAATAAGAGTTAACTTAACTCTAGGTGAATAATTTATCTTGTGAGCATTGGTATCTCTGATAATCATAGAGAATCGAGATCTTCTTCACTGTACACACAAGGATTAGGTATGTTCATAAATAATAGCTCGTATAAACCACGTGTACCCTCATATCTTTTACCATTTATTATAAAATCATCTATATCAATTTCTAATGGTTTATCACCAATCATCCATTGATCGCCTTCGACCCTTATACCATAATTATGAACTACTTCTTTACCACCTTTAAGTAATTTTAAAAAGTATTCCTTTGCTAGTCTTCCCTTAAACTCACGTAGTACGTATTCCCTTGCTAAATTTTTTCCTTGCAGTGTTTTCAACAGGTCTTTACACGATACCATAGCCAGTGAAACGTATGTTTCTTCAACCATCTCATATCTTCTTCCTCATATTGTGGACTTGAATCCGGTTCCAAAATGTCATCATCGGCATTTTCAACATCTTATTGATCCATGTTGAAACCAGGCATAGCGAACCGTTTTGAAATCGGAAGCGTATCTTTTGTATTTTCCTCATTCAGATGTTGTTTTCTTTTTCCTTGTGGAGATGCACATATGTAATGTTTTACAGGCGTTTCAAACTCCTCTAACTGATCTTATCTTTTAAGTGTGTTGATTCCTTGTTCTGTTATTTCTTCTTTAACTTGTTGTTTTTATAACTTTTACCCTTCTTCTGCAATCTTTTTAAATAGCTCAGCAGTTGGTTTTAGCTGTTTTTCCCACACCTCTTCACTATCCAACATTTCTCTTTTCATAGATCTATGTTTTTGCTTAGTATTTTTTCTTATTTGAGTAATTTCCTTTATTACCTCCTTTTTACTTTTATCGGTTAAAACCTCGTCAATAGAAAATGTAGAAGAGGAGGACATTATGTCTAACTCGGATGATGAGTGCAATATAAATGATTGAAAGAAAAAATATAGGACGTTAAATTACCCCGACCGTCACATTTATAATCTTACAAAAATATCAAATCCTCTACGATACCGACCTTTGTTTATATCACTATCATTGTCTATTACAACAAATCCATTTTTCATCATCCCAAATCTTTGAACACATGTGCTTGAACTGACTAAAACTCATTATCAGGACTGACAATGGCCTTGATAAATGTGATTCAAATTGCGATCATCTTGTTTAAATATAACTAGAAGATTCCCATTGTCTCTAACGAACTGTTTGTGTATAAAACTGTAAGTTTGACACACATAAAGTGTCAATATTGTTATGACGTCCGATCGAAAAATAGTTTTTAATATTATTCTGTTTGCAACAAGCGATATTATCAAATATCATTACAGAATTTGCCTCAATCTCACTTGGATGAGATACTTCATTGTTGTCTGAATAAGGATGATATCCTATTCCATCTAAATTTGACAGTACACACTCGAGGAATGTATACTTCTTTTGATACAGTGATTTTGAAAAAATATATACATTGTTAAAAAACAAACGCTTAGGTGAGAATAATAAGTTTAAAAGTAAATTGGTTTTCCCACAATTTGATGGAACCACTATTAAACATCTGATTGTGTCTGGTAATAAATGTCCGTGTCTTTTCATACTCTTCTCTGTCTTCTTATCAAATAGCATTTCTAAATTGACGATTGGCAGTATTACAGACTGTTTAAGAAACTTCATTACTATCGTAAATCCTTTTTATCAATCCAGGAGTCATGTGATTTATCAAAACCCAGGCAACGCACTAATAATCTATCGACTTTTCTCTTTATAATTGTTTCAATCAAGTAAGTATCACCAAAATGTGTTTTACTTAACTCTTCTTGATAAAACCCACCTTTTATTACATCACCTTTGTCATCTTTTAGTGTGTATGTAACTAGTCTAGTTGGCTGTATTTTCCATACTGCGTAAATAACCACCTAGGCCAATAACCTTTATTGAATTGTTTAGTTAATCTACTTATTCTAACTCGATCACCAGTATCAAATTTGGAATGACTATGATACTTTTTTCTATTTTTAACTATTTGTAATAATATTTTCTGTTCATTTCCAATATTAACCTGAACAGGCTTCACACAATTAGTTCGATGAATGGTATTATTATAGGTTTTCAACAACTTTGGCAGTAAATCTAATCACTTGAAATTACCCTCCTGACTTAAGTGTCTCCACATGTAACTTTTTAAAGTACGATTGAATCTTTCAACAATTGAAGCTTTTTTATCAGAAAAAGTAAAATAATTATTGATATTATATTTATTTAACAAGAACTTAACCTTAGAATAAAAACTATTCTGTACCTTGATCTGTATGAAAATTTTTTATAGAATGTTTTTTCAATATAGGATCAAGTGCGATTACTATATCATTAGCACTTTTTGACTTTATTGGTGCTGCTAAAGCAAATTTATTAAAACAATTAATTACAGTCATAATATATTTAAAACCTTTGTTAGATTTTAAAAAAGGAATCATTTTGACTAAGTCTGCTTGATATAAGTCGTTGATTCCTTTAAGTTCTACATAACGTGTAGGATAGTAACGTCTTGCTTGTCTATGTAATTCTTTTGCAATACCTGCTCGTACATTATTCATTGTTACCTGGTGAATAGGTGGTAGCAAAATGGTAACAAAAATTTACATGTTTTATAGTTAACTTGACATCACCAGATTGCCAACCACAACCACAACATACTATGTTATCAAAAAAGTTAGTACAGTAGAATCCAGATTTTATCAAGTCTTTCTTTGTACAATTCAAAATAGAAAAACAAACAACGTCTTCACTATTACTATGACAACTGCTGCTACTATTAGCACAATAACAAGTAGACTCATATCTATACGACTGTTCAATTCAATGGTCTGTAATGATTAGTTAAATCTAGACTGTGATACAAGCTGTGGTGGGGGTGTACAAAAATAACAATTATTCATTTTCGGGTTATGTGCATCAAATGTATATTGAAAAGATTCAAGCCTAAAATGGAAATGATCTGTACATCTTAAAATTGTTCAGTATTTCCCGATCATTTCTAAAACTGTCGGGAAGTCTATCAAATATATGACGTCCTTTTTTATTTTTTAATCTCTAAATCTTCAGTATGATTAATTATAACTGTTCAGTAAGTATTTTATCAATTAAGATTGTAAATTTTTATATCCCCTTCGATAGCATTCTCCAATAGCAAGATTTACAGTTTTTAGCCTATCCTCAACTAATTTCTCAAGTTTAATCCATTGAAGTAGTACATGAACATTTTAAACAGTTCAAATGATCTTGATTGAAGATACATTTTTTCATCGCACTAGTCTGAGTTTGATTTCTGATAATACTTAAAAAAGGACATCCTAAATCTTCTAAATTATTTACGTTAAATTAAACTCTGACAAAAGGTCAGTTATAAATTGTTTCTTTTCATATCCTTTAACATACACATTACCAGAAATATTACAACTGCCAAGCACATCTTTTAGTTAATTATATTCTCTAAACCCAGAACCCCAATAGAGTCCATGGAAGTACTTCTCCAACCACACATCTTGCTTCTGAACATTTTCTGGTAACTTGTTAAAGTGACAAGGTGATTGAAACAGTTGTAATTCATAGACTTACTCATCGGTGGATATGACAGCCAAGTCCTTTACAATAAACTTGTTGTCTTGGTTTTTAAATCCTTGAAAGTCCAAAATGAACTCCATGTTCGAATATCTGTACAGCAACAGATTACAAATTAGAATACTGATAATTAAATCTTTTTTTTAATTCTTCGTCAATTGCTAAAAAGCATTTCTTAAATTCAGTCCAACCATCAAGATCTAAATTAATAAATTAAGTACCTAATGTGTTCTCAAAAACTAATTTTACTTTTGTTTGCCAATCAGAAACTGTGAGCTTTAAATTGTGTGTAAGTATAACAGTTTTACTATATTTATAATCCATAATTATCTTTATAATGCTGCGTTACTACTGATGACCTTGAGGATGGAGTCAATACTAATCATGATGATGTAATGCTGTTTCTATTTATAGATGTCATTTGTGAAGTAAATCGATGATTCATCAGTTCAAAGGTTGTAATGATGTAATCTAGGCGAAGGTTACTTTTATAGACTGATATTCCAAAAATATTATTTATATATTCGATACATGGTTAAAAAGTAAAATAAGTCACAAATTATAATCTAATTATTCTTAATTAAAATTTGTATCAGTAGATGTTGTCTTATATACACTGCAAGTACTCAATGTGGTGTCTGATTTGTCAGTTTTCATATTGAGAAGTTTCAATTTTTCATTAGCACGAAACATATCAATAAGCTGTTTAGTATCAGATCTTCGATCCTCTTCAGGTAAATTATAAACTTTTACTGTATCAGAAAATTGAACTTTCTTCTTTGTTTCAAAAGTTGCAGTCTGTATTGAAGATTAACGAATAATTTATCACTATAGTATTTCATATACATATCATTCCATGAAATAAATGGTAGAAATTCTTCTTTATTAACACTTTCCTTCTTACAATATAAAAACCAAAAATATTCACACTCAATACAATTGACAGTCTCCAAAGGAATATCGAATAACAACTCTAATTTAAGATTGAATGGAAGCTTACTTGTGTAATCTATCAGCAACATAATGATACTAAGACATGTAATGTTTATCTTTCTCTACTACATCTGAGATAATAACATCATCATTTTTCATTACGTCATCTTGAGCGTTACTGTTAAATCCAGAATTAAAATCGTTATTTATCACTGGCAAGCACCTTATCAATTGCAATCATTGGTCTGAATCCAATTTTACTACTTCACGTTGACTTTGTATCATAACATATGTCTTAAAATTGTTTCTGACTAAAACACGTAATCTATTTCGTATTATTGTAAATAAAGTTTTGTATTGAAGATTTCCTTCATCATCATATGAATAGATCTTGTCAGTTTCCATGTGTCTAAGAGAATAATGAATCCAACCATTACAAGAATCTGAAAATATACATTCATCCTCTGATTACTCTACTTCTAATTTACTAATTACACTGTAAATGTATAACTTTATAGCGTCTACATCTATAGATGATTGAAACAATGAAAGAATTCATATAACAACCTTACTTAACTTAACTATCTTACTTAACTATAGTACAACCTTACTTAACTATCTCCCAACAATCGCCTCTGCCAATATTCTACAAGAGCAGAAGTTCTATCACTGGATGATACTGTTGAATCTTGTAAATGTTCTCCTCCATGTCCGGGATTGGTTTGACTTTTGTACCATTTAGTGTCACCCGTTGTCCAGGTGCTACACGAAACAAATTTGATCTGTTCTGGTCTTCTACCTTTTAAAAACATTCTCCCATAATAAGTTTGATAAGCCGAAATTATGGGATCAGTTATCGGCTGTTGTTTCGATTTTGATTTGGTTGATCTTGAGTTGACTGAGCAAGAGCACGATTTGTCACGGTGTATTACTGTGTACAAGCACGAGTGAAGGACCTAGACGTAGATATACTGTTAAATAAATAAATTATTATCGTAGGTTGTCCATTTGGCTGGCTATTAATGTCTTCACTTCTCAAGCCAGAGAACTGGGATCGACTGCTATCTCAGCCTTCTTAACTTTTTGCCGCAATTAATATTATTTTAATAAGTTTTAATTATAATGGAGTATCAACGCGGTGATGATTAAACTAGTAAACAATAGTAAAACTGACCTCAGAGGTCGACGTGTGGCTGATATCGCAAGTATCGCCGCGGGGGGTCCACGCGGTGATGATTAAACTGGTAAAACTGACCTCAGAGGTCGACGTGTGGCTGATATCTTGCGTATCGCTGCGGGGGTCCATGTGATGCTGAGTAAAATTGTAAACAATAGTAAAACTGACCTCAGAAGTCGGCGTGTGGCTGATATCGCGCGTATCGCTGTGGGGGTCCACGTGGTGATGATTAAAATTGTAAACAATAGTAAAACTGACCTCAGAGGTCAACATGTGGCTGATATCGCGCGATAACAGATAAACGGATGACCTGTGACCTTATTTTAAAACCTCATTATATACTACTTGTATCCTATTCTATCTTCTTTTCTCCTCTATTAGTGCTTAAGAATACCAACAATGGGCTAGGGATACGGAACAATTAGGGGAAATAAAATGAATAATATCGAATAGATAAGGCAAGAGAAATGAAACAATGTATAGGGGACAGTAGAAGGGGCCCCCCTTGCGGCCCGAGCTCTGATTGGTCCATTTTTTGATGACGTCATCCAAGATGGCGGCGCCCATGTTTCCCGCCAAATTTCCTAACCTCACTTTTCCTAACCTAACCTAACCTCACTTTCTGTATCAGCTGGCGGATAAGGAAGGATGGTAATAATACGACAGTATGTATCTAATGGACTTTACTATTTGAATTTTACTAAATTACATTTACTACATTCTTCATCACTCCCACCTGAAAAGGAAAAAACATCAATATTAGTTATCGTACAAAGAAAACTCACATTATACATTGTATTGCATGCGCATCATTTTTATAATAATTCAGTTTTGAAAATCTTCGACCAACTAAATCTAGAGTTCCACTGGATCGATTTTAATAATTAATGTGTTGTTGGAAAGCTTCCGACATGTAGATTTGCCAAAAAATATGAAAGTTTGATGTTTTTTTTGTATTTATGGTGAAAAAGTCAAAAAACCTGTTCTCCATAAGAAATACATTGAAAACGGGTTTTCACAAATTTTTTATTTTAAGTTAATTTTTAGCTGCCTTTTTTGAGGTTTTTCAAGAAATGCTTAGTAGCCATTTGAAGGAAATTTAATTCTCTTTCAGAAAATCACCTTCCACTTTGGTCGATTTCCTCACCGTTTAAAAGTTATTTGCAAAAAACCAAAGCTACCTACCACACATTTTTTGCGTTGAAAAAATACTGAGTTAGATATATTTTAGTTAAACTTTGTACTACTAAATCTAGAGTTCCACTGGACCGATTTTAATAATTAATGTGTTGTTGGAAAGCTTCCGACATTTAGATTTGCCAAAAAATATGAAAGTTTGATGTTTTTTTTGTATTTATGGTGAAAAAGTCAAAAAACCTGTTCTCCATAAGAAATATATTGAAAACGGGTTTTCACAAATTTTTTATTTTAAGTTAATTTTTAGCTGCCTTTTTTGAGGTTTTTCAAGAAATGCTTAGTAGCCATTTGAAGGAAATTTAATTCTCTTTCAGAAAATCACCTTCCACTTTAGTCGATTTCCTCACCGTTTAAAAGTTATTTGCAAAAACCCAAAGCTACCACACATTTTTTGCGTTGAAAAAAATACTGAGTTAGATATATTTTAGTTAAACTTTGTACAACTAAATCTAGAGTTCCACTGGACCGATTTTAATAATTAATGTGTTGTTGGAAAGCTTTAGACATGTAGATTTGCCAAAAAATATGGAAGGTTGATGTTTGTTAGTATTTATGGTGAAAAAGTGAAAAAAACATGTTCTTCGTAAGAAATACATAACATTGAAAAGGGGTAGGTTTGCCAGTATTCTGTTTCTAATCATATGGTACACGTGTTATTAATTTAACAGCTGATTATTAATTTAACAGCTGATTGTTGCTTTATTGAATCCAAGAATTCTCATAGTTTTGTTGTTTACATTTGGGATTTGTGTTTAAAGTGTGTCCCTTAGGTTATGTGTGTGTTTCTTAAGTTGTGTATTTAAGTGGTTAGTGGTTTTTACAGCCAAAATTTGTTATTTGAAAATTACTGTGAACCTTAAATTAAATACTTAGGAGTATATATTTTTATATATTGGTCTGAAAATGCATAACTTTTTGGTTCATTATATAGTTGGTGATGGAAACTGTTTGATTAGGAGTATCTCATTTTTACGTTATACATCTCAATCTAGATACAGTTAAATACGATCCAAAGTAGTTGATGAAGTTGTAAATCATTGGGAGTAGTGTAATTTGCCGGTGCTGGCTCACATAAATCAAATGGTTTGACAGGTGAGTTTTGTGACGTCACGGTGACGTCACAATGACGTCATGGTGACGTAGGTTAGTACGTCACAGGGATAATTTGTGGGTCAAGGTCATTTGTGTGTTTTTTGAAAAAGGCTTCTTGGACAGAACGACTGTTCTGTCCAAGAAGCCTTTTTCTTTTTATATATATATTTTTTTTTATTTAACACGTTGAGTGCCATGAGGACCACCGGTGGCTCTCAAGGCGTGTGCTACAGCTTCTCATTGAGGACCACCGGTGGTCCTCACAGTTTTGTTTCTATAGTAACAAGGCTAAAATCACGAGGTCAGAAATTTTTTCTCCTGAGTTTTTTTTTTTTTTTTTTTGTTCAGAGGGTTTCAAAACATGTTACCAACCCAAGGAAACCAGATTTCCCTGCTCCCTCTAGTTTTATATGGAGAATATAGCCGAGGACCACCGGTGGTCCTCATGGCACTGAAGATGCATTTTACTTGGTTACACTTTGTTTACAATTTTAAATGAAATAAAACACTTCAGTAAAATGAACAGCCAAGGATAAATAAAGTATAGCTGAGGTGCTGAAGACCACTGGTGGTCCTCATGGCACTGTAGATGCATTTCTTTTTGATATTCTTTGTAATAATTAAAGAAGAAGAAGAAGAAGAAGAAAACTTCAGTAAACAAACTCACTCAAACATTTTACTGGTGTTGAAGTGTTACTTGTTCATGGTTGTAATTTGAGCTTATAAAATTGTAATTATAGTAAGTAGAAGTGTGTGTTCGTGGTAAAATGAGTGACAGAATTATAAATGACAAAAACTTAGCAGAATTCGTCAACGACATATTAGAAGAACCTGGAAGTAGTGTAAGTGATAGACCTAGGTTAGATGACGAAATGGATGAAGATGATAATATCTCTGATGCAGAATCCGAGGGACTATTTGGGTATGATTCGGATGCCGACCCAGAGTATATACCTTCAGACGACAGTGACTTAGAGGATGATCATGAAATCTCAGGAGACGAAGATGAGGTAGGCCAACCTAACGCTCAAGGTAACCAGGGACAGAATATACCCAATGACATGCTAGGACTATCTTGGGGACCTGTAGATGATAGCAAGCTGTTTTCATTTCAAATAAACAGTGTACCCGTGTTGTCTGATGAAATTTTGGAAAAGATTCAAGGGGCTTCACCATTTGAAGTATTTCAGCTTTTTGTTGATGATGATCTTTTTGTTGAAATAGCAAACCAAACAAATCTGTATGCTGAGCAGTGCATTTCAGCGGGTGAACCTTCAAATCACTCGAGACTCAAATCTTGGTTGCCCACCAATACAGAGGAAATAAAACGGTTCTTTGGAATTATAATATGGATGGGGCTGGTCCCTTTGCCTAGTATCAGCAGATATTGGAGTAAAAGCAAGCTTTATCAAAATTAGATTGCAAAACTGATGTCACGCAATCGTTTCCAAATCTTGCTAAGTATGTTACATTTCTGTGACAATGAGACAGCCGACCATTCCAACAAGCTATACAAAGTTCAGGGAATACTTGATACTTTACAAGAAAAATTCATGGGAGCACTCAATCCACAGGAAGAAGTGTGTATTGACGAGAGCCTCATTCCCTTCCGAGGCAGAGTTGGCTTCAGACAATATGTACCAAACAAAACCCACAGATACGGAATTAAATTATTCAAACTGTGCGTGGAGAAGGGCTACACTTGGAAGTTTCAAGTGTACCAGGGCAAGGTCGAAAATAGAGGCACTTTGAATATTTCACAAGTTGTAGTAATGAAACTGATGGAACCTCTCCTTGATCAAGGAAAAACTTTGTACACAGACAACTGGTACACCAGTTTGTCCCTGGCTCATGCTCTTAACGCTAGGCAAACCCATTTGGTTGGAACTTTGCGAAAGAAACGTAAAGGCAATCCCATTGAAATCGAAAAAGCAAAACTCACGAGAAATGAGGTTGTGGCAAAACAAAGCTCAACAAATGTCGTAGTCTTAAAATGGAAAGACAAGAGAGATGTCATGATGTTGTCCACTAAGCACACTGATTCTACAGTCATGATTCCCCAGAGAGCTGGCCGGGAACCGAAACCAAAACCGACTTCGGTTTTAGATTACAACAATGCGAAGTCATATAAGTCATGTGATTTATCGGACCAGATGGCATCATATTCCAGCCCACTCAGAAGAAATGTGAAGTGGTATAAGAAGTTAATTTTTGAACTACTATTCAATACAGCTTTGGTAAACTCTTTAGTTCTGTACAAGAAAGTGAATGGAAATATACAGATAACAGTTTAGGGAAAAAATAGCTCTTGCTCTAATCGAAACTGAAGATGTCGACAGTCAAGAGGATGGAGGACAGAGAACCCCTAAGCATTCTTTAATTGAGGTTCAAGGGCCGAAGAGCAGCAGCCGACGTCGGTGCAATCTGTGCTACAAAACTCTGGCCAAGTCAGATGGACGAGCCCATGCACAGAAGTTTGTAAAAAAAGTTGTTACCAAATGTGATAAGTGTAATTTGTTTTTTTGTTTGGACTGCTTTAACAAAGCACACAAGAGCCCATTTTCTGGATAGTAAATGGAAATAATGTTGTATGACATTATAGACTATTGTATTATTACCCTTTTTTTGAACAATTTGGCATTTATTTTTTAATTTTCATTATGTAGCTACTATAATGTAAAATAAATTAAAACTATCTTTACAGTATTAACTCATTATTTAGTAGTTGTCCTACAACCTAACTTATTATTTACCGTTTACAGTTCTCTACTACCAACAAACATCACTTTACAGTTTTCTCAGCTGTAACTCAGTAAAAGGTTCAGAAAAATAGAAACCATGACACAGTATTTTTATTTACCTATTAAAAGTTGATACTAAATCACTAAACTAAAAAAAAGATGTCTGGAATTTTTTATTAATTTTTGCAAATTGTTTGTATTGAGGACCACAAGTGGTCCTCACGGCCTTTAGTGGCAGAGTAGGTGAGGACCACTGGTGGTCCTCATGTGTTTTACCGTCAGTTCGTGAAAACAAACTGTGGCACCAGGATACAGAAATAAAAAAAATACTGGTGGCACTCAACGTGTTAAAATATTACAAATGTTTTACAATATGTACATCTTACAGACTAAACCTACAGTAACAAACTACTTAGTGCTGGCTCTAGATCTGGGTGATGTGTTCTCCTTGTCTGAGTCGTCTTTGAGTACATCAACCCCGAAGTCCGCTGTAGAGCTTGCAACTTCTTCACTCCCCATCACCTGCCTCAGTACTGCATTATACAACTCCTCCCCACACTCGTCAGCTCCGATGCGGTCTAGTAACCTAAGGAAGTCGTCTTTGCGATGTAAACACATCGCTACAAATGCAATAAATAGGCCCGAAAGTTGCCTCAGGGTTCGACCACATGCAGTTTTTTAAATGTCGACCGTACTTTGTAACTTTGGATTCAGTACAATTCATTCGAAACTTAGTACTCTCAATACTCTGCGCTATTTCACCCATAGCGTTCAACTTTTCCAGCGCCTCAGAACTCCAAGAAGATTTTGCTAACCTGACGTTAAGCAACACCAGCTCCATATTTGTGTTCATATTGAATGCGATTGCTTCGACTGCTGGCGTTCAAGTGATGTTAGAAAGCAGCGAACTGTAATATATAAGAGGAAATTCGTGGTGGGGGTAACATCATGTGGTGGGGGTTGCATGAATCCTCCTAGCATGGTAAATTTCGTCTAAAGTCTAAAATCCCCGTCATATAGACTATAAATGCTTCAACATCAGTCTTAACGCGGGATTTCGATCCAACTTGTTTTAAAACCTTCATTTTTACACTACTCATAAACAGCAATCTAGGAGAAAATACAGAGCTAAAGTGAAAAACTTAATGTAAGAGGTAAAACCTAAAAAGTTCACCAAGTTTTTTCCTAACGATGTTATCGAACCCCTTTAATACACCTACTATTATAGAACGATGGTTAAAATATAGCAATATGATAGTGCTAAACAAATACTACAACTTTTATCTTAAGACGGGTTATTGATTCAACTTGTTCTTAAACCCTCATTTTTACACTACTCACAAACAACAATTTTAAATAAAAGCCTAAAGAGTGATACGTAATGTAAGAAAACAAGAGACAAAAACCTAAATAATCACAACATTTTTTCCGAACGGTGTTGTAGAAACCCTTTATTACACCTACTGTTATAGAACTATAGTTAAATATAGGAAAATGATAGTACTAAACCAATACGACAACTTTAAGCTGAACACAGGAGCACAATCTTATTCAAAGATAAAGTTTGCAGAGCATAAACAATACGAGTCATCCTTAACCAGTGTTATTGCTGAGTGTAAACAATACGAGTCTGGACATCTTTACCGAGCATTCAACTCAGGATAATTTTTGTGGGTCAAGGCCATTGGTGTAGTTTTTGAAAAAAGGCTTCTTGGACAGAACGACTGCTCTGTCCAAGAAGCCTTTTTCTTTTTTTACTTTATTTAAAAATATTACAAATTTTTACAATGTGTACATCTTACAGACTAAACCTACAGTAAAAAACTACTTAGTGCTGGCTCAGGATCTTGGTGATGTGTTCTCCTTGTCCGAGTCGTCTTTGTGTACATCAACCCTGAAGTCCTTTGTAGAGCTTGCAACTTCTTCATTCCCCTTCACCCGCCTCAGTACTGCATTGTACAACTCCTCCCCACACTCGTCAGCTCCGATGCGGTCTAGTAACGTAAGGAAGTCGTCTTGACGATATAACACATCGCTACAAATGCAATAAATAGGTCCGAAAGTCGTCTCAGGGTTCGACCACATGCAGTGAGTGAAATGTTGACCATAGCGTGTAATCTCTGTGTCTATACACTTCATCCGGAATTTTGTACTTTCAATACTCGTAGCAATCTCGCCCATACGATCCAACAGCTCCAACTCAGCAGGAGTCCAAGAAGACTTTGCAAACCTTAGCTCAAGCACAACCAACTCAATATTTGTATTCATTGCTGCATAGATGTGCGGCTTGCGAGTGTTGGTGTGCGAGTGATGTGGAACAGCAACGCACCTCAATATATAAGACAAAAATGTGGTGGGGGGTATGATAAAAAGTATAAAATCCTGTCAAAAAGACTATAAATGCCTCTGCATCAGTCTTAACTGTGCTATCAACCTCCATTACTTGTATAGGCAAATCCTGTGGCGTGATAGTCTCATTTAAATCTCTTGTATCTCGTACACTATTAGTTGTAGAACTAACAATTTGGTGCTGAACATTTTCCAAACCTTGGGTATCCATAGTTTTTCAAGTTAAGAAATACGCTCTCTTGCGAAAACTGAGATAATACTACAAGAAATTGGATTAAACACCTTCATTTATACATGAAAAGTTTGGGGGGGGGGTCCTGATACGTTGTTTATAATATATTTGTTATAGATAGTGCATGAGTATATGTTCGCCAAACTTGAACGATATCGCTCGGTAAAATAACGAAACTAGAGCGTTGCATAGAAAAGCGTTGTGAGGGAAGATAAGTCCAGAGACGTTTCCAAAAACATTTTGTTGTAGGTAGTGTGTATATATTTACAAAATGTGAACGAAACTAGACCGTTTTAAAGAAAAGTGGTGGGGGAAAAGATAAGTCCTGAGATTTTATTTATGAAATATTTTACTATGGCTAGTAGTGCATATGTATTAAATTTGAACGAAATCGGTTGATTAATAACGAAACTAGAGGTAACGAAACTATAGTAATCTTAAAAAGTGTGCTTACTCAAGCTTACGTTCTCCTATGTATGAGTAAGCTATGTAAAAGACCCGAGTAATAGAAGCGTTTCTGATAATGTTATGAAAACCATATATTTTTCAAATTTTCAAAGTTTAATTGGCTATGGATTACTCGTTTGGTGCAGCATGGGAGCAGATAGTTTTGGCCGAATTTTTTAAATTCAAAAGAAAGCAATAAGGATATTATTCAGGCAACCATTCAGATCTCATTGCAGACCTTTTTTATTTCTGGTAAAATTCTAACACTTCCAAGCTTATATATTTTTGAAATGTGTAAATATTTTGTTAAGAACCGTAACAAATTTAAAAAATCCTTATAATTTAAATCATAATACGAGGCAGAATTTCATAACATATCCACTTCACACAACCAGTATATTTGAACGATCAACTTATTATAGAACTTGTAAAATAATGAATAAGTTGTGTGTGAATAGTACAAATATAAAAATGATCAATCATTTTTTAAAAAAGGTCAAGAGGCTGTTGTGTGATAATGCTTATTATTCAATTGATGAATTCCTCAATGCTGAGGTGGGGCCACTAATTTAACTTAAATAATATGATAACTAGCTATAATTATTAGAATTATGTCCATACCATTGATATATTGTAAATAATTTTATTTTCTTTAATTGACTGTATTATTAACAATTCCTATGTACTAAAGGTATTTAAATGGAAATAAACATCTTATGTCTTATGTCTTAAAGAAATGTTGAAGCCAAAGGGTGAACACAGGAGCAAAATCTTAATCAAAGAAACAGTTTGCAGAGCGTAAACAATACGAGACATCCTTAACCGATGTCTGGACAACTTGACCGCGCGTTCACACGCTCCCCACTCCTACAAGCCTGTACACAGGGAAAGCAAACATCACTACTTCAAGCTCCGGGACCGGAGCAGGTCATCGACGCTACGCAGCTCCAGCCACCCGGCCTCCGCAGATAGCTCTAGCAAGTCTCCGACCTCTTCAAGCAGCTCGGCCAAGGACAGCGGCCCACTCCAGAAACCAGTCCGCTCCCGGCATAGCAGCCAATCCAGAGTTGGCTCAGACATCTATCTCCTATTACCTTTCCTTAAGTCATTTGTTTACGGACACCAAACCGGCTCAAATGACTTATCCTTGCTTAATGTCGTTCTGAGGCTCGAAAACCACCCGACACTATGCACCCCTGTCTTTCCTCAACAGATTGTTGTTCTGAGGCCAGAAAACCACCCAACCGTCTGTTGAAAAAAACCTTATGTTTGAGTCTTCTCGAGAATACCGCTGGGTCATGAGCACCGCTTTACCCTTCCTCAATCTTACCTTCCAAAACCCAATCCTGCACTTTGTTGTTCTAAGGCCCGCAAACCATCCAACAAAGTGCATCCTACCAACGTCTTTCCGGCAGAGTGTTGTTCTGAGGCCTGCTAACCACCCAACACTCTGTCATAATTGTGTATTAATATACTAATCAGTTGTTTTCTCTTTCAGCTTCTTCTTGGGTATTAATATACTAATCCGTTATGTCTTCTATTTCAGGGACCGATGGTTTGTCTGGGGGCTGAGCTCTGCGTCCGCTTACGCTCATCCATGTTGGAGGTATGTGAGCCCTGTGCTCACTCTCCTCATGGGGAGTGGTTGCGTACGTATGGGTCCATACACCGGCTCGCGGAAACAAGGGCTTATCCCAAGGCAGTGGTCACTGTGTGATCTGACTGTCGGTCTTTTTCTTTTTCAGCGTCTTACATTATTCTTTACTCTTAACTTATATATAGTTAGTGCATGCTTGCTTTAGTAGATATATTGCATGTTTTGGTTTAGCATCTAAGTAGTCTGGTGGAGCACACATACAAACAGCACACCTTTTTTTTTATTTTTTATAACATATACATGTATATGATTATACATATACAAACACTGATGCTTAAGATTCAATAGTACCCAATTGTGTGGTTGAGGATCTAAGGCATCAGAACATATTTACAACACTTGAAGATTGTAAAAACTAACGGAAGGCTTGTTGTATTGTTATGCAGCATTGGTTTATTACCCGTGCTGGAGAATAATATTTTGGCTAACCGTTATCTCTTACTACCTTCATAAAACAACCTTCCATTATAGTTTTTTTTTTATTTTTTATTTTTTTTTTATTTATTTATTTTTTTTTTTTTTTTTTTTTTGATGACCTTGACCTACATTTTGAACTTGTAATTTAAAGTTAGTTGCAACACTTTGTGTTGAACAATGTTTATCTAGTTTGTGTATTTACTAATGAAACATGTGTTCTCTTTCAGGGCTCTTCCCGCTTCCTTTACTGTTATGTAGTGCATGCTTGATCTTGCTTCCTTTGCTGTTAGTTATCTAGTGCATGCTTGATTATCTTGCTTTAGTAGCTAGTGCATAAAGCTAATTTTATATTATTACACACACAGGGAATAACCCCAATGACCAAAGGTTTTTTTTAACACTTTAAAAAATTGATGTTTGTGAGTGGCGTAAAATGATGGTACTAGAGCAAGTCCGTTTAAAATCTAGCTTTACAATAAAAGTTGCCGTATTGGTTACTAGAACCATTTTGTTAGACTTAAACGTAGTTGTATTAAAAGGGTTTTAGGAATCGTGAGTAGTGGAACTTAGGCCCAGTGATCTCTTAGAACAAGAATGATCCCTTCAGAGATGCGAGTTTGTATTTACGGGAGCTTACTTGTTCCTGATTGGGGCAAACTCAACAACCAATCATAGCAAAAGCCACGCCCCCCATTGAATAGAGAAAAGCAGGATCGCAGCCTGCAGGAATCATTCGCTTACCAGCATCTACCATAGCACCAGCATCTACCACACAATCTTCTACTATGGATCCCAGCGTGAGGAAACCGACCCTGCCACTACGTCTGGGAAGCCGTCCGCAGAGGACTATCCTGGAGCAGGCTCTAGAGGGGATCGATATAGACCTAGCAAAGCTGGGAAGATGCCGCAAGCAGCTTTTCCCTGCTAAAATCTGTCTGCCTCAACCGAGACTTTTTCCTGCCTCCATCGCTACAATACCACTGCCTTCGCCTTCGACTACTGCCCTCCCTCTACCAGCCGCTGCATCTCCCGCAATACCACTGCCTTCACCTTCGACTACTGCCCGCCCTCTACCAGCTGCTGCATCTCCCACAATACCACTGCCTCCGCCTTCGACTACTGCCCACCCTCTACCAGCCACTGCATCTTTTTTGTCTTCGCTGCCTCTTCTGTCTCCGCTACCTCCTACTCCGCCTTCGAGGAAACTGCAAGCCTTCAGAGAGTACCAGAAGGCGTGCAGAGCTCCAAGACCTCCTTGCACGCACCTGTTCCTGCGCGGGGGCAAGAAAGGTGAGAGATGTGGAAAGCCAAGCGCTCTTGGAGAAGTATTGTGTGCGAGACACAAGCCGAAGCGAACGGCTCCTCAAGCAACAACGACGACTCCCATCAAGGCGACTCCCCTAAAGCGGCTGCGAATAAACCGGCTTAAATCCGGGAAACGCTACTTCTATGTTCAGCGTCTCTCAGATCGCGAAGTAGCCTTGGAATTTGGTGGTAAACGCTACAAACTGAAGTTACCTCGCGGACTGATAAACCCTGAACATCCAAATAAGCGACACTATATTATTCGCAACAGCTTGGGGATATCAGAGTGGAGACTTGCTCCCTCTAACACCCTACTTCCTTAATCCTTCTTTCCATTCTATCAAACGGTCCTTTTCAGGACCCAAACGGCCCTTTTCAGGGCCCAAACGGCCCTTTTCAGGGCCTAACATTTTTAAATGATTAATGACCTTGACCTACTTACAAACAATGACAATGACAATGACAGTCTAACATTTATTAGAAGATGCATGCTCGCTGCCCCCCCCCCCTTAGTTATACACTGGTTATTCGTCTATGGTTTGTGGTATAGTTATTATTTTTTATTCATAGCTTTTACACTGTAATCATATTTCATATGTATTAGGTAACATGTTTATAATTTGGTCTTTGACCGTTGGAATGGAATAAAATAAAATAAAAATAAAATAAAACAACCAATCAGAAGAGACCCCCCCACTCCCGCGAGCTCTATATATACGCGCACACCTTGAAGACGGTATCACTTCTTCAAGCTCCGCTCCCAGATCAACATCTCCTAGATCAGCGCCTCTTCAAGCAGCCCACTCCAGAACCTCTGCCTACCTGCCTGCCCACAGCTTGCTTCAGGATAGCAGCCAATCCAGAGTTGATTCAGACATCTCTCTCCTATCACCTTGCCTTAAGTTATTTGTTTACGGACACCAAACCGACTCAAATGGCTTATCCTTGCTTACTGTCGTTCTGAGGCCCGAAAACCACCCGGCAGTAGGCACCCCTGTCTATCCTCAACAGATTGTTGTTCTGAGGCCCGAAAACCACCCAACAGTCTGTTGAAAAGCCACCTTATGTTTGAGTCTTCTCGAGAATACCGCTGTGGTCGTCAGCACCGCTTCACCCTTCCTCAATCTTACCTTCCAAAACCCAATCCCTGCACTTTGCTGTTCTAAGGCCCGCAAACCATCCATCAAAGTGCATCCTACCTACTGTCTTTCCAGCAGAGTGTTGTTCTGAGGCCTGCAAAACCATCCAACACTCTGTCATAATTGTGTATTAATATACTAATCAGATGTTTTCTCTTTCAGGATTCTTCCCTCTTCCCCACAGCCTGCGAAGCCCACCCAGGACCGCAGCCCGTCCACAGCTCGCTCCAGGATAGCAGCTAATCCAGAGTTGGCTCAGACATCCCACCCAGGACCGCAGCCCGTCCACAGCTTGCTCCAGGATAGCAGCTAATCCAGAGTTGGCTCAGACATCTATCTCCTATTACCTTTCCTTAAGTCATTTGTTTACGGACACCAAACCGGCTCAATGACTTTTTCCTTAAGTTATTTGTTTACGGACACCAAACCGACTCAAATGGCTTATCCTTGCTTACTGTTTATCCTCAACAGATTGTTGTTCTGAGACCCGTAAACCACCCAACAGTCTGTTGAAAAGCCACCTTATGTTTGAATCTTCTCGAGAATACCGCTGAAGTCGTCAGCACCGCTTCACCCTTCCTCAATCTTACCTTCCAAAACCAATCCCTGCACTTTGCTGTTCTAAGGCCCGCAAACCATCCAACAAAGTGCATCCTACCTACTGTCTTTCCGGCAGAGTGTTGTTCTGAGGCCTGCAAACCACCCAACACTCTGTCATAATTGTGTATTAATATACTAATCAGTTGTTTTCTCTTTCAGCTTCTTCTTGGGTATTAATATACTAATCCGTTATGTCTTCTATTTCAGGGACCGATGGTTTGTCTGGGGGGCTGAGCTCTGCGTCCGCTTACGCTCATCCATGTTGGAGGTATGTGAGCCCTGTGCTCACTCTCCTCATGGGGAGTGGTTGCGTACGTATGGGTCCATACGCCGGCTCGCGGAAACAAGGGCTTATCCCCAGGCAGTGGTCACTGTGTGATCTGACTGTCGGTCTTTTTCTTTTTCAGCGTCTTACATTATTCTTTACTCTTAACTTATATATAGTTAGTGCATGCTTGCTTTAGTAGATATATTGCATGTTTTGGTTTAGCATCTAAGTAGTCTGGTGGAGCACACATACAAACAGCACACCTTTTTTTTATTTTTTATAACATATACATGTATATGATTATACATATACAAACACTGATGCTTAAGATTCAATAGTACCCAATTGTGTGGTTGAGGATCTAAGGCATCAGAACATATTTACAACACTTGAAGATTGTAAAAACTAACGGAAGGCTTGTTGTATTGTTATGCAGCATTGGTTTATTACGTGTGCTGGAGAATAATATTTTGGCTAACCGCTATCTCTTACTACCTTCATAAAACAACCTTCCATTATAGTTTTTTTTTGTTTTTTATTTTTTTTTATTTATTTATGTTTTTTTTTTTTTTTTTTTTGATGACCTTGACCTACATTTTGAACTTGTAATTTAAAGTTAGTTGCAACACTTTGTGTTGAACAATGTTTATCTAGTTTGTGTATTTACTAATGAAACATGTGTTCTCTTTCAGGGCTCTTCCCGCTTCCTTTACTGTTATGTAGTGCATGCTTGATCTTGCTTCCTTTGCTGTTAGTTATCTAGTGCATGCTTGATTATCTTGCTTTAGTAGCTAGTGCATAAAGCTAATTTTATATTATTACACACACAGGGAATAACCCCAATGACCAAAGGTTTTTTTTAACACTTTAAAAAATTGATGTTTGTGAGTGGCGTAAAATGATGGTACTAGAGCAAGTCGGTTTAAAATCTAGCTTTACAATAAAAGTTGCCGTATTGGTTACTAGAACCATTTTGTTAGACTTAAACGTAGTTGTATTAAAAGGGTTTTAGGAATCGTGAGTAGTGGAACTTAGGCCCAGTGATCTCTTAGAACAAGAATGATCCCTTCAGAGATGCGAATTTGTATTTACGGGAGCTTACTTGTTCCTGATTGGGGCAAACTCAACAACCAATCATAGCAAAAGCCACGCCCCCCATTGAATAGAGAAAAGCAGGATCGCAGCCTGCAGGAATCATTCGCTTACCAGCATCTACCATAGCACCAGCATCTACCACACCATCTTCTACTATGGATCCCAGAGTGAGGAAACCGACCCTGCCACTACGTCTGGGAAGCCGTCCGCAGAGGACTATCCTGGAGCAGGCTCTAGAGGGGATCGATATAGACCTAGCAAAGCTGGGAAGATGCCGCAAGCAGCTTTTCCCTGCTAAAATCTGTCTGCCTCAACCGAGACTTTTTCCTGCCTCCATCGCTACAATACCACTGCCTTCGCCTTCGACTACTGCCCTCCTTCTACCAGCCGCTGCATCTCCCGCAATACCACTGCCTCCGCCTTCGACTACTGCCCACCCTCTACCAGCCACTGCATCTTTTTTGTCTTCGCTGCCTCTTCAGTCTCCGCTACCTCCCACTCCGCCTTCGAGGATACTGCAAGCCTTCAGAGAGTACCAGAAGGCATGCAGAGCTCCAAGACCTCCCCCTCCCTCTACCAGCCGCTGCATCTCCCGCAATACCACTGCCTTCGCCTTCGACTACTGCCCGCCCTCTACCAGCCGCTGCATCTCCCACAATACCACTGCCTCCTCCTTCGACTACTGCCCACCCTCTACCAGCCACTGCATCTTTTTTGTCTTCGCTGCCTCTTCTGTCTCAGCTACCTCCTACTCCGCCTTCGAGGAAACTGCAAGCCTTCAGAGAGTACCAGAAGGCGTGCAGAGCTCCAAGACCTCCTTGCACGCACCTGTTCCTGCGCGGGGGCAAGAAAGGTGAGAGATGTGGAAAGCCAAGCGCTCTTGGAGAAGTATTGTGTGCGAGACACAAGCCGAAGCGAACGGCTCCTCAAGCAACAACGACGACTCCCATCAAGGCGACTCCCCTAAAGCGGCTGCGAATAAACCGGCTTAAATCCGGGAAACGCTACTTCTATGTTCAGCGTCTCTCAGATCGCGAAGTAGCCTTGGAATGTGGTGGTAAACGCTACAAACTGAAGTTACCTCGCGGACTGATAAACCCTGAACATCCAAATAAGCGACACTATATTATTCGCAACAGCTTGGGGATATCAGAGTGGAGACTTGCTCCCACTAACACCCTACTTCCTTAATCCTTCTTTCCATTCTATCAAACGGTCCTTTTCAGGACCCAAACGGCCCTTTTCAGGGCCTAACATTTTTAAATGATTAATGACCTTGACCTACTTACAAACAATGACAATGACAATGACAGTCTAACATTTATTAGAAGATGCATGCTCGCTGCCCCCCCCCCCTTAGTTATACACTGGTTATTCGTCTGGTTTGTGGTATAGTTATTATTTTTTATTCATAGCTTTTACACTGTAATCATATTTCATATGTATTAGGTAACATGTTTATAATTTGGTCTTTGACCGTTGGAATGGAATAAAATAAAATAAAAATAAAATAAAACAACCAATCAGAAGAGACCCCCCCACTCCCGCGAGCTCTATATATACGCGCACACCTTGAAGACGGTATCACTTCTTCAAGCTCCGCTCCCAGATCAACATCTCCTAGATCAGCGCCTCTTCAAGCAGCCCACTCCAGAACCTCTGCCTACCTGCCTGCCCACAGCTTGCTTCAGGATAGCAGCCAATCCAGAGTTGATTCAGACATCTCTCTCCTATCACCTTGCCTTAAGTTATTTGTTTACGGACACCAAACCGACTCAAATGGCTTATCCTTGCTTACTGTCGTTCTGAGGCCCGAAAACCACCCGGCAGTAGGCACCCCTGTCTATCCTCAACAGATTGTTGTTCTGAGGCCCGAAAACCACCCAACAGTCTGTTGAAAAGCCACCTTATGTTTGAGTCTTCTCGAGAATACCGCTGTGGTCGTCAGCACCGCTTCACCCTTCCTCAATCTTACCTTCCAAAACCCAATCCCTGCACTTTGCTGTTCTAAGGCCCGCAAACCATCCATCAAAGTGCATCCTACCTACTGTCTTTCCAGCAGAGTGTTGTTCTGAGGCCTGCAAAACCATCCAACACTCTGTCATAATTGTGTATTAATATACTAATCAGATGTTTTCTCTTTCAGGATTCTTCCCTCTTCCCCACAGCCTGCGAAGCCCACCCAGGACCGCAGCCCGTCCACAGCTCGCTCCAGGATAGCAGCTAATCCAGAGTTGGCTCAGACATCCCACCCAGGACCGCAGCCCGTCCACAGCTTGCTCCAGGATAGCAGCTAATCCAGAGTTGGCTCAGACATCTATCTCCTATTACCTTTCCTTAAGTCATTTGTTTACGGACACCAAACCGGCTCAATGACTTTTTCCTTAAGTTATTTGTTTACGGACACCAAACCGACTCAAATGGCTTATCCTTGCTTACTGTTTATCCTCAACAGATTGTTGTTCTGAGACCCGTAAACCACCCAACAGTCTGTTGAAAAGCCACCTTATGTTTGAATCTTCTCGAGAATACCGCTGAAGTCGTCAGCACCGCTTCACCCTTCCTCAATCTTACCTTCCAAAACCAATCCCTGCACTTTGCTGTTCTAAGGCCCGCAAACCATCCAACAAAGTGCATCCTACCTACTGTCTTTCCGGCAGAGTGTTGTTCTGAGGCCTGCAAACCACCCAACACTCTGTCATAATTGTGTATTAATATACTAATCAGTTGTTTTCTCTTTCAGCTTCTTCTTGGGTATTAATATACTAATCCGTTATGTCTTCTATTTCAGGGACCGATGGTTTGTCTGGGGGGCTGAGCTCTGCGTCCGCTTACGCTCATCCATGTTGGAGGTATGTGAGCCCTGTGCTCACTCTCCTCATGGGGAGTGGTTGCGTACGTATGGGTCCATACGCCGGCTCGCGGAAACAAGGGCTTATCCCCAGGCAGTGGTCACTGTGTGATCTGACTGTCGGTCTTTTTCTTTTTCAGCGTCTTACATTATTCTTTACTCTTAACTTATATATAGTTAGTGCATGCTTGCTTTAGTAGATATATTGCATGTTTTGGTTTAGCATCTAAGTAGTCTGGTGGAGCACACATACAAACAGCACACCTTTTTTTTATTTTTTATAACATATACATGTATATGATTATACATATACAAACACTGATGCTTAAGATTCAATAGTACCCAATTGTGTGGTTGAGGATCTAAGGCATCAGAACATATTTACAACACTTGAAGATTGTAAAAACTAACGGAAGGCTTGTTGTATTGTTATGCAGCATTGGTTTATTACCCGTGCTGGAGAATAATATTTTGGCTAACCGTTATCTCTTACTACCTTCATAAAACAACCTTCCATTATAGTTTTTTTTTTATTTTTATTTTTTTTTATTTATTTATGTTTTTTTTTTTTTTTTTTTTTTTTGATGACCTTGACCTACATTTTGAACTTGTAATTTAAAGTTAGTTGCAACACTTTGTGTTGAACAATGTTTATCTAGTTTGTGTATTTACTAATGAAACATGTGTTCTCTTTCAGGGCTCTTCCCGCTTCCTTTACTGTTATGTAGTGCATGCTTGATCTTGCTTCCTTTGCTGTTAGTTATCTAGTGCATGCTTGATTATCTTGCTTTAGTAGCTAGTGCATAAAGCTAATTTTATATTATTACACACACAGGGAATAACCCCAATGACCAAAGGTTTTTTTTAACACTTTAAAAAATTGATGTTTGTGAGTGGCGTAAAATGATGGTACTAGAGCAAGTCGGTTTAAAATCTAGCTTTACAATAAAAGTTGCCGTATTGGTTACTAGAACCATTTTGTTAGACTTAAACGTAGTTGTATTAAAAGGGTTTTAGGAATCGTGAGTAGTGGAACTTAGGCCCAGTGATCTCTTAGAACAAGAATGATCCCTTCAGAGATGCGAATTTGTATTTACGGGAGCTTACTTGTTCCTGATTGGGGCAAACTCAACAACCAATCATAGCAAAAGCCACGCCCCCCATTGAATAGAGAAAAGCAGGATCGCAGCCTGCAGGAATCATTCGCTTACCAGCATCTACCATAGCACCAGCATCTACCACACCATCTTCTACTATGGATCCCAGAGTGAGGAAACCGACCCTGCCACTACGTCTGGGAAGCCGTCCGCAGAGGACTATCCTGGAGCAGGCTCTAGAGGGGATCGATATAGACCTAGCAAAGCTGGGAAGATGCCGCAAGCAGCTTTTCCCTGCTAAAATCTGTCTGCCTCAACCGAGACTTTTTCCTGCCTCCATCGCTACAATACCACTGCCTTCGCCTTCGACTACTGCCCTCCTTCTACCAGCCGCTGCATCTCCCGCAATACCACTGCCTCCGCCTTCGACTACTGCCCACCCTCTACCAGCCACTGCATCTTTTTTGTCTTCGCTGCCTCTTCAGTCTCCGCTACCTCCCACTCCGCCTTCGAGGATACTGCAAGCCTTCAGAGAGTACCAGAAGGCATGCAGAGCTCCAAGACCTCCCCCTCCCTCTACCAGCCGCTGCATCTCCCGCAATACCACTGCCTTCGCCTTCGACTACTGCCCGCCCTCTACCAGCCGCTGCATCTCCCACAATACCACTGCCTCCTCCTTCGACTACTGCCCACCCTCTACCAGCCACTGCATCTTTTTTGTCTTCGCTGCCTCTTCTGTCTCAGCTACCTCCTACTCCGCCTTCGAGGAAACTGCAAGCCTTCAGAGAGTACCAGAAGGCGTGCAGAGCTCCAAGACCTCCTTGCACGCACCTTTCCTGCGCGGGGGCAAGAAAGGTGAGAGATGTGGAAAGCCAAGCGCTCTTGGAGAAGTATTGTGTGCGAGACACAAGCCGAAGCGAACGGCTCCTCAAGCAACAACGACGACTCCCATCAAGGCGACTCCCCTAAAGCGGCTGCGAATAAACCGGCTTAAATCCGGGAAACGCTACTTCTATGTTCAGCGTCTCTCAGATCGCGAAGTAGCCTTGGAATGTGGTGGTAAACGCTACAAACTGAAGTTACCTCGCGGACTGATAAACCCTGAACATCCAAATAAGCGACACTATATTATTCGCAACAGCTTGGGGATATCAGAGTGGAGACTTGCTCCCACTAACACCCTACTTCCTTAATCCTTCTTTCCATTCTATCAAACGGTCCTTTTCAGGACCCAAACGGCCCTTTTCAGGGCCTAACATTTTTAAATGATTAATGACCTTGACCTACTTACAAACAATGACAATGACAATGACAGTCTAACATTTATTAGAAGATGCATGCTCGCTGCCCCCCCCCCCCCTTAGTTATACACTGGTTATTCGTCTGGTTTGTGGTATAGTTATTATTTTTTATTCATAGCTTTTACACTGTAATCATATTTCATATGTATTAGGTAACATGTTTATAATTTGGTCTTTGACCGTTGGAATGGAATAAAATAAAATAAAAATAAAATAAAACAACCAATCAGAAGAGACCCCCCCACTCCCGCGAGCTCTATATATACGCGCACACCTTGAAGACGGTATCACTTCTTCAAGCTCCGCTCCCAGATCAACATCTCCTAGATCAGCGCCTCTTCAAGCAGCCCACTCCAGAACCTCTGCCTACCTGCCTGCCCACAGCTTGCTTCAGGATAGCAGCCAATCCAGAGTTGATTCAGACATCTCTCTCCTATCACCTTGCCTTAAGTTATTTGTTTACGGACACCAAACCGACTCAAATGGCTTATCCTTGCTTACTGTCGTTCTGAGGCCCGAAAACCACCCGGCAGTAGGCACCCCTGTCTATCCTCAACAGATTGTTGTTCTGAGGCCCGAAAACCACCCAACAGTCTGTTGAAAAGCCACCTTATGTTTGAGTCTTCTCGAGAATACCGCTGTGGTCGTCAGCACCGCTTCACCCTTCCTCAATCTTACCTTCCAAAACCCAATCCCTGCACTTTGCTGTTCTAAGGCCCGCAAACCATCCATCAAAGTGCATCCTACCTACTGTCTTTCCAGCAGAGTGTTGTTCTGAGGCCTGCAAAACCATCCAACACTCTGTCATAATTGTGTATTAATATACTAATCAGATGTTTTCTCTTTCAGGATTCTTCCCTCTTCCCCACAGCCTGCGAAGCCCACCCAGGACCGCAGCCCGTCCACAGCTCGCTCCAGGATAGCAGCTAATCCAGAGTTGGCTCAGACATCCCACCCAGGACCGCAGCCCGTCCACAGCTTGCTCCAGGATAGCAGCTAATCCAGAGTTGGCTCAGACATCTATCTCCTATTACCTTTCCTTAAGTCATTTGTTTACGGACACCAAACCGGCTCAATGACTTTTTCCTTAAGTTATTTGTTTACGGACACCAAACCGACTCAAATGGCTTATCCTTGCTTACTGTTTATCCTCAACAGATTGTTGTTCTGAGGCCCGAAAACCACCCAACAGTCTGTTGAAAAACCAGCTTATGTTTGAGTCTTCTCGAGAATACCGCTGAGGTCGTCAGCACCGCTTCACCCTTCCTCAATCTTACCTTCCAAAACCCAATCCCTGCACTTTGCTGTTCTAAGGCCCGCAAACCATCCAACAAAGTGCATCCTACCTACTGTCTTTCCGGCAGAGTGTTGTTCTGAGGCCTGCTAACCACCCAACACTCTGTCATAATTGTGTATTAATATACTAATCAGTTGTTTTCTCTTTCAGCTTCTTCTTGGGTATTAATATACTAATCCGTTATGTCTTCTATTTCAGGGACCGATGGTTTGTCTGGGGGGCTGAGCTCTGCGTCCGCTTACGCTCATCCATGTTGGAGGTATGTGAGCCCTGTGCTCACTCTCCTCATGGGGAGTGGTTGCGTACGTATGGGTCCATACGCCGGCTCGCGGAAACAAGGGCTTATCCCCAGGCAGTGGTCACTGTGTGATCTGACTGTCGGTCTTTTTCTTTTTCAGCGCCTTACATTATTCTTTACTCTTAACTTATATATAGTTAGTGCATGCTTGCTTTAGTAGATATATATTGCATGTTTTGGTTTAGCATCTAAGTAGTCTGGTGGAGCACACATACAAACAGCACACCTTTTTTTATTTTTTATAACATATACATGTATATGATTATACATATACAAACATTGATGCTTAAGATTCAATAGTACCCAATTGTGTGGTTGAGGATCTAAGGCATCAGAACATATTTACAACACTTGAAGATTGTAAAAACTAACGGAAGGCTTGTTGTATTGTTATGCAGCATTGGTTTATTACCCGTGCTGGAGAATAATATTTTGGCTAACCGTTATCTCTTACTACCTTCATAAAACAACCTTCCATTATAGTTTTTTTTTATTTTTATTTTTTTTTATTAATTTATGTTTTTTTTTTTTTTTTTTTTTTTTTTTGATGACCTTGACCTACATTTTGAACTTGTAATTTAAAGTTAGTTGCAACACTTTGTGTTGAACAATGTTTATCTAGTTTGTGTATTTACTAATGAAACATGTGTTCTCTTTCAGGGCTCTTCCCGCTTCCTTTACTGTTATGTAGTGCATGCTTGATCTTGCTTCCTTTGCTGTTAGTTATCTAGTGCATGCTTGATTATCTTGCTTTAGTAGCTAGTGCATAAAGCTAATTTTATATTATTACACACACAGGGAATAACCCCAATGACCAAAGGTTTTTTTTAACACTTTAAAAAATTGATGTTTGTGAGTGGCGTAAAATGATGGTACTAGAGCAAGTCGGTTTAAAATCTAGCTTTACAATAAAAGTTGCCGTATTGGTTACTAGAACCATTTTGTTAGACTTAAACGTAGTTGTATTAAAAGGGTTTTAGGAATCGTGAGTAGTGGAACTTAGGCCCAGTGATCTCTTAGAACAAGAATGATCCCTTCAGAGATGCGAATTTGTATTTACGGGAGCTTACTTGTTCCTGATTGGGGCAAACTCAACAACCAATCATAGCAAAAGCCACGCCCCCCATTGAATAGAGAAAAGCAGGATCGCAGCCTGCAGGAATCATTCGCTTACCAGCATCTACCATAGCACCAGCATCTACCACACCATCTTCTACTATGGATCCCAGAGTGAGGAAACCGACCCTGCCACTACGTCTGGGAAGCCGTCCGCAGAGGACTATCCTGGAGCAGGCTCTAGAGGGGATCGATATAGACCTAGCAAAGCTGGGAAGATGCCGCAAGCAGCTTTTCCCTGCTAAAATCTGTCTGCCTCAACCGAGACTTTTTCCTGCCTCCATCGCTACAATACCACTGCCTTCGCCTTCGACTACTGCCCTCCTTCTACCAGCCGCTGCATCTCCCGCAATACCACTGCCTCCGCCTTCGACTACTGCCCACCCTCTACCAGCCACTGCATCTTTTTTGTCTTCGCTGCCTCTTCAGTCTCCGCTACCTCCCACTCCGCCTTCGAGGATACTGCAAGCCTTCAGAGAGTACCAGAAGGCATGCAGAGCTCCAAGACCTCCCCCTCCCTCTACCAGCCGCTGCATCTCCCGCAATACCACTGCCTTCGCCTTCGACTACTGCCCGCCCTCTACCAGCCGCTGCATCTCCCACAATACCACTGCCTCCTCCTTCGACTACTGCCCACCCTCTACCAGCCACTGCATCTTTTTTGTCTTCGCTGCCTCTTCTGTCTCAGCTACCTCCTACTCCGCCTTCGAGGAAACTGCAAGCCTTCAGAGAGTACCAGAAGGCGTGCAGAGCTCCAAGACCTCCTTGCACGCACCTTTCCTGCGCGGGGGCAAGAAAGGTGAGAGATGTGGAAAGCCAAGCGCTCTTGGAGAAGTATTGTGTGCGAGACACAAGCCGAAGCGAACGGCTCCTCAAGCAACAACGACGACTCCCATCAAGGCGACTCCCCTAAAGCGGCTGCGAATAAACCGGCTTAAATCCGGGAAACGCTACTTCTATGTTCAGCGTCTCTCAGATCGCGAAGTAGCCTTGGAATGTGGTGGTAAACGCTACAAACTGAAGTTACCTCGCGGACTGATAAACCCTGAACATCCAAATAAGCGACACTATATTATTCGCAACAGCTTGGGGATATCAGAGTGGAGACTTGCTCCCACTAACACCCTACTTCCTTAATCCTTCTTTCCATTCTATCAAACGGTCCTTTTCAGGACCCAAACGGCCCTTTTCAGGGCCTAACATTTTTAAATGATTAATGACCTTGACCTACTTACAAACAATGACAATGACAGTCTAACATTTATTAGAAGATGCATGCTCGCTGCCCCCCCCCCCCTTAGTTATACACTGGTTATTCGTCTATGGTTTGTGGTATAGTTATTATTTTTTATTCATAGCTTTTACACTGTAATCATATTTCATATGTATTAGGTAACATGTTTATAATTTGGTCTTTGACCGTTGGAATGGAATAAAATAAAATAAAAATAAAAATAAAATAAAACAACCAATCAGAAGAGACCCCCCACTCCCGCGAGCTCTAAATATACGCGCACACCTTGAAGACGGTATCACTTCTTCAAGCTCCGCTCCCAGATCAACATCTCCTAGATCAGCGCCTCTTCAAGCAGCCCACTCCAGAACCTCTGCCTACCTGCCTGCCCACAGCTTGCTTCAGGATAGCAGCCAATCCAGAGTTGATTCAGACATCTCTCTCCTATCACCTTGCCTTAAGTTATTTGTTTACGGACACCAAACCGACTCAAATGGCTTATCCTTGCTTACTGTCGTTCTGAGGCCCGAAAACCACCCGGCAGTAGGCACCCCTGTCTATCCTCAACAGATTGTTGTTCTGAGGCCCGAAAACCACCCAACAGTCTGTTGAAAAGCCACCTTATGTTTGAGTCTTCTCGAGAATACCGCTGTGGTCGTCAGCACCGCTTCACCCTTCCTCAATCTTACCTTCCAAAACCCAATCCCTGCACTTTGCTGTTCTAAGGCCCGCAAACCATCCATCAAAGTGCATCCTACCTACTGTCTTTCCAGCAGAGTGTTGTTCTGAGGCCTGCAAAACCATCCAACACTCTGTCATAATTGTGTATTAATATACTAATCAGATGTTTTCTCTTTCAGGATTCTTCCCTCTTCCCCACAGCCTGCGAAGCCCACCCAGGACCGCAGCCCGTCCACAGCTCGCTCCAGGATAGCAGCTAATCCAGAGTTGGCTCAGACATCCCACCCAGGACCGCAGCCCGTCCACAGCTTGCTCCAGGATAGCAGCTAATCCAGAGTTGGCTCAGACATCTATCTCCTATTACCTTTCCTTAAGTCATTTGTTTACGGACACCAAACCGGCTCAATGACTTTTTCCTTAAGTTATTTGTTTACGGACACCAAACCGACTCAAATGGCTTATCCTTGCTTACTGTTTATCCTCAACAGATTGTTGTTCTGAGGCCCGAAAACCACCCAACAGTCTGTTGAAAAACCAGCTTATGTTTGAGTCTTCTCGAGAATACCGCTGAGGTCGTCAGCACCGCTTCACCCTTCCTCAATCTTACCTTCCAAAACCCAATCCCTGCACTTTGCTGTTCTAAGGCCCGCAAACCATCCAACAAAGTGCATCCTACCTACTGTCTTTCCGGCAGAGTGTTGTTCTGAGGCCTGCTAACCACCCAACACTCTGTCATAATTGTGTATTAATATACTAATCAGTTGTTTTCTCTTTCAGCTTCTTCTTGGGTATTAATATACTAATCCGTTATGTCTTCTATTTCAGGGACCGATGGTTTGTCTGGGGGGCTGAGCTCTGCGTCCGCTTACGCTCATCCATGTTGGAGGTATGTGAGCCCTGTGCTCACTCTCCTCATGGGGAGTGGTTGCGTACGTATGGGTCCATACGCCGGCTCGCGGAAACAAGGGCTTATCCCCAGGCAGTGGTCACTGTGTGATCTGACTGTCGGTCTTTTTCTTTTTCAGCGCCTTACATTATTCTTTACTCTTAACTTATATATAGTTAGTGCATGCTTGCTTTAGTAGATATATATTGCATGTTTTGGTTTAGCATCTAAGTAGTCTGGTGGAGCACACATACAAACAGCACACCTTTTTTATTTTTTATAACATATACATGTATATGATTATACATATACAAACATTGATGCTTAAGATTCAATAGTACCCAATTGTGTGGTTGAGGATCTAAGGCATCAGAACATATTTACAACACTTGAAGATTGTAAAAACTAACGGAAGGCTTGTTGTATTGTTATGCAGCATTGGTTTATTACCCGTGCTGGAGAATAATATTTTGGCTAACCGTTATCTCTTACTACCTTCATAAAACAACCTTCCATTATAGTTTTTTTTTATTTTTATTTTTTTTTTTATTAATTTATGTTTTTTTTTTTTTTTTTTTTTGATGACCTTGACCTACATTTTGAACTTGTAATTTAAAGTTAGTTGCAACACTTTGTGTTGAACAATGTTTATCTAGTTTGTGTATTTACTAATGAAACATGTGTTCTCTTTCAGGGCTCTTCCCGCTTCCTTTACTGTTATGTAGTGCATGCTTGATCTTGCTTCCTTTGCTGTTAGTTATCTAGTGCATGCTTGATTATCTTGCTTTAGTAGCTAGTGCATAAAGCTAATTTTATATTATTACACATACAGGGAATAACCCCAATGACCAAAGGTTTTTTTTAACACTTTAAAAAATTGATGTTTGTGAGTGGCGTATAATGATGGTACTAGAGCAAGTCGGTTTAAAATCTAGCTTTACAATAAAAGTTGCCGTATTGGTTACTAGAACCATTTTGTTAGACTTAAACGTAGTTGTATTAAAAGGGTTTTAGGAATCGTGAGTAGTGGAACTTAGGCCCAGTGATCTCTTAGAACAAGAATGATCCCTTCAGAGATGCGAATTTGTATTTACGGGAGCTTACTTGTTCCTGATTGGGGCAAACTCAACAACCAATCATAGCAAAAGCCACGCCCCCCATTGAATAGAGAAAAGCAGGATCGCAGCCTGCAGGAATCATTCGCTTACCAGCATCTACCATAGCACCAGCATCTACCACACCATCTTCTACTATGGATCCCAGAGTGAGGAAACCGACCCTGCCACTACGTCTGGGAAGCCGTCCGCAGAGGACTATCCTGGAGCAGGCTCTAGAGGGGATCGATATAGACCTAGCAAAGCTGGGAAGATGCCGCAAGCAGCTTTTCCCTGCTAAAATCTGTCTGCCTCAACCGAGACTTTTTCCTGCCTCCATCGCTACAATACCACTGCCTTCGCCTTCGACTACTGCCCTCCTTCTACCAGCCGCTGCATCTCCCGCAATACCACTGCCTCCGCCTTCGACTACTGCCCACCCTCTACCAGCCACTGCATCTTTTTTGTCTTCGCTGCCTCTTCAGTCTCCGCTACCTCCCACTCCGCCTTCGAGGATACTGCAAGCCTTCAGAGAGTACCAGAAGGCATGCAGAGCTCCAAGACCTCCCCCTCCCTCTACCAGCCGCTGCATCTCCCGCAATACCACTGCCTTCGCCTTCGACTACTGCCCGCCCTCTACCAGCCGCTGCATCTCCCACAATACCACTGCCTCCTCCTTCGACTACTGCCCACCCTCTACCAGCCACTGCATCTTTTTTGTCTTCGCTGCCTCTTCTGTCTCAGCTACCTCCTACTCCGCCTTCGAGGAAACTGCAAGCCTTCAGAGAGTACCAGAAGGCGTGCAGAGCTCCAAGACCTCCTTGCACGCACCTTTCCTGCGCGGGGGCAAGAAAGGTGAGAGATGTGGAAAGCCAAGCGCTCTTGGAGAAGTATTGTGTGCGAGACACAAGCCGAAGCGAACGGCTCCTCAAGCAACAACGACGACTCCCATCAAGGCGACTCCCCTAAAGCGGCTGCGAATAAACCGGCTTAAATCCGGGAAACGCTACTTCTATGTTCAGCGTCTCTCAGATCGCGAAGTAGCCTTGGAATGTGGTGGTAAACGCTACAAACTGAAGTTACCTCGCGGACTGATAAACCCTGAACATCCAAATAAGCGACACTATATTATTCGCAACAGCTTGGGGATATCAGAGTGGAGACTTGCTCCCACTAACACCCTACTTCCTTAATCCTTCTTTCCATTCTATCAAACGGTCCTTTTCAGGACCCAAACGGCCCTTTTCAGGGCCTAACATTTTTAAATGATTAATGACCTTGACCTACTTACAAACAATGACAATGACAATGACAGTCTAACATTTATTAGAAGATGCATGCTCGCTGCCCCCCCCCCCCCTTAGTTATACACTGGTTATTCGTCTGGTTTGTGGTATAGTTATTATTTTTTATTCATAGCTTTTACACTGTAATCATATTTCATATGTATTAGGTAACATGTTTATAATTTGGTCTTTGACCGTTGGAATGGAATAAAATAAAATAAAAATAAAATAAAACAACCAATCAGAAGAGACCCCCCCACTCCCGCGAGCTCTATATATACGCGCACACCTTGAAGACGGTATCACTTCTTCAAGCTCCGCTCCCAGATCAACATCTCCTAGATCAGCGCCTCTTCAAGCAGCCCACTCCAGAACCTCTGCCTACCTGCCTGCCCACAGCTTGCTTCAGGATAGCAGCCAATCCAGAGTTGATTCAGACATCTCTCTCCTATCACCTTGCCTTAAGTTATTTGTTTACGGACACCAAACCGACTCAAATGGCTTATCCTTGCTTACTGTCGTTCTGAGGCCCGAAAACCACCCGGCAGTAGGCACCCCTGTCTATCCTCAACAGATTGTTGTTCTGAGGCCCGAAAACCACCCAACAGTCTGTTGAAAAGCCACCTTATGTTTGAGTCTTCTCGAGAATACCGCTGTGGTCGTCAGCACCGCTTCGAACACCACGATAAAATCCACATCTAGCTCCCCAAGTGACCAAGTACATATACATCATCCAGTTGAATCAAACTCAGGTGACTACCCACGTGGGGGACTCCCGACACACCCGTACGCCAGCCCCAACTTCAGAACCCCTTGCTATATGTGGAATCAATCCAGCCCACCCATCACCCGCCACAGCCTGAGCACTCCATTCACCGGGACCCACGGCTATCATGATCATTCCACCTAACCCTTACCCAGCGAACGAAATACCGGATCCAACCGCTACGGAATACTCCCTAACAAACTAACCGATACCAATCACTCTACACTTTGTACCTCACACCAACCGCGACGCTGAGTCGGTGAACCAAACAACACGGGAATCACAGAAGCCCCAAGTCAGTACCGCCTCACCACACCCGTGCCTACACCGTACACCCATAGCGCACTATAATCACGAAACACCATTAAACCACCTCACTAAGCTACAGAAGAGGAACGAGTCAAGACCACCTTCCTCAATCTTACCTTCCAAAACCCAATCCCTGCACTTTGCTGTTCTAAGGCCCGCAAACCATCCATCAAAGTGCATCCTACCTACTGTCTTTCCAGCAGAGTGTTGTTCTGAGGCCTGCAAAACCATCCAACACTCTGTCATAATTGTGTATTAATATACTAATCAGATGTTTTCTCTTTCAGGATTCTTCCCTCTTCCCCACAGCCTGCGAAGCCCACCCAGGACCGCAGCCCGTCCACAGCTCGCTCCAGGATAGCAGCTAATCCAGAGTTGGCTCAGACATCCCACCCAGGACCGCAGCCCGTCCACAGCTTGCTCCAGGATAGCAGCTAATCCAGAGTTGGCTCAGACATCTATCTCCTATTACCTTTCCTTAAGTCATTTGTTTACGGACACCAAACCGGCTCAATGACTTTTTCCTTAAGTTATTTGTTTACGGACACCAAACCGACTCAAATGGCTTATCCTTGCTTACTGTTTATCCTCAACAGATTGTTGTTCTGAGGCCCGAAAACCACCCAACAGTCTGTTGAAAAACCAGCTTATGTTTGAGTCTTCTCGAGAATACCGCTGAGGTCGTCAGCACCGCTTCACCCTTCCTCAATCTTACCTTCCAAAACCCAATCCCTGCACTTTGCTGTTCTAAGGCCCGCAAACCATCCAACAAAGTGCATCCTACCTACTGTCTTTCCGGCAGAGTGTTGTTCTGAGGCCTGCTAACCACCCAACACTCTGTCATAATTGTGTATTAATATACTAATCAGTTGTTTTCTCTTTCAGCTTCTTCTTGGGTATTAATATACTAATCCGTTATGTCTTCTATTTCAGGGACCGATGGTTTGTCTGGGGGGCTGAGCTCTGCGTCCGCTTACGCTCATCCATGTTGGAGGTATGTGAGCCCTGTGCTCACTCTCCTCATGGGGAGTGGTTGCGTACGTATGGGTCCATACGCCGGCTCGCGGAAACAAGGGCTTATCCCCAGGCAGTGGTCACTGTGTGATCTGACTGTCGGTCTTTTTCTTTTTCAGCGCCTTACATTATTCTTTACTCTTAACTTATATATAGTTAGTGCATGCTTGCTTTAGTAGATATATATTGCATGTTTTGGTTTAGCATCTAAGTAGTCTGGTGGAGCACACATACAAACAGCACACCTTTTTTTATTTTTCATAACATATACATGTATATGATTATACATATACAAACACTGATGCTTAAGATTCAATAGTACCCAATTGTGCGGTTGAGGATCTAAGGCATCAGAACATATTTACAACACTTGAAGATTGTAAAAACTAACGGAAGGCTTGTTGTATTGTTATGCAGCATTGGTTTATTGCCCGTGCTGGAGAATAATATTTTGGCTAACCGTTATCTCTTACTACCTTCATAAAACAACCTTCCATTATATATATATATATATATTTATAAGATTTGGATGACCTTGACCTACAATTTGGACTTGTAATTTGTAATGTATTGTTCCAGAAGTGCCTGAAATGTAATTAAAAAGTTGATTTAACACAAATTAATGACAACACCCCGTTATTTATCTCAAAATACAATTCAAAGATTCCCAGGAGTGCGTGAGAAAATGTAATTTCCATCAAAAAATATAAAAAAAAATAACTGAAACACTCTAAGTTTAAAATAAGTAATAACAAGTTTATTCAACACTATATACAGCTTATTAACAATGTGTTGATATTTTGCACAAACATCTACATCAATGTCAATAATTTTTGCTATCGTATGTTAATTTACTAAATTAAATAAACATTGTTAAGGCTATTGTCTTAAAGAGGGCCTATTCCCCTTCTACGAGATATACCATTAATTTCTATAAATAACGAAACTGTGGAAACATTACTAAAATCCGATTAGATCGTCTCGGAACGGTTTTGGTACGACAGTGCATGGCGCTGAGTTCGACCCTCGGCGGTTCTGGGTACTAAGTGGTAAGCTGATGTAGTCAGCCTCTGCCGGTTTTTGGATACTAACTACAAAGCCGATATCATCGACCCTTGACAGTCAAAGTGTTAATATATTTCATACCAAGCAGACTTATAAAAAAAGTGTAAAAAATGCTTTTTCTAACAAACATAAAATTAAATAGATTTTAGACAATTCTTTTTCGCATAAATTACCTATTTATATAGTACAACAACGATGTATAATAGGGTGTCTTAGAATTAAAACTGCTAACAAATATATGTATCACGATTTTGAACATTTTTTAGAATATATAGTAGTTTTTTTTAATACTCTCCTTGTTTTTACTCTGATAATCAAGTTTGTGGGGCAGATGGACCAGTGAGGTAGTTTATGGTTGTTCATTCAGAGGTTGCTCTAAAAAAAAGAGCACAACTCGCCCGCATCACCTTCTTAGGCAAGCGCAGGTGGGCCGGGAAACGAGTCTGGCTGAAATAAACAAACGTTGCGTGATCGGTGTGCGAGTGAGACGGAGAGTTGCCAGCAGGTTGGCGGGAAACGAGTCTTGCTGAAATAAACAAAGGTTGCGTAATCGGTGTGGGACTGAGACGGAGAGTTGCTGAAATGCAGTGTTGGGGAAGGTCAAGATTGTGCGACTATCGACCTGAGTCAAGACCAAGGTCGGAGCGCGGTGCAGTGACCGGGTCCCGCACGCCAGACACCGAACCGCTGCACCCTGCAATACCCATCAATTGCTTATGTTATTTATATAGAACAGACGTCTTGTCAATTTTTTAACTGAACGATTTTTTATAGTACATAGATAACTAAGAAACAAGAATATGATAGTCTATTTAACGAAAAAGTCGAGAAAATTAAGAAAATGAAAAAAAAAAAACGGGGAACACATTTTTGTTCGTAAATATAGCATTGCAGGTACTCATATTGTGTGAAATGTTGTCCTTAAGGTCTTTTCCACCGTGATGGTATCTATCATATTCTTGTTTCTTCGTTATCTATTTACTATAAACAAATTGTTCAGTTAAAAAATAGACTGGCCTCTGTTCTATATAAATACAGTTGTAAGTTTAGTATTTTCAATTAGCTCTTGCGCATTAGGGGCCGTTTCACTTTATGAGAAACGCTAAAAATCTTCCTTTATATTTCTTGGATTCGGTTTGTAGTAATGGTCGTGTTGCAACATTTTGAGTGCATTGCAATGGTAAACAAATATTTTATTGAACCATAAATACAGTTTTATATAAACGAAGTATTTTAATAAGTTTTTACCGTTAAATGTGTGAAACTGTTATTCTTGACGATTTTAACTACAAAAAACTCATACAGTAATATCAACTTATGCTCGACTATAAATTTAATAATCATAGAGCGTTTACTATAGTTAATTATAATAATAAATTCAAACCTTACAGTTGAAATAGAACAGCCTGTTTTAGCCCTTTGACGGTGATTGTGTGTCTAGTATTCTAATATTAAGTTGTCGACTTTCCAGTGGTGACAGCGGTTTCCCGGTCCATCCTTACATATCTATTTTTTTTTTGTATTTTTTTTTATTTTGTTAACTATAACGCCTTTGTTCCACTCAAACACAGGCTAATTATTAATTTTTGTTTCATCGAACTTAGATTGTCTAGATAAAAACGTATGAATGAGTAAGACAAAAATTGTTAATTTTGTCATAAACTAAAAGCCAGCTTCTAAGTCGGTGACACACACAATCCTAGGCATATATAGCTTTGTAACCATTCGCTGATCATATATAATACAATTACACAAGACAACAACCGTCAGATACATCTATTTGCGGACATTTATGTTTAGAGTTCTTAGCTACAAGTGTTAGTCAGCTTTAAGATGTCTTCGTATACAGTGTCCTTTACAGGGAATTCATCAACATTGCGCAGTGTACTTTTTCCTGCGTTAAGATTGCAAAAAGGTAAATTGCGGGAAGCAGCACTGCTGGATTTTACAACGTACAACTCTATTCCAAACATAACAGAAAACGTTAATAATAAACTCCATTACTCTAAAACTGTTGACAGCAATCGAAAGGTAATGAAACTTGAAGAATTACAATTACCAACAGGTTCATATAAATAAAATGTTACAAGAAAAGCTTGGTAAAGAAAACATTTCAATTACAGGCAACAACAACACTTAAAAAACGGAGATAAAATCCAAATATTTTATAGATTTTAGCAATGAACATTCAATTGGCGGTTTATTAGGTTTTCCTAAATCAACGCTCTCTCTATACATGTAACCATTAACTACCAGACCTTTAGCTTACCAAACATATCATATTTCATCTTTAAGGTTCAACAATACCGAACCTACTTCACATAGCTTGATGATAAATAAAAAGCAGCATTCAACTGCTCCTTACACTGAATGAAATTTTATTTAGAATTAAACACATAAAATAAAAATAGACGTATGTTAATCTTCTCTTTTAATTTAGTAAAATCTGGTTGTATGTTCTACACTGAATAATAAATTTTAATGTTCTAACAACCATTTGTTGTTATACAGCAGAAATCTAAATTGAAATAAACATTCTCATGATCTAAATATTACAAAAAAGTATATACCATATGAAAAAATTGTATTTAAAAAAATATCTACAGACAAATAAGTTGTTCCATATGTTGGTTCGAAAATAAACTTAGCAGCAAATGACCTTGGTTAAATATAGAGAAGAGTTGTGTTGGTTCTGACAAGTTCGTAAAAGATATGTCTGCGTAAAATAGATAGAGCATTAACTGTGTAAACAAAGAAGAACTAAAGTAGGGAGATCCCCCCCCAGACATCTGTACAGCTGGCAGACAGATGTACAACTGCCGCCAAAAACCTGGGACACGTGCTCGCTCCAGCCGGTCACAAGTTGTAAATAATCCAGCCGGTGCGCCCTACATCCAATTATTAAAATATCATGTTAGTTGCATTAGACTCAGAGTTTAATTTTATCTTTTCTTCTGTTTACAGTTAGAATATTATTTAAACTGTATTCGTAAAGTACTTACAGAGCATTGGATAAACCTCAAGTTCGTCTATAAAAGACAAACTCTAGTCACAACTTCAACATTTCGCAATAGAAGCTGCAGTTGTAAACACATGGGTTGCTCCTTCAGAGACGTTTCTGCCTATTATTTCCTTGTGGAAGACTCATGGCTGACGGTCAACACATTAGCAGTTACTAAAATAAATAAAATAAAATATTTTATTTTGTCTTTTTACATAAAAGCATTGACAAAGTCAGATTAATGTCTAGATGACATAGTCAGATATTAAACTAACAAAATATAAGGCAAATTACACTTGGCAAAGAATATACAAAAACAGACAACATTTCATAATCTACTTTTAAGCTAATATAATATAATATATTAAATCCAAACACTCTCCAGAGTCCGTACAATAGAAAAAAAATTAATAAAACATCAATACAACTGTTATGGCACCTAGCATGATAATAAATAATCTTGTACTGTATTAGTATTAATATTTACACTTCAAACAAACTAGAAATTAATATTCTTATAATTCAGAAATTCTGATAGGTTATAAAACGGGTTTTTTAGAAGCCAGTCATACAATTTGTTTTGGAATGTTTTGGTTGGATATTTGTCCGCTAAATGTTTGATTTTGTTAAAGACTTTTTGAGATGTTATGATATGACTGTTTTGCGATTTTGTTAGCCTACAATGGTCTATTGCAACATTGGTTTTGTTTCTGGTATTGTATCTGTGTATATCACATCTTAGTGTTAGAGTTTGAATATTTTGGAGTACATAAGATGTTAAGGGGATTCTCTACTGAAAATCGGAAAATTTTTAAAATTTTTAAATAATTTTTTGTTTTGTTTTATATTATTTTTTAGGATGTCCTTTTTCAGAAAAAGCATATATATAATACCATTATGACTGTTATATATATAATAAAATAATATAAGTGTGGTGTTGCACGCCACCGGACTAGTCTCGAGTAGCTGCCCCGCTGGGGGACTTAGTCTATTTTCAGCAACCACTCCTGTGATTTCACCGAGAGTTTTGTTATATGTAATATTTCTATTGGTTTACTAGCTTAGTACTTACTCTATGCTGGCAGTGATGTAACAAACATAATACAACCAGCTGTTTGATTGCTTACAAACAGCAACAAAAACAATGTTTTGTTTTCACATAACCTCAAGAAGTGTTATTCTGCTTGTGTTGTGAGTGTTATTCAATGAACTAATTATTTGTCAAGTAAAATGGGTAGGACAAAGAAAACTAGGAAAAACATTGTAGAGAGGAACAGACTCAACTCTGCTAAACGGTTTTGTAAAGACATACGACGGTACAGTGGTGTTTCGAGCACAAGTGCAGAAGAAAGTGAGACTGAACCCAGGCCTAGGCCTATGTCTGTTTCGTCTACTCAAGGGACTGCTCAGCCTTCTACATCTGTAAGTACTTATGTTGATGGAGATAGGCCTACTGAAAAAATGACAAACCTACAGGGTTTGCCTTGTATAAGAGCTACAATGAAACTATCGAAACAAATGCAGCTGCTCCCAGCTATATCATGGTTGATGTAGCCCTCCTGAAATCATTCATCTGCCAGTTCCCCTGTTCAGAATGTTTCTGTAAAACTTTGGAAGTAAGGAATGAGGATAGCAAAGGCTATGCACATTTTTTAAAACTGCACTGTAATTCATGTCTGGCAGAAACCGTTTTCCAAACTTCACGGCAGGCTGGACATTCTACGGCTAACTCTACTCGAGCACCATATGACATCAACCGAAGGCTCGCACATGCATTTACCTCTTTAGGGAAAGGCCATAGAGGCATGGAAGTGTTTTCCATGCATCTAAATATGAAACCTATAGCTGTTAAAGCATATCATCGGCACCTGGACCAGTGTCATACAACCTATCTGGAGGCAGCGGATGCAGTTTTGGAAAACGCTAGAAGTGAAGTGCGGAAAGCATACTTGACTTTAGGGAACCATCCTCTCGATTATGTAGGCCCTCTAGATATATTTGTGAGTTATGATGGTAGCTGGCAAAAGAGAGGCTTTACATCAAAAAATGGAGTTGGCTGTGTAGTGGATGTTGTGACAGGTGTAGTCATTGACTTTGAGGTCCTCACAAAGCATTGTCGCCAATGTGAAAAAATGAAGCGGATCTTAGGTGCTGAATGCGACGCATATCAGAACTGGGTTGCTGCCCATGAAGATAAATGTGACAAGAACTATGAGGGGTCTTCTCCTAATATGGAAGTGGTTGCGGCCGAGCGCATGTGGAAGAGATCACAGGACAACGGTTTCCGATACACAACCGTGGTATCGGATGGCGACTCAAAAACGTTTGTTCACTTGAGTGAAAACAATCCCTATGATGGTGTAAAACTTGAGAAGGTTGAGTGTCTCAACCATGTAGCCAAGAGATTAGGCACAGGCCTAAGAAAAGTTGTGACAGACAATACGGGAAAGGGTGACCCTCTTGGCGGAAAGAAATACGGAGGCCTAAAAGCATCGACTATCGACAAACTAACTGCTTATTACAGAAATGCAATAGAAAAGAACCTGGGAGACATAAAAGAGATGAAAACTGCCATATATGCAACACTGTACCACTGCAAGTCTACTGATGAGAAACCACAGTATGAAAAGTGTCCTAAAGGAAAGGAGTCTTGGTGCTTCTACAACCGAGCCCTTGCCAACAACAAAAACCCTGATTCTCACAAAAAAATGATAAAAACACCTATAACTGAAAAGGTAGCCATGAAAATAATGCCCCTGTACCAAAGGTTAGCTTCGGATGCATTATTGGAAAGATGTGTTTCAGGCAAAACACAAAACGCCAACGAAGCTCTACATGGAGTTATCTGGTCAAAGTGCCCTAAAACAAGTTTTGCATCGAGGAAAAAACTTGAAATTTGTGTTTGTGAGGCTGTGTGCCAGTATAACACTGGTGTAAATAAATCTATTTGCACCATTCAAGACAAAAGTGGGATTAGTCCTGGAGTAGCAACATCTAAAATAGCAAAACGCTTTGATAAAAAGCGACTTGAACTTTCAAAGGCGCGAAAGATGTTGAAGTTTACGGAGTACCGTAAAAAGCTTAGACAAGCCCAGTTACTAGAGGAAGAAAGGAAAAAACAGAAAGAAGGACTGACCTATGGAAGAGGAAGCTTTTAGGCAAACTAAGTGATGTATATAGTAGGATAAGTGTGTTTTGTTCTTTTTTTAGTGCGTTTTTCATTTGTGTTGTGTTTTATTTGAAAATTATTTTATGGACTAATATGTACGGTATCCTGGCAACAACTTCATCCTTTTATTGATGGTGAGTCCTTTTATAATTATTTGATTAATAACATATGACTATAAGCCTTTTAAAGTGATTTTATTTCCATATCACAGGTTGGTAATCAAAAGAAAATAGGATAGGGGTTTTCAACGCGCGATTCCCGCATATTTGATTTTTCGTGTTTTATAAACATATAAACTGATATATCTCAGAAACTATTTGAGGTAGAGGGTTGAAATTTTTTTTAGGCATTCCTCATTAGTATATCTAAAAAGTTAGGAAGATTTATGCCAATATCACACTTAAAAATAATTTTAAAAAAATAAAAAATGATTTTTTGAAAAACAAAATTTAATTTTAATTTTATTTTGCATGTAACTTTTTTTTTAAAAAGATAAAGTTATAATTCTTCCTAACTTTTTAGTAGACTAAGTGCCCTACAAAATAACACCTTGATTGTGAATATTCAGCCAGTAGAACTTAAGATATATCAATCCAAAGATAACACTTAGTTTCTCCCATAAAACCCCCATAAAAATAAACATACGGCTATTTTGTAACTTTTGACTATAAAAATTAATTTTCATCAAAGCTAGAAACTATAAAAAAATTACCAAAGACAAAGAGTTGGCATATTAGCTGATTTAGCATTTTCAGTAGAGAATCCCCTTAAGTTAAAAATATATAAATTTATTACAGTTTGTAATTTTTGTCTAATAAACAGAGGCCTGCAGTGATCCAGAGTATGTGCTTTTGCGATGACCCGAATGGCTTTTTTTTGAAGTATTAGGATGTTTTCTATTTTACTACCATTTCCCCAAATAACAAGACCATATCTTAAAATTGATTGAAAAAAGGCGTAATAAGCGGATTTGACATAGTTTTCTGGTACACACCACAATAAACGCCTGAGTAAGAAAATAACTCTCGACAATCGTTTTGATAGGTATTCAATATGTGAATTCCAAGTCAGAGTACTGTCGATGTGGATTCCCCAGAAATATTACAGTGGTAAAAAAAATATCAGTTATATCAACTGAAGGTGTTTGTCTTAAGCTGAAAACTATATTCTGAGTCTTAGCCTCATTGAGTAAAAATCCGTTAGACCTAAACCATAATGAGACATTGACATTTTTGGGAAGATCATTTATTTGTAACAAAAACAACAGTGGGCCCAAGACTGATCCTTGAGGCACCCCTATTGAAACTTTAGCCTCATCGGACCAGTTTCCATCAACACAAACTTTTTGACTGCGGTTTGACAGGTAACCTTGAAAGAAATTTGAGGTGATTCCTGTTATACCATAATAGTTTAGTTTTAGGACCAATTTGTTGCGATCGACACAGTCGAAAGCCCTGCTCAGGTCACATAGGGTGGCCTGAGCAAAAGCCCTGTTCTCAAAGGCATTCACAACATCTTTGATAAGTACGTCTATTGCATCTATGGTGCATTTGCCCTTTCTAAAACCAAACTGGGATAGACTTAGATAATTATGTGTTTCTAAATATGTCACTAATTGGTCATGCACTACTATTTCAATTATTTTTGATAAAATGGGAACAATTGATACTGGGCGATAGTTCTCTGGTGTATTTTTAGGGCCCTTTTTGTATATTGGACAGACTCTGGAAAGCTTTAACTCCTCTGGAAAATAGCCATCATTCAAACATTTGTTAATACTTAGAGTTAAAGGTGTTAATATGGTATGGTAAATATCTTTAATCATATTATTGGATATATTGAAAATGTCTTTACTGTCAGACTTTTTAAGTCTCTTTACAGCTTCAGTAACGTCATCAACTGAGACTTTTATAAAAAAGTTATTTCTTTCTATATGATAGTTACGAGTTAAGCTCAAACTATCTCTATTAGAATATTCAATATTATTTTTTATTTGCTCAACCGAGTCAATGAAAAATGTATTAAAGCAATCTGGTGAGATACCAATTTTAGTGTGGTTTGGTGTGTGGTAGTGTGGTAGTGGTATCTTTTATTAGATTCCAGGCTGCTTTACATTTATTATCGCTATTTTCAATTTGTGCTGCGTTATAATTTAGTTTAGCGCTCTCAATACACTTTTTATAGTGCCCTTTGAGATCAATATAATTTGCGTGTAGCCTATCACAATTTGAACTTTTTACAAGTTTGTTCAAAAACAAGAGCTTTTCTTTCATTTGAGCCAGTTCCTTGGTGTACCATTGTTTATTTGGTTTGGAAAGCTAATTGTAAAAGAATTCATATGTCCAAGATTTGTATTAGATCTTTCTGGTTTATTCCAGTCGAGCTTATTAGAGTTTCCCATATTTAAAATTAACCCATTGTGGTCTGAGAAAGGAAAGACAAATATTTCAGACGATAAAATTTGACCTGGACAGTTAACAAAAATATTGTCAAGACAACGGTCACCCCTTGTTGGAGTGTTGTTAACGCAGAAGTAGTTGAACTGCCTCAAAATGTTAAGAAAATCTCTTGTGGTTTTATTGTTTGACGTTACATCGAAGCTGGCATTTATATCCCCCCCAATTACAATTGAATAGGTTCCGTAAAATGAGATAAAAGATAAAAATTTTTCTAGTAATTCCAAGAATATGTGCGGATTTCCTGAAGGGGAATGATAAATAGATACCACCACCACTTTAAGTGAATCAATAACGGCTGCAGCCACTTCAAAATCTAATTCAGAACAGTAATTACTAACATCAATCTTTTTTGAGTTTAATGTTTTATCAATGAACACAGGAGTTCCACCCCTGATTCTATCCTTTCTGCAAAAATCAGCTGGACAATAAACAGTTTTTGGGCAGAATAGAGCAGGAGTGCCTTCACTAAGCCAATGTTCAGATAAACCGATTATTGATATTTTGTTAATTTTACTTTCTGGCAAAAAACTTTCTAAAATATGCACTTTATTTTGCAATCCCTGGATATTTAAAAATAAAAAACCTATATTAGACTTTAGGAGCAAGTCTGAGGGATTTTGCTCTGTAAGACTACTATTGCTACTACATTGTGTTAACTCTGTTATCTTTATGGTCCGAATTGGAGCTATGTTTTTTTGTTCAGGAATGATAGGGGACTAGTTGTGATACTAGAGGGGACTAGGAATGATACTAGAGCAGTTGTGGAATCCACTCCAAAACCAGTCAATTAAATTACGTAACAAAAATTTGTTACGTAATTTAACAGCCTGCCTGCTCTCTTCTAGATTACCTTGACTGACCCATCGGTAACTGTCAAACATAACAGGTTGTTGGCTACACCATTCTCATGCTTGTTTTATGAAATGTAACTTTTCTCCTTCGCTTTTATACTACATATCGCAAATTATATTAAGCACAAACTAGCTGCATACAATGGTACAACATGTACGTATTTCTAACTATCCCTAATATAATTACAGTACCAAATTCATATGTTAAATATAAAACTATTTTAATATGAGGAGTATTGTGATTTTTATTTTGTATAACATCAGTCTCCAAGTTAATTGTTGGTTTTTATTGATATAAGTAATGGAGTTGACTATATATTTTTATTTAAACCGCCATTTCACTTCAAAACATCTGCGGCATGACAGGGGCTTTAGCTTACCTAAAGGATGCGAGCGATCGATATATTGTATTACTATGGTAGTGGGTGATGAGGTTAGTTATTATTCCTGCCCTCTGGGTAAGGATTGGTCCTACTGCTAGAGAATACTGTGGAGGACTTTCACCAAAACACTTTTGCGACGCTTGCTTGCATTTATGTCTTTTAGAAACTTCAAGAAAACGGAAGTATTACAAAAGAGTTTAATTCGTATTATTAAAAAATATATATTCACCCTATTCCACATATTATTTGCACTAATCATATATGTTTTCTCTTTCAGGAAAAAATGTTTTCTTCCTTCTTCCTGTTGTGTCTTTCTGTAGTTGCATGTTTCTCTTCTTCCGCTTCTGTCTTTTCTGTAGCTGCATGTTTGCTTATGTTTTGAATGCTAAACACTAGTGTTTTTTTTTCTAAGTTTGGAATGACCTTGACCTACAAGAGCAGTTAGTTATTACCCCCACCTGGTCTGTTACTACCCCCACTTAAACAATTGTCAGTACTATATAAGGACGTTGCTGTGTCCGGATTAGCATTATTGGGGAGATATGGCTTCTGCACATATGCCTGCTGCGCTTATAATCCTTAGAAGAAAAGCTAGCTCCAGGGAGGAGCTGGTGAAATGTAATAGAGAGTTTGCAGAGCTATTGGCCAAGTATACAGAAGTGTATGCTATGGTCGAGTATTCATGTACCACCGTAAATGGTGTAGAGTGCCGTTATAGCAGCAAATTGACTAAAACATTGCTCCCCTTGTGGTCTGTATCGTACACTAGAAGGTTTGACTTTCTAGCTGACATAACAATTTATGTAAAACCTTAAATTGTTTGCCCCTTTTTTTTTTGTTTTTTTTTTGTTTTAGGAAAACGTTATCAAATTATAGTCATTTGTAGTACAAATGTTTTATAATTTGACAACGATTTCCGCTTCGTTTAAATGACCTTGAACTTTATCTTTTTACTTTATAATTCATCGCAATTAATAAGTTTTATAAGTAAAAGTATCTAAGGATCTAGCGTTGGATGATGTGTCACGGGTTTCAAGGTCAAGAGGAGTGTTAAAACGTTGTCAAATTATAATCATTTGTAGTACAAATGTTTTATAATTTGAAAACGATTTCCGCTTCGTTCAAAAGACCTTGAACTTTATCTTTTCACTTTATAATCCATAGCAATTAATAAGTTTTATAGTAAAAGGATCTAAGGATCTAGCGTTGGATGATGTGTCACGGGTTTCAAGGTCAAGAGAAGTGTTTAAAAAAACCTTCTTGTACAGAACAAGTTCTTTCAAATTGTTCTGTACAAGAAGGTTTTTTATTTTTTATTTTATTTATTTTTTTTTTATTTTATTTACAAATGTACAACTTTAGTCTTCACCGCTACTATCTTCGCTGCTGCTATCCTCAAAAAGTCTCTTCCTAACGTACAACAGCCTCCTGCAGCAGTTTGATCGACCCCTTTCAATATCATTGACATCGAGGGAGGTAGTCGGTGTTGTGGGCGTCGGTGTTGGCGGTGATGATGGACTGGGTGATGATGGACTGGGTGCTCCAAAGCTCCACGAGGTTGTTGTTGAACTTGGAGTCCCAATGTTCCACGACGTTTCAATCACGGGTGTTGCCGCCTGGCTGTTTGAGGTGGTGGAGGGTAGACTATCATCATCCGAAACGTTGTTGTTGATTTCAGCGATGAAATCCATAGGGACGTCGTCCTCGTCTACTTCACTATTGATGATATGGGGAATATTTCCCCCTTTGTTGCAAAACACATTGTCGGTGGGAGCCATCTCAACGATATGAACTGTTTTACAAACTGCAACTCCTTAAGTAACGCAACAGTAAATGGAAGGGGAAATACTGAATTCTGTGATTGGTTAGTTAAGATACATTACTTGATTGTGACGTCACCTACAAGAGCGGTTAGTTATTACCCCCACCTGGTCAGTTACTACCCCCACTTAAACAATTGTCAGTACTATATAAGGACGTTGCTGTATCCTGATTAGCATTATTGGGGAGACATGGCTTCTGCGCATATGCCTGCTGCGCTTATAATCCTTAGAAGAAAAGCTAGCTCCAGGGAGGAGCTGGTGAAATGTAATAGAGAATTTGAAGAGCTATTAGCCAAGTATACAGAAGTGTATGCTATGGTCGAGTATTCATGTACCACCGTAAATGGTGTAGAGTGCCGTTATAGCAGCAAATTGACTAAAACATTGCTCCCCTTGTGGTCTGTATCGTACACTAGAAGGTTTGACTTTCTAGCTGACATAACAATTTATGTAAAACCTTAAATTGTTTGCCCTTTTTTTTTTTTTTTTTTTTTTGTTTTAGGAAAACGTTGTCAAATTATAATCATTTGTAGTACAAATGTTTTATAATTTGACAACGATTTCCGCTTCGTTTAAATGACCTTGAACTTTATCTTTTTACTTTATAATTCGTCACAATTAATAAGTTTTATAAGTAAAAGTATCTAAGGATCTAGCGATGGATGATGTGTCACGGGTTTCAAGGTCAAGAGGAGTGTTAAAACGTTGTCAAATTATAATCATTTGTAGTACAAATGTTTTATAATTTGAAAACGATTTCCGCTTCGTTCAAAAGACCTTGAACTTTATCTTTTCACTTTATAATTCATAGCAATTAATAAGTTTTATAGTAAAAGGATCTAAGGATCTAGCGTTGGATGATGTGTCACGGGTTTCAAGATCAAGAGGAGTGTTTAAAAAAACCTTCTTGTACAGAACAAGTTCTTTCAAATTGTTCTGTACAAGAAGGTTTTTTATTTTTTTTTATTTTATTTATTTTTTTTTATTTTATTTACAAATGTACAACTTTAGTCTTCACCGCTACTATCTTCGCTGCTGCTATCCTCAAAAAGTCTCTTCCTAACGTACAACAGCCTCCTGCAGCAGTTTGATCGACCCCTTTCAATATCATTGACATCGAGGGAGGTAGTCGGTGTTGTGGGCGTCGGTGTTGGCGGTGATGATGGACTGGGTGATGATGGACTGGGTGCTCCAAAGCTCCACGAGGTTGTTGTTGAACTTGGAGTCCCAATGTTCCACGACGTTTCAATCACGGGTGTTGCCGCCTGGCTGTTTGAGGTGGTGGAGGGTAGACTATCATCATCCGAAACGTTGTTGTTGATTTCAGCGATGAAATCCATAGGGACGTCGTCCTCGTCTACTTCACTATTGATGATATGGGGAATACTTCCCCCTTTGTTGCAAAACACATTGTCGGTGGGAGCCATCTCAACAATATGAACTGTTTTACAAACTTCAACTCCTTAAGTAGCGCAACAGTAAATGGAAGGGGAAATACTGAATTCTGTGATTGGTTAGTTAAGATACATTACTTGATTGTGACGTCATCATGTATATAAAAAGAACAAGCGCTGACCGAATATCATTGTTAGTTGAGTTCAAATTTAATACATTTACACATGCACTATCTACCCATAATATTTCATAAATAAAATCTCAGGACTTATCTTTTCCCCCACGACTTTTCTTTAAAACGGTCTAGTTTCGTTATTTACTGTCTGATTTCGCTCACATTTTGTAAATATATACACACTACCTACAACAAAATGTTTTTGGAAACGTCTCTGGACTTATCTTCTCTCACAACGCTTTTCTATGCAACGCTCTAGTTTCGTTATTTTACCGAGCGATATCGTTCAAGTTTGACGAACATATACTCATGCACTATCTATAACAAATATATTATAAACAACGTATCAGGACCCCCCTCCCCCCCCCAAACTTTTCATGTATAAATGAAGGTGTTTAATCCAATTTCTTGTAGTACTATCTCAGTTTTCGCAAGAGAGCGTATTTCTTAACTTGAAAAAAAAACTATGGATACCCAAGGTTTGGAAAATGTTCAGCACCAAATTGTTAGTTCTACAACTAATAGTGTACGAGATACAAGAGATTTTATTGAGACTATCACGCCACAGGATTTGCCTATACAAGTAATGGAGGTTGATAGCACAGTTAAGACTGATGCAGAGGCATTTATAGTCTCTTTGACAGGATTTTAGACTTTTTATCATACCCCCCCCACCACATTTTTGTCTTGTATATTGAGGTGCATTGCTGTTCCACATCACTCGCACACCAACACTCGCAAGCCGCACATCTACGCAGCAATGAATACAAATATTGAGTTGGTTGTGCTTGAGCTAAGGTTTGCAAAGTCTTCTTGGACTCCTGCTGCATTGGAGCTGTTGGATCGTATGGGCGAGATTGCTACGAGTATTGAAAGTACAAAATTCCGGATGAAGTGTATAGACACAGAGATTACACGCTATGGTCAACATTTCACTCACTGCATGTGGTCGAACCCTGAGACGACTTTCGGACCTATTTATTGCATTTGTAGCGATGTGTTATATCGTCAAGACGACTTCCTTACGTTACTAGACCGCATCGGAGCTGACGAGTGTGGGGAGGAGTTGTACAATGCAGTACTGAGGCGGGTGAAGGGGAATGAAGAAGTTGCAAGCTCTACAAAGGACTTCAGGGTTGATGTACACAAAGACGACTCGGACAAGGAGAACACATCACCAAGATCCTGAGCCAGCACTAAGTAGTCTGTAAGATGTACATATTGTAAAAATTTGTAATATTTTAAATAAAGTAAAAAAATTTATATAAAAGAAAAAGGCTTCTTGGACAGAGCAGTCGTCCTGTCCAAGAAGCCTTTTTCAAAAAACTACACCAATAGCCTTGACCCACAAATTATCCTGAGTTGAATGCTCGGTAAAGATGTCCAGACTCGTATTGTTTACACTCTGCAATAATACTGGTTAAGGATGACTCGTATTGTTTATGCTCTGCAAACTTTATCTTTGAATAAGATTGTGCTCCTGTGTTCAGCTTAAAGTTGTCGTATTGGTTTAGTACTATCATTTTCCTATATTTAACCAAAGTTCTATAACAGTAGGTGTAATAAAGGGTTTCTACAACACCGTTCGGAAAAAATGTTGTGATTATTTAGGTTTTTGCCTTTTGTTTTCTTACATTACGTATCACTCTTTAGGCTTCTATTTAAAATTGTTGTTTGTGAGTAGTGTAAAAATGAGGGTTTAAGAACAAGTTGAATCAAAAACCCGTATTATGACAAAAGTAGTGTATTTGTTTAGCACTATCATATTGCTATACTTTAACCATCGTTCTATAACAGTAGGTGTATTAAAGGGGTTCAATAACACCGTTAGGAAAAAACTTGGTGAATTTTTTAGGTTTTACATCTTACATTAAGTTTCACACTTTAGCTCTGTATTTACTCGTAGATTGCTGTTTGTGAGTAGTGTAAAAAAATGAAGGTTTTAAAACAAGTTGGATCGAAATCCCGCGTTAAGACTGATGTTGAAGCATCTATAGTATATATGACGGGGATTTTAGACTATAGACGAAATTTAACACGCTAGGAGGATTAATGCAACTCCCCACCACATTATGTTACCCCCACCATGATTTTTCTGTTATATATTACAGTTCGCTGCTTTCTAACATCACTTGCACGCCAGCACATTCAATATGAACACAAATATGGAGCTGGTGTTGCTTAACGTCAGGTTGGCAAAATCTTCTTGGAGTTCTGAGGCGATGGAAAAGTTGAACGCTATGGGTGCAATAGCGCAGAGTATTGAGAGTACTAAGTTTCGAATGAATTGTACTGAATCCAAAGTTACAAAGTACGGTCAACATTTCATTCACTGCATGTGGTCGAACCCTGAGGCGACTTTCGGGCCTATTTATTGCATTTGTAGCGATGTGTTACATCGCGAAGACGACTTCCTTAAGTTACTAGACCGCATCGGAGCTGACGAGTGTGAGGAGGAGTTGTATAATGCAGTACTGAGGCAGATGATGGGGAGTGAAGAAGTTGCAAGCTCTACAGCGGACTTCGGGGTTGATGTACTCAAAGACGACTCAGACAAGGAGAACGCATCACCCAGATCCTGAGCCAGCACTAAGTAGTTTGTTACTGTAGGTTTAGTCTGTAAGATGTACATATTGTAAAAACTTTAATATTTTAAATAAAGTAAAAAAAATATATATAAAAGAAAAAGAAAAAGGCTTCTTGGACAGAGCAGTCGTTCTGTCCAAGAAGCCTTTTTCAAAAAACACACCAATGACCTTGACCCACAAATTATCCCTGTGACGTACTAACCTACGTCACCATGACGTCATTGTGACGTCACCGTGACGTCACAAAACTCACCTGTCAAACCATTTGATTTATGTGAGCCAGCACCGGCAAATTACACTACTCAGGTTGGGGCCAATTAAGGGTTTTAAATGAGTTCTACCTAGGCCCTGTCACTGAAACTACTCTCAAAGCACGATGAGACGGGTCCAGCCCTTGAGCAAAACTACCCGGGTGCGGATAAAGGTTCACACAACCCTGCTCGGACCGAACTAAGGATCAGGGTTAATACCCCGCAAGGGGGAAGTGTCCCTTGGGGTTGACGCCCCCTCGGGATATAATCTTGTCGCTGCCGCAAGAGATTATGTCTCGGCTACGGGCTCGTACGATCACAAGCTCCGTGTGGAATACACAGGACTGCTGGTAACAGGACTGCTGGTAACAGCCCGGCGAGTACACGACCTCTGTGTATCCTACTTCCCTTCCAAGTCACAAATTGTTCTGCATGTCTCAACAGTACGAGAAGGAGGTACATGGCATTAAGCCTGGTGGACTTCGCCACGTTAGAGACAGGCATGCTGACTTGAGTTTCGTCTTCAATGTAGACGGTGCAGGAAGAAGTACTTGAGTCAGCATGGAGCTCTTTGCCACATTCTTAAGTACCCTAAAACACCGGCGAGAGTACCGGTAAATGCAAACCGCCACAGGTGCTAGAAATGCGAAATGAGCTTTCCTACTAAAAGAGGGTTATCCACTCATGAGCGTCACCGCCACCCGGCTCTCAGAAATGAGAGCCGAGCAGCCGCTCTCGAACCCAAGCTTGCCATCCCTGCTGCACGGAAGGGACGCGGTAAGTTCTGTGTATCAAGTAGAGCGGACACACCTGAATGACCCTAGGATCAACAAGGTGATGGCGGAGTAGTTACCACCTAACACCCTCAAGCAAATCAGGGATAATAGACGGGAGCCCGCGTATATTAGGGCTAGAGAAGAGTACTTGGCCCAGGCCTCCTCGAACTCCAACCCCTCTTCCTACTCTCCGGGAGACCAGAATAGGTCGCACCTGTCTAACACTCCACCCAGGGAGCCGAACTTCTCTTATGTCCCTCACGAGGATGTGATACAGACCCCTCATAGGAGCCCAAACGAGAGTACCGGTTGCCCCTAAGGGCCCGGAATGTACACGCAGGTGGTATAAATCCGCAGAAATCCGTTTCCCTTCATTGGGGGGATGTAGTGGAGGAAATCCGACCGGGTGATGTGAGTGGTCCTGTCAACCAGGCCGATGTGGATGGTCACCCGGTGTTCTCAGCTCACAGCGACAGCCCCACCTTAACATTAGCTGGTTCACAACAAATCCTTCTTGCTAAGCACATCTGCTTGGGTACTAATTTCACTGCTTCTCAGTCCCGGGAGCTAGCCGCGACGGATATTGAGGATGTTCAAGGCACTGGGGAACAAAAGTGCCAGTCCGGCTAGAAGATCTTGCCAACGGACCACCGATTAAGCTAGACTTGTTCCCGTCCATCGAAGTCACCGAGGTCAGTCGGCGCCTTGGCAAGATCAAGGGGTCTTCAGCCGGCGGAAAGAATAAAATAAAAAAGGCGGCATTATCCGGCCGCCACCAACAAAGGCTGTATAATTTGATCTTGAACAGCGGTAGTCCACCTACCGTTTGAAAACGGATCGAAACACTCTGAATCCCACAGAAGGAAAAGACACTTCTAAAGTAGTCAACTATCGGCCGATCACGATAAGTTCCCTCCTCAGTCGTCTCTTCTGAGGAATCGTCGATTAGAGGCTGCGGCAGGTTTAACCCTAGGCAGAAGAGATTTGTAGCGGAGGCGGGCTGCTTCGCTAATCTGCACATACTCAACCAGGTCACCCGAATGATGAACATGAGTCTGCGGGTTGCTCGACGTCTCCAACAAGTTCGACACACTCCCACACAAGGTCATAGGATGGGCGCTCCGAAGAAACGGGGTTCCGGCTCCCTTAATCGGATTGGTCGAGGAGAGCTACCTGGCCCTTTACACCCCGATAGCTTAAAAGACAGACATATTTCTTCAGCAAAGCGTGAAGCGAGGGGACCCTTTGTCTCCCCAATTCTTAAACTTAAAATTAGAGCCATCGTTAGAAAGCTGGAGAACATACCGGGTTTTAACCTACCCAGCTGCTAGTTCTGCTGGCGTCAGGAGCCCCGGAAGCCTAAATGTTACTAGATGAGACCGTTTACTACCTCGTTGCATTGGGTATGATTCTATTGATTTCCAAGGCTTGAATTTACCAGATAGTTCATACCCGTGGCTCCTGGCATCTAGTAAACCCCGGCTTGGAGGCAAGGGGAGATCGTCCGTGCTGCCAAGGCGAACAAAAGCTTCGCCTACTTGCGTGCGAAGTCCTCCCTTTGGAAGAGGATAGACCTTGGGGAAGTCAAAGCAGGCTTTGCAGAGGTTCTGCAAAGGGTCGAACGCCTCGCCCTTGAACACTTCCAAAAACTGAATTTGATTCAGACATACCTAGTCCCCAGGTACCTTCATAAACTGGTTACTGCCTTGCCAGGGATCACCCTACTGAGGGAGATCGATCAGGAGCTGAGGGTATCCATAAAGCGTATTTTGCACCTCCCGCAGTCGGTATCCATTGGAGTAAGATTCACAACGGGAGAAGACACGGGGGCTAGGTTTCACGAGGCTTGAACATCTTGTGCCGCAAGTGGCCCTGACGCTTGGGTTCTGGTTTCAAAGCTCGAGCGACCCCGAAAATAAAGCTGTCAGGGTATGCCAATGGTACTGCTAGTCTCCGTAAGCTGATAGAGTTTTGAGGCTCAAGGGAGAGCAGTTCCATCCCTCACGGGAGAAAGGGTGGGGAACGCATTCATGCGGGATCATTCTTTGTCAAAGCCCTGCAGATTCACTACAGCCCTGCAGCTAAGAACCAAAAAAGGTGGTAACAGAACGACCATCAACCGATACTCTCCACAGGCGGATCTGAGCTGCAGCGAATGTAAAGTCAATATCGAGACCTTGTCTCACATCTTGGGCGAGTGTGTCTCCACTAAGCCCGATAGGATCCACAGACACAATGAAACCGTGAATGACAGACACAATGAAAAGAGGTTTCCCTGGACACCGAAAGGTGACTATATTACATCTTCTGCTGAGAGAACCCCAGTAGAAGGCCGCTTGCCTGGTTTTTCCGAGCGAAGCAGTTATCCGCCCTGGTGTTATGCCAGCCGCCAGGAGACAAGGATTCTCGTTAATCGAAAACATGGTCTTCGCAAAAAGTGGGTAATCCCAGATCTTAAAGAGCTCACATATGGGGTGACGTCGTCCCCGTCGAAAGGGCATCATCACCTAAACGCGGCAATACGCTCGAAGAAGAGGTTTTTGGTGATAACACGCTAACAGTCAATGAACTACTACAATCACCGTCAGTAGTACAGTAAGCGTCACAGTTGATAAATGAAACTTTACTGCCCCATTGGCAAAAAAGTATATGCTAAAGTTTATGAAAGACGAGTCGGGGAGTAAGAACAAGATTGACAATATATACGGTCCTAGGATGGTGGAGGATAGACTGATGGTTGAAGACAAGCAGATACAGTTCGAAGACGACGGTAGCATACGTATAGGCAGCACGTCTTACAAAGGGACCGAAGGTCTGTATGAACTACTGTTTAAGAGAGCTCCGAATAGCGATTTGTACTCTGACCACGATTTAACTGTCTACAAAGACATACTCTTAAAAGCTAACGCTCATAAAAAAGGTAACAGTAGGAATGGTCACATAAATAGACCCTTTAACTATATCAAGTACAAGGCTGTGATTGCCGATCTTTTCCCAAAGCAGCTGTGTACCGGTAAAGGACTGGTGTCTAAAGACCTAACAACTTCATCCGACATCCGATACTGGGATGATCCAAACGAGTTGTGTACTCGTTTACAGTTACTTGTGTCTTCGACAGAAGCCGGTAATAATGCGCATAAAAACGAGATTTTAAATATTGTGAGCGAGATGCGTGAAGCTGGTATTATTATAGGGTTGGGAAACTCAAGATTTAGATCATTGATGAAATGAATGTAGACAAGTTTGGACGTGTCTCTCTCTCAATAGAGTATAAAAAGATACAGAGGTCTACAGAAAAGAAGTTGAGACGAATTGAAACCACGATTGACACGCTCCACCAAAAAATTGATAGTGACAACAAGGAAGATATTAAACGATTTGCCGCTCAGCTGTTTTACTAGATAAATGCGACACACTAAACAAGGCAATCAACAATGGCTCTAGCAGACATTACCCGGACTAAGGATGACTACATTGATTGGACAAAAGTATTTGAAGAACAGTGATTTATACAGGAATTACGCTCAACAAGGCTCATTTATGCGATGAGTGTTGACAAGTTTGGACGTAACTATCAGTTGTCTAAGGAGATCCGCACAGGTCCTCCCGGTCACGGTTTTAATCTAACGTCCGAGGGAGATTACGATATCACTAATAAACGGTTAGTAACGTAGCCGAACCAGTAAAGGGTAGTGACGTGGTTACGAGAAAATACCTTGAGACTTACACGCCGGTAAACTTGAATGACAGTTACTCCGTGCAAAATAAAAGAATAAAAAATCTTGCCGATCCCGTTAAGGAGGGTGACGCAGTCAATTTGAAGCTAGTACGTGACTGATGTGTCTTGTATGAAGGTAATAACATTCTTGCTAGAAACAAGCGGATAACTCACGTAAAGAACCCCAATGATGAGAGATACCACAAATAAAAGATATGTAGACGCAGCAACACCTTCCAAAAGCGGTAGTTATTGAGGATTTGGTAAGAAAAGATTGGTTAATGTAGGCGAACCGCCTGATGATAGTGATGTAGTAACGAAAAAGATTTTAAAACTAAACTGCCCTATGAAAAATGAAAACGGATACAATTTTAACAACGTGCGAGTGATTAATATTATAGATCCTACTGAACCAGATGATGATGTAACTTTAAAGTACTGTCAACAGCTGGAAGAATGGTCGGTCAATCTCGTTTGTGATCTTAGGTCACTGGTCAATAAGAACAAAACAAAAACTCAAATACATTTTAGAAAGTTTGGACTCCTCTTCCCATATTCACGGTACACAGGATAGGAGTGTCAACGACGAACAAATGACTGCTGAAAACTATATAAACTGGGACGAGGTCTTTGACGAATCAGTAGAGAACTAACGTTTATAAAAGCAAGATGTGATCCCGTAAACCAGTCAGTCGTAAGAAAACCGTCAAAGAGAGCGGTCTCGTTGGTGACATTCTTGGAAAGGTTGGCGACGCAGCAAGTAGTGTTAAACAAAGGTATAGATTTACTACCTTGGGAACTTCACCTGCCTGGTAGATACAGATACTGTGGCCCAGGAACCAGGTTAACCCTTTGAGGGCCAGACGGCAATATATTGCCGTCAAAGATCGTATTTAAAAACGCCAGACGGCAATATCTTGCCACCGATGATATACGCAAGAAGCGCCAGACGACAATATATAGTCGCTTTGATATTCATTGTTGTATCAATAAATATGACTTCAAATTATTATTGTTCTATGTTTTTCTGATTCCTTGGTCTGTCTGCAGATAAAATATATGAATATCACTTTTACTTTGAACGTCTGTGATTTTTTTTACCTCATTGTTTTCATGTGAATCTATAAGCTGACTGGTACCAGTGCTAGTCTACTAGGATATTCGTTGTTTATCATTTCTGCTCCGTTGTGTTTATGTTATTATTGTTTGTTGGTTTCGTTCATACTTCAGTATTTAGTTTATAGTTGTAATTATATATAGTTTATAGTATTTAGTTGTTACTTGTTAGTGTATAATTGTAAATATGAGTGATAATTTACGATCTCATGGAAGTGAAATTGACCGACAATTAGATAATGATCTTGCATCGTCTGATAGTGAATCGGAGTTTAGTGAGGATGAAGATACGGAAAATGATTTAGATTTAGGTGAAAATGAATCAGGATCATTATTTGGTGATGACACGGATGATGATCCTACCTATGAACCTCAATCAACTTTGACAACACAAAGACGGATTCTCACAGGTAGGCCTAATCCAAACATATTTACTGGGGAACAAACTAGACCTGTAGGTCAAGGTAGGCCTGTATTTAGCTCAAGTGAATCAGATGATGACTCAAATGACCTAATAAATCGATCAAAGCCTAATAACCAACATCAGTATGTTTGGGAAAAACTCAATACTGGTAATAACACTTCAACTAGGCCACTCACACATAACTTTCAATACATGGAATATACTGGTCCAAAACATTGTCCACCTTTGCTTGCTAGTCCAGTTGAGTATTTCAACCTTTTTTTACTACATCACTTTTAAATTTATTCCAAAGAGAAACAAACAGATATGCTGAACAATTGCTAGCAGCCAAAAGAGACCAACTTTCACCACACAGTCGATTTAGAGCTTGGATCCCTACATCTGTACTTGAAATAAAAGCCTTTATCATAACTATTTTAAATATGGGCTTAATTCAAAAGCCAACAATGAAGTCATACTAGACAGACTGTAGTAATCAGGCAACTCCCTGGTTCAAAAAAATGTTTAAAAGAAACCGTTTTGAACTTTTGCTAAGCTGCTTCCATATGGTTGATAATACAAAACTTCCAAAATGTAATGAACCAAATTATGACCCATCACAAAAAATTAATCCCATTATTGACCATTGTAATAATGTATTTACACATTTTTATGTACCCCACCAACAGTTATCAATTGATGAAAGCATAATTGGAACAAAATGCCAGACCAAAATTATGCAGTATCTACCCAACAAACATCACAGTAGATGGCGTATAAAACTTTGGGTCCTTTGTGACTCCATGACTAATTATTGTCTCAGTTTTTATTGCTATAAAGGAAAAAGTGCAAATCCTCAAGAAATAAATGAAGTAAAGGAAAAGGGGTTATCTCATGTTGTTGTCTCAAAACGTTTAACTGTAGGCAATTTTATAGGTAAAGGTTTTCATTTATTTACTGACAACTTTTACACTAGTGTTCCCCTAATGGACTGGTTATATAAAAACAAAACCTTTATGACTGGTACTGTAAAGAGATAGGAAACACCTACCAAATGAGATAAAAGCTAAAATTGATGTAGGTTGTTCTGTGTACTGTAAAGAAAAGAACACGCCCCTTGTAGCTTTAGGCTTTAGACAAAAAAAGTCACAGAAAAATCCTGTACTGTTACTTTCTTCAAAACCAGAAATAAATGATATAGAATCAGTAAGAAGACGGCATGGAAGAGTCACATCAGAAAAAAAACCAGCTATTGTACAAAGCTATTGTAAGTACATGGGAGGAATTGATACTCATGACATGATGCTGTACACCTATCTTGATGAGCGACGCTCAATGAAATATTGGCGCAAAGCAAATTTAATATTTTTTTAAGAATGGTACTCAATTGCTACATTATTTATAAAACAAATTGTAAGAAGAATAATATAAAACCTATTGAAAGATATCCCTTTATTGCAAGTATTGTTGCCAGTGTAACAGAAGAATGGCTTGGAGAGCAGCGTGTACAAGAAGCAGCTTCAAATAACCGTGCATTAGGTGTAATTACTCTACCTGGTAATAATCAAAAGACATGTTGGGTATGCACCCCTAAGGGAAAGGACTATAAAACTGGAAGAAAACGATCCAGAACAGCTTGTTCTCGGTGCAATGAAGGCTGTCATGGCACTTGCTTTGCCAAGCATGTTTGTAAATAAAAAAATGTAGGCCTGATAATGACTTGTAAATATTATTTTGTAAATAGTGTGTGTAACTGTTTTAAAACTGTTTATGGATCCAGAAATCAGCTCTTTACTAGTACAGCAGATATGTAAGTAATTATTTTAATTTCTTTGCATTTAATAATTATTAGTATTAACAATTAGAATAAGTTGACGAAGTAATTTATGTATAATTCTACAAAATGTGTTATAAATAACTTATTTATAGGGGAAATAACACAAAATTTGCTACAAATGTTCCTTTTTAAATTGAAAATAAAATAATATAATTTCCCATACTAAAATTATTTTTACTTTTTTAGTTATTAGCAAAAATAAATAAATAAATTTAAAAAATTTGTAAATTTATTTATATTATTTTTTTTTAACTACTTAGAATTACATCTATATATTTTTTTATCAATAGTTTATACCTATAAAAATACTTTGGTGCATTATTATGTCAGTGTCTAACTTATAAGATAAATTATAAATTTATTGGTCGACAACTGCAAAATCGCCCATTTTGGCTTAGCACTTTTAGCTAAACAGTACAGGTATGATATGTGACAAAATGTTGTAACATGTCATATTTCTGCCTGGTCCTCAAAGGATTAAGAGAGAGACTACCTCGTGGGGATCCTTGTATCAATCCTCTAGACGAGGCCTGTAAGGCCCACTGTACTTTGAGGGTAGATATTGCCTACTCAAAGTACCACGATAATACGAACAATAGGCGTGCTGATGAAGAGTTGGCTAAAAGAGCTTGGAAAAGAGTAAAAGCATCTGATTCATCTGTTGGAGAGAAAGCCGCATCTTGGGCTGTAACAACGACGATGAAGGCTAAAGCAAAACTGGGTGGAGGTAAACGTAGGAATGGTGGGTGCGGTCAAACGTAAAAAGACATTAAAGCGAAACCAACGTGGTAAAAGGCTTTATCTAAGACCATACCCTGGGTCAGGTACCAAAAAGCAGGAAGCAGGTAAACGAAAATAGAGGAGTTGCGATAGAAAAAAAGTCAATACTGATAAAGCCTTAAACGAATCACGACCTTCTTCATTACGCCAAGGTTTTAAATATTCCATATTTCAGGGGTGTTTATATGAGGGACGGGCTACATTCAAGGTCATGGAAAAACGAATCGGCTATTGTTAACCTAGATTCTTACTTCTGCAGAAAAGGGCTATAAGAGCAATCTCAAATGTAGGTTCTATAGAACATTGTAAACCCCTATTTGTTAAATTGAATATTCTAACTGTCATAAATATTTACATCTTTGATTTGATTTTATATGTTTTAAGAACTCCTGGTATAATTAAAAAAGTGCTCATCAGTATAAAACTAGGATTAAAGATCAAGCTACTATTAATTTTGTTAGATTACATAAAACTTCAAACAGCCCTAATATAGTTTCACTTAAAGTTTATAATAAATTAACCAACTTGATTGACAAGTATTCAGAAAAATCTTTCTGTAATACATTTTTTTAACTGGCTCCTAAAGAACCCATTTTATTCTATTGACGCATTTTTTAATATTCCTAATATTGATTTCTGATTCATTCCACTTAATAAACTTATATAATTAGCTCCTAAAGCAGCCTTTTCATTTAATCAACTTTTTATTTATACCTATTTTTTATTTAATTAATGAAATAAAATGTAAAGGTATGTAACTGCTCATAATCAATTAACTTATTATTATTATTTCTATCTATTCATGTTTTGAATTTATATTCTTAAGAATCTATTGACTAGCATAGACGTGTCAATGCAATAATAGTTGTATGAATTCAAAACGTGGTACGGGGACACACTGGGTTGCATACAGAAAACTAGGAAACAGAGTATACTACTTTGACAGTTTCGGAGATTTTCGTCCTCCGGTAGAGCTGATAAAATTACTTTGGTCCAGGTATCACAGTAGAGTATAATAACAATAGAAAACATACTTTTGACTCAGTCTTTTGCGGAAACTTGTGCTTGAAGTTTCTCTGTCGACATGTTTTGTCTTAGCGGCCGTGTTCTGTCCTCACGTGTGACGTGTTTCCAGCCTTAGATATAAGTCGAGGTGAATGGGAAATTGGCTAGTCGGTTTCACCACCTTCAACTAGATCAGTGGTTCCCAACTCACTCCGGGCCGCGGACCACTTTACTTGATATTAATAGTAGCACGGACCACCATTGATATATATATATATATATATATATATATATATATATATATATATATATATATATATATATATATTATATATAGTTTCAAAGGCAATAAAAAAATATTAATCATAAGCAAATTGTTTATTTTTAGAACATTTTAGCAACAGTTACATTTTCATTAGAATACTAGTTCAAATAGAAATTAAATGTTCTCATTGCACATAAAATATTTTTTAGGAATTATTTTAGTGAGACTTCTGAGCTAGAATCTGTTTTACTAGTTCAGGAATTCTCGGTGAATGGTTCTTGCTCAGTGCTAGTCGCAGGTCGCTGCCTAAGCTTAGCCGGTTTCTTTGTTTATTAACAGCAAAGTTGAAAAACCTTGCTCGCACAGGTAGGTGATTGAAAATAGCACAAGGTGCTTAAGTGCTATTTTCCGGACGTATGGGTATGAAATGGTATGAAATGGCCTTTCGACACCACAGATCTTCCAAATCTGTGCCACTTTCAAATGTGTCCTTCAAATCATTGTCATTTTGCAGTTCAATCAACTCCTCTTGGATATCGTCGGGAACATCTGTGACTTTACAGCTGAAAGGATTTCGAATCATTTTTTTAATTATCTGTGTGTCTTTGTCGTACTCAGTAAAGTATCGTGAAAATTCTGCTTTAAGCGTTCCTAAATGTGTGAGGATGTTTGGTAGAATTTTATCCACATGAGAAGAATAGCTCTTGTTGTCCGCCAGATGTTTCAAAGTCGGGAAGGATTGAAAGTTTTGCTCTTCAATCTTTTTCATCCACAGATCAAGTTTGCACAAAAACGCATGGAGTTTGTCCTCAAAAACAAAAATAGTACCAACACCCTTCAACTTGTCATTTCCTGATCCTTGAAGCTGCAAGTTCAGTTGGTTCAAATGTCCAAAAACATCTACTAGATACGCAAGTTGTACCTCAAAAGTTGGATCACACAAATCCTCCAAGAATCGCTGCATTTTTGTTTCAATAAGAAACACTTTCAACTCTTCTCTCAACTCAAATAAGCGCTCCAGCATATTTCCCTTTGAAAGCCAACGCACCTCAGTATGAAAGAAAAGTGTTTCGTGTTCAGAGTCTAACATTGCACACAACTTCTTGAAAACACGACTGTTGAGTGAGCTTCTTTTGACTGCATTGACCATATTTATGGCCATCTCCATTGCACTTTTTAGGCTCTCTGGCAGTGTCTTTGATGACAACGCTTGACGATGGATCATACAGTGCATAGTTACTGTAGTAGGGTTCTTCTCCTTTACCAAGGCTACCAATCCTGAACGTGATCCCAGCATAGCAGGGGCTCCGTCTGTACAAAATCCCGCTAGCCTATTCCAGTCAAGGCCATACTTTTCTAAATTATCACAAATTATTTTCATTACGTCTTTGCCCTTAGATGTGGTCTCCAAATCTTGAGTAATTAAAAGGTCTTCCTTGAACACTGTTGTCGCCCAAATAACGAACAAAAACTAGTAATTGACAGCACTGCGTAACATCAGTAGTTTCGTCACATTGCAAACTGAAAAATGGAGATTTTTTTAATTCAACAATTAATTGTTCTTTAATGTCGTTACTCATTGTATCAATTCGTGTTTTACGCAATGTTTTTGGAAGCTTCAGTCCCCAAAACTTGCTCGACGGCTTTAATTATACATGGTCTAAGAAGATTTTCGCCGATGGTGTGTGGTTTCTTAGCCTTAGCAATCAAGTGCGCTACTTCAAAAGAAACTGAGAGTAGTTTTTCTGACTGTTCAAAAACTGTCCCAGATTTGCCTAGTTTCATTTTCTTTAAATTTTCCAGTTTACCTGCGAAAAATTCAGGTGGCCGGTCACTCAGGTTTGCATGATTTGTCTTCAAATGACGTTCCAATTTTGCGGGTTTCAATGCCTCGTCGCTGAGAACGGCTGCACAAATTACGCACTGAGGTCTAACCTCTTTGTTCACTTCAATCGACGTAAACCCGAATTTAATATAATGACTATCGTATTTCCGCTTTGGAGGCATACTGAATGCAAATAGTAACAATCTCAACAAACACTATAAAACTTAGCACATAAATCAAAACGTTCAAAAGGATAGAAAGTTGTAGTTAATGTAGTGTAGTTGTTGACCTATTCGACTCACGCTCACGACTGAAGACAGCAAGTTGCAGACTACCCCTGCCACCACCACCAGTTTGGCTCCCACTCCCACCAGTTTGGATCCCACTCCCACCACACCGGCCTTACGCCGGTCTACCTCTACCGGTCTACCTTATTCCGTCTACCTCCGCCGTATCGAACTTGTTAACTTAATTTAGTTTTTTTTTTTTTTTTAATTACATTTTACTCAATAATTATTTATTTCTTCTAAATCCCTCGCGGACCACTTTCAAGGCTCTCGCGGACCACCTGTTGGGAACCAATGAACTAGATACTCAACATTGAAGAGGGTGTTAGCAACAAGTTTCACTACGGTAATACGAAAACAAGGATAATAGTATTCCGGAAGGATCGTACGAAATTGAACAGATTGAATCCTACATTTTAAGTAAAATTGACAAAACTGTAGATTTTTCTCTCAAAGCAAATAGCAGTACTCTACAATCTGAAATTACTTGCAGTCAAATAGTTTATTTCGATCAAACGAAAACGATCAGTATACTACTAGGATTCAATCCAAAGGTGTTGAAAGAGGGAGAAAAGTATTGTTCAGATAGACTAGTCGATATAAAAAAGTAAACACCATATAAATATATAAACATATCGATAAACATATCGATAAAGTAAACACCATCAGAGTTGAGTGTAATATTGTACGGGGATCCTATGACAACGGATTCGAGGGGCATACGATACACGAGGTAATAATCAAATCGTCAGCAGGATTCAAGATATACGATGCACCTCAGCACGTGATTTATTTACCTGTAAACACTCAAAAGGTGAATAATACTACCGTGTCGTATAAAGATCAAGACGGTGATTTGATAAACTTTAGAAACGAGGTCGTGTCTGTGCGTCTACACCTCAGAGAACGCAATGGGTTTAGTATTTATAGAGGGTCGAGTTAAAGAACAAGTCAGAACATCTAAGACGCTCAGAAGGTTGACATCTCCAAACGTTAAGTTACAGATATCGTTGGGGTTCAAGGTTATCCAAGATGCTGCACATAGAAATACCCGTAATGCACAGTGACTTTGTTACTGGTACGGAATTTCACTCTCACAAACCGTACGCTTCATCCACCTTTAACAATAATGACGAAATCAGGATACCTATAAGTCAACAGGATAAAATTACAGCACCGTTTGAGAGCACTTTACATGTTACTGGCACTTTGTCCGGTAAAAAGGCAGACGGATCGTCGGCGGCCGTGTCCTTGGTAAACAATGCAATAGCATTTCTATTTGACGATATTTGTTATGAGTTTGGGGGTATTGAGATTGACCGGTCTAAAAACGTCAGGATCACGAGTACAATTAAAAATCTACTTTCCATAAGAATGGGGGAAACGGGGAATTTGGAAAATGCGTGCTGGTTCGGGCCCGGTAAGGATAAAGAGACTACCTCCTTTTCTTATTCAGTTCCATTGCGATTGCTCATGGGGTACGCTGAAGATTACAGAAAAATTGTAGTGAATGTAAAACAGGAGCTTATTCTCCTGAGAACGACTACAGACACCAACGCTGTCGTTAGTAGGGATGCAGACAGCTGCAGTCTAAAAATAACCAACATCTACTCGAGGGTCCCCCATATCACAGTTTCGGACGAGAATCGTCTCAAACTTTACAAAATGGTTGAGAAAGATTCAACGGTTTACGTACCGTTTAGATCCTTGGAAATGCACGAGTATCCAACATTACAACAGACTGACCGTCACAGTTGGACTGTGAAAACATCTACTCAGTTGGAAAAACCCCAATACGTAATTCTAGCTTTTCAAACCGACAGAAAGAATCAGATTAAAAAGGACATGTCTTGTTTTGACGGCTGCTCTTTGCAAAACGTCAAATTATATATTAACTCGCAATACTTTCCTTGCGATAATATATAAGGCGATCATTCAATATTTTACGAAATGTTTACGAGGTTCCAGAGCTCCTACTACGGTCATAGTTCGTATCCTATTGTGGACTTGGAAACGTTTAAAAGTAAAACACCTCTTTACGTCATTGATTGTTCGAAACAAAACGATACAATAAAGACAGGACCCGTCGATATCAGACTTAAATTTAAGACTTCTAAAAATATCCCTGATAAGACTGCTGGGTCATTCCATGTCAAATCAACACATCCAATTTACAAGACTATCTCAGATTTTGCTAAAATTTGGTATACTCATTGTGGGTAATAAGACTAAAAAAATACCAAATTTAAAGTTTTTACCCCAGATTGTTTACGATTTACAGCTATGTAAAGCTTTCCTTCCTATTATTTTTTTTCCTTCCACTGTTACACTTAATTTATGCATTTGTTTGGCATCTTATCACCCACTTTGCTCGGTAATTATTTTGTTTAAAATAAATTTTGAAGGTAACCTCCACACAGCACTAGCTAAAGAGGTACCTAAAGAGGTACTGGTGAGTATTACTACGCCATGGTTAAATAGCCTTTCATTTAGTTGTCCTAACAATATAGTTTTTATCATAAATTAACTTAAAATTTAGTGGTATAAATTTAGCAAAACAATTTTATAACTAGTGGTTTTCTTGAGTGAATATTAAATATTTGTTTTGTGTATTGTGAATATACCGAAAACTGTGATATTAGCTAATGGTTACAAGGACTAGGGTAATGTAGTACTTCAGTAACTTACTTACATCATTTTAACATTTGTGTTCTGGTACTTATAGTGTATAGTACAATGAGGGGCTAACTCAAAAAGAGCCTTTATATAAGCACTAAATTCTCTTAAACAGTAACTGAAACTGATTAAAGTTGGAACTAATTTTTTAATCACTGGACAGAGACATTTCAGCAGCAGAGTTGTAGCAACATGAAAATCAGCTGTTCAATCAGCTGTGTTAGCAAAGCTTAGCAGAACACAGTTAAATACTCAATCAGTGGATGACAGCAAGGTATTGTGTAAATTGACTGAACATTGACCTTGTTTACTTCTGAACTGCATCTTTCAGTTCATAACAGATTACTTGTTTTTTTAAATACTATTGGATTTGGCAACTGTACAAGCAAACTGATAAGAGAAGAGCAACATTGTTATCTTTCTACCTGGAAATAGGATCAGATATTTTAATACACAACTTATTTGGCCATTGGATATTTACAATTCATATCTGACGTTTGGACTTTTCTATTAACTAATTAGTTTAAAATAAAAATAAATAAATTTTTAAGAATTTAAATGTGAAGAATTTTAACTCCTACTTAAAGTTGACAAATACAATTATTTGATATTGTCATATAAATTATCGGCTTTAAAGATAAACTGGATTTAATTGTGAAATTTTACTATCACAATGAGTACTCCATTAAGAAATATTTCTAAAAGTGACATTAAAATCAATGATTTAATTTTTGCCAAAGTTAGAGGATTTCCCTATTGGCCTGCAAAAATAACTGGCATTGATGAGGAAACTTACAAAAATGTAACAAAGTATGAAGTTACCTTTTTTTCAACAAATGAAACTGCTTTCGTTACTGATATTAATTGTCTATTATAGTGAATGTAAATTGAAATATACTCTTGACTCTGTAGCAAAAAAACATAAAGAAAGTTACAAATTGGCTCTTTCTGAGATAGAAAAATTAGAGAAAACTCAATCAACCACACCATTAGTTCATCAGAAAACCCCATCAAATAAACAAAAAACAATCTTAACTGGTATTAATAAAATGTTCTCTTCAAACACACCATTACTCCACCAAAAGCTATCTAATAAATCTCCACTTACTAAATCTGTACAGACAGAGACTATCACAAGTTTAAGTGATATGGACAAAGTTAAAAAGCCTGAAAGCAGAAAAAGCACCAATACCGATGAGAGATTTTCAATTAGTCTTTCTCTACTAGAAAACAAATGGGTAACCGATGACACTATCCGGTTGTATTATGATACCCTTACAAATTTAGTTGAACAATCTGATAAAAAAATTTTACTTATGAATCCGGTAGTAACTCATGCTGTCAAAAGCCTAAATGACTATAATCATCTTCTCGAGCCACTAGAATTATTTAATAGAAACTATATCTTTTTCCCGATTCATGATCTGAAGCAAGATGGGCAAGAAAGTGATCCAGAAGACACACAATACTTATATAAAACAGAATTTTTATATTTTGACTCATGTGGCACTTACAATCTAGTGCATGCTCAACGGGTTGCTAAAAAGGCTCAAAAACACCTAGGTGTGGAAAATGATATCCCTCTCCAATCTATCGAGGTTCCTCAACAGCCTAATACTGTTGATTGTGGGATTTACTTAACCATTTTCACGGAAATTCTTTTGCAACTGATAGATTGTGGACTTTTGGACTCAATGGATGGAAAATTGGTATGCACAATCCGTCACTCTGAAATCTTGACAAAGCGGTCTCAATTGGCACTTCTGTGGCACAACTATCCATATTTACAGATAAATTCTCAGACTTTATCAGACATGATGTTTAAGAACTTCAAATCTCGTCCTACTGTACCTCGAGTTCAAGTAGATGATAATAATGTAAAAAGAACAAATACAAAACATGTGAAAGAAAACCAACCACAAGGCGTATGGCAATTTGATAAAAGGTCCAAAGCTATAAAAGTAAACCTACGCAGAAAATATTAACTTCAAGAACACCTACCATCCCAACATCAAATAGCTTTCATATACTGTCTGAAAAGCAGGAGTCACAGCAAACAAATGAAGCTAATGAAAAGAATGTAAATAAAACTAACAATATAAGTAAAAAAGTGAAAAATCATGTTCACGAGTATCAACATCAAAGAGGCAAGTATGAATGGTCTTTTGAAAAAGTAAAAGTAGAGTTGTACGCTGACAGCCAAGGTAAAGGACTGCCAGAGATTATTGGTTCCTGCAGTAAGGGAAGGATCCTTGTGGATGGTGTAGTCAAATCTGGAGCTGATATCCAACAAGTCTATAATCAAGCTGCTAAATCTCTGCAACGTCCTCTAATAATAATTGCAGGAACAAATGATATTTTAAAAGGATCTCCTCAAACTATATACGAAAAACTGGAAATTGAACTGCAATTTTTGAGTAGGTCTAGGCCGGTGTGTGTAACGACAATCCCTCCTCGATATGATATACACCATGATAACTCAGTTCATTATGACTTAGCCTTGATTAATAGCTATATAAGAGAAATTGTTTTAAGAATGACAAATGTTAATTTGATTGATTTAGATTATTTCAAACGCTTTCATTTTACGAGACAGGGATTGCACTTAAACTATAAAGGAAAGAAAAAACTTGGTTGCATGATTGTTGATTTTGTATATAATATAAAGGGGAAAAAACATGAAACGAGCCAAGAAGGAAAAAATTGTTTAGGGAAAACCTTTACTCTTCCTTCAAAAGAGAGCAATAATATTGAAGTTGTGGAAGCAGACATGGGAGATGTCATAGAAAGTTTTAAGGATGAGTCTGAGGCAGCTTTCGCTCACTGTATATCAAGAGATTTCTTTGAAAATAGGCATATGAGTGCAGGTGTAGCTGTCACGTTCCGTAAGATAATTGGAAGACCTAAACCATCACACTGCTTAAGTAGGTATCTGGCTTGCCAGAAAATGGGGGATGGTGTTACAGTTTTTAGCCTTCTTACAAAAGACAAATACCTGGGAAAACCTTCAGTGGACGAATATGATAGGGCTTTTATGAATTTAACGAAAGAATTTAGGTCAAGAGGTCTCAAGGTACTCCTGTGCTCCCCTATGGGCTGTGTGAGGGATCTCATCAGTATTCAGCATTTTGCCCACAACATTGTTAAATTCCAAAAAAATACTGGAGCTAAGATCCAAGTTGTGACCAACAATGAACAATCTTTTAATAGGCTCAGAAGTGGACTTTCACATTCTGATTTTATAGAAGCCTTGAGAGAAGAAATAAAGAAGTGTGAAAAAAGTAATTGTCTTCTAAGCGAGGCCATCGAGATTGAGACGAGACTCTCTGCATCCCCAACAACTTCAAGGTAATCATTGGTAAATATCCCACCCACTTTAGGAACATCCAGCCAGTGGGAAAAAAGTTAAAGTGGTACCCGGCGACCTCACTTACAAGGAGGCGCTAGAGCAGAGTAATAGTGGTAATAGTGATAAAGTGCAGTCTCATCATAGTTTAAACTAGATTTTACTGACAAGGATCATGTATCTGCGATTTTGACAATTAATTCAAAAGATGATTCAGCTATTCAAAATTCTAACTTCCATAGTGCAATTGTTAATGGTTTTGATTTATGTATTGAGAATTATGATACTCACTCATTAAACACAGAAAATTATTTGAATGATATAACAGATGTCAATAGTAGAGTTTACAACAACACTGTAAATGGTTGATGCACTATAATATACAGGGCTTAAAGTCATTAGCAAAGGTCGAAGAGTTCAATCTACTACTAACCAAATTACATGTAGATGTTATATGTTTGAATGAGCACTGGTTGAAAGAAAACGAGTTATGTTTACTATAGAACAACATTCAAAATTACACATTAGCAGATTTTTATTGCCAGAAAGAATCTAGATGAAGACTTAGTTTTTGAGGTTTGTTGTATTGAGTTTGTTGATTCAAATCAAATCCCACACATAGTGGTTTCTTTATACCATAATACAGACACAGTTAATATGAATATATTTCTAAACAAGCTGGAAAAATTAATCTGCAGATTAAAAAAAGAATCCAAGACAAAAAATATATATATTGCCTCCGATCTCAACATTGATTGTCAAAAAACTAGTCGAAATCCAAAATTAAAAAATATGTTATTGAATATATTAGAAACAAGTGAATTTAATATCAACTTTTATTCACCAACAAGAATAGCTAATGACTCTAAGTCTTGTATGGATAACATAATCTCAAATAAGCATGTTGGCCAAAGGTACCTCATTAATGTAGAGCTTCGCATATCTGACCACACAGCCTTATTAATGACACTTTATGAAAATACTAATGAACTATTATGTATTGGGTCAGTGAGAACAAGATTTTTTACAAAATCAGGCTTACTTTGTTTTGCACAATATATAAAAGGAATTGATGATTGGAATTTCAATCATACTAGCTCATCTCAACAAAACTTTGATTCATTTTTTTCATTGTTCATATCAAATTTTACTCAATTCTTTCCCAAAAAAACTGTAAAATTCAAAAATTCAAAACAGACTAAATATTCAAACAAGAGTTGGGTTACAATAGGAATTCGTATCTCGAGTAGAAAGAAAAGAGAACTCCATAGATTATCAAAAACATCTAAAGTGTTAAAACTGTAGAGTTTGACAAAATTAAGTTTGATGATAAAGAAACTTTAAATGGAAATGAAATAGCTTGTAAGTTCAATAAAATTTTTGTTAATATAGGATGTAATTCAAACAGGTTAACTTCAGTAGAAGCTGCTAAAAATTGGTTAGATAAAAGGGAAGTGTTAAACAATGTTTTTGAGTTCAATACTGTGACACCAAGTATAATAAGTAAAGTTATAACAAATCTAAAAAATAAAAAATCAGTCGGGTGGGCTGATATTCCAGTGATGATTTTGAAAAATACTGTACAGTACATTTCAAAGCCATTGAGTTTTAATCAATGTTTCAATGAAGGAATTTTCCCAAATCAGTTAAAATATGCAAGTGTGATACCTATTTATAAAAAATGTGACAAGGAAAATCCTGACAATTATAGACCAGTATCAGTCTTACCAAGTCTATCAAACATTTTTGAAAAAGTAGTTCATGACCAGCTAAGTGCATTCCTCAATCGTGAAAATGTGATATGTAAAAATCAGTATGGTTTTCAACCTGGACGAAGTGCCGTAGATGCAGCAGCAGAATTGATCAAGCATATTACGGAGGGATTGGATAGGTCATAGAGTACCGCAGGTATTTTCTGTGACTTGTCCAAGGCATTTGATTGTGTTAACCATAATTTATTAATTGATAAACTAAAATGTTATGGCATTTCTGACGGAGCATTGAATTGGTTGAATTAGATCATACCTGTCAAACAGAAAACAGAGAGTTGTCATAAATAAAAACAATGTTAGATACATATCAAATTGGAAGGAGATTAAAAATGGCGTACCTCAGGGTTCAATATTAGGACCCTTGTTGTTTGTCTTGTACATAAATGACTTACCCTTGAACATTAATCATGCTAATATCTTTTTGTATGCCGATGAGATACCTCAATACTACTGAGATGTAATAATAATAATGAGCTAAGGAAGGCAATAGGAAGGATTTTACCAGAAATAAAAGTGGTTTGATATAAATGGACTTAAATTAAATGGAGAAAAAACTGAAATAATAAAATTTCAAACTCAACAGAATAAAAATACATTTGATAGAAGCATAATCTTTGACAACAGCACTATAAACATTACGGATACCGTACAGTTTTTAGGTATGCATATTGATAAAAATGTTACTTGGAAGCCTTTAATAGAAAAACTAAATAAAAGGCTGAGTTCATTATGCTTTCAGATGTATATTTTGAGAGAAACTGTGGATTTGGATGTTAGGCTAATTGTCTATCATGCTTGTTTTTGTTCTTTACTACAGTATGAGTTAGAATTATGGGGAAACTCAACAGATATCTCAACTGTTTTTAGAATTCAAAAGTCTTATATTCGAACTATGTTATTTATGAAATATAACCATTCATGTAAGTCAATATTCAAAGACATTCATATTTTAACACTTCCCTCACTGTATATATATATATATATACAAGTGCTTAGTTTTTATACATAAAGAAATTGATGTATTTTCCGATGAGCAGCACTCCCATAGTTATAACACGAGATTTAGAAATCAACTCCAGTACCCAATTCACAGACTAACGTTATTAGAAAATACTCCTCATTACATGGGTTTTAAATTTTATAACAAATTACCAATTTGTGTTAAAGAATTAAATTTAAATAAATTCAAAATGGTTGTAAAAAAATTATTAGTTAACAAGGAGTATTATGATGTGAATGAATTTTTGAATGATCAATCATTGATTTTTGATGTACATTTTTATGTAGATAATTAGTTTAGTTTATTATTAGTTTATGTGACAAGTCACCTGTTCATTTTACAAAATATAATTATGTATTATACTGTAACATATATTGAACGTTATGTGACAATAAAGATCTTGATTCTTGACCTATCCATAATGCAATCTTAAATAAAACCCAAAATGTTTTTCAAGAGTCTGTTTAAATTATTTAAGAGTAAATAGGTTTAAGTGTTTATATTTAAGCATAGACTTATTTAACAAAAATTTGTGTTTGTATTACAGTTTTATAGATTGTAAGTTTTGCCTTAATTATTTCCATGTATTCTGCATTTTTTATTTTGAAAGATGTTACTGTTTTTGTTAATTTTAATACATGACTACAGAGCATTGATGAATAGTAACAATTGTTCCAAATTAATGATAGTAAAATAAACAAGATGATATGTTCAAATGTTTGTATTTTCTTTGTGCATTATGGAAATTAACATACTCTATTCTATTCATTTCCTTGGACCACAGTCTAATATAATTTACATTATAAAATCTCTATTATCTAAATGTATCTTCTGCTTTATTTTTATTTTATTTATTTATTCATAAGACGACGATCGTCATGATATGGGCGAATATGGACTTCGAATGAGTATGATGAGTGTAGATGAGCGAATGTTATATTTCGAAGAACTTTAAATGGCCCTTTTTTAAGGTTCAGTAGACATCAATATGTTTAAAAGCAATACCTTTTACCAAGGATATAGGCAGAGATAATAGGCTAAGCTACGCCTGATTCTCTAGGCTGAGAACAAGTCTCTACTTGTTCTCAGCCTAGAGAATCAGGCGTAGCTTAGCCTATTCACAAGTCTTAAGCTCGCGAGGCCGAAGGTCGAGAACTCCAAATCAGGATACAGAGTTCCATCGCGAGGATAAAGTTCGGGATTCATGAGTGGGTTAAAAGCAGAGTTATCTCACAAGTCTGTATGCCAGGCTCCATCATCCTGCTCAACTAAAATACAAGATCCTTAAGCAAAGCAACAAGTATGTGAGCAGTAGAAGACAGAAAATATCAAGTGAGATACACACAGAGTTTCCTCATGGCAGGTGGCAAACGCTTGAAATTATTAAGTGAGGATTCAGGCTTAGTTATTTTTACAAGGCCAAGATTCTTCAGCCATATTTCACTATGATTTAAGGCACATCTATTTATTTTTTAGTAGGTGTTTTTGGGAGCAACAAAATCACTATTCACTATTACACAGCAATAATTAATTCATCCATTTTTCTAGAGTGATACTGTTCAATTGATATCATATTATACAGTAAGAAAATAAATCCTCATTTAATTATATAATTAATTAAATAAAACTGATGGAAATAATTATGTTTCAATGATAGCCAATATTTGAAATAAAATGATATAACATTTTCTACTACTTTAATAATTTAATATCCATAAATAATTGAATCAATCATGCTGATTAGATCATGGTTATTAAATATTCCTTGATAAAATACACAGGAAAAACAACACAGAGGTGTCAATTTTATCATTCTGTTATTATTAAAATTTTAACATGAATAACAAGTACAGTGAAATAACATATAAAAAACTTTTCTTTAAACATATATTTCAAGTTCATTGTGAATAAAAAAAAATTGTAATATTGTAGTACTGTTCTAATTCTTTTATGTTTAAATTCAATCAACAGGTTGAAGGTCAACACAAACCTGGACGTGGAAGAAAAAAGAACTTTTGCATTTATTGTGAAAAGTTAATCGCAAACTATTCGAGACATGTGGAAACCCGCCATCCAGACTCTGAAGAAGGAAAAGCGCTTAAAAATATCACAGATGAGGATCTTAAAATTAGACAGACAAATTAAGAAACAAAAATGTCCACAATATTTTAAAAAAATTGCAAACAATGAATGGAACAGGCGAGTCTTAAAAAAACACACAGCCACCAACGTTCTTTAATACCAGTCAAGTCGAGACACTACAAAAACAATAAAAATAACAAAATAGAACCACAAGACTATGTTAAGTGCTCCCATTGCCTAGGACTGTACCTGCGGAAAAAGCTATTGGTGCATTTAAGATTATGTCCAAATATAAAAAACATGGAAATTCACCAATCAAATTACCAATAAAACATCCAATAAAAGCATTGAGGGAACATTCCTTACTTGTGGTTCAAGAGGCAGGCGTGAGCCAAGAAATTCAGAATGAGGTGATTCGCTTTATGAAAAATGACTAAATTGCCAAAAGTGACCTCTTAAAATTACAGATGGGCTCTGATTTCCATAAATCAAGAAGACATGATATTGAAAGGCATTACTGCTCAAGAGAAATGAGAGACATGGGACATCTTTTAATTGAAATTAGAAATACTAATCCAAAAATAAATCAACTAGAGGATTGTTTAACCCAATATATTTTGGAAATTTAATTGAAGCTGTGGTAATTCTAATACTATGCAGCAAAAAAAAGTGGCTATGATGCAGCAGATGGAAGAGTTAAGATTGCTGAAATGGCTTACTGTATTCTGCAGCCTCTGCAACATTGCTTACGACTATATCGCAAGAATACAATTCAAAATTTACATGACAGTGATTCATCAAACAGGACTAACTTGGACATAGTTAATGATTTTATCAAGCTCATTAAAGACAATTGGGCAAACCAGGTTGGTCGGCAATCAACAAAATGCCCATAAGAAAAGTCTAAAAACCCCAAAAATGACGTTAAAAGGGGATATTAAAAGCCTATGCACATATATCATATCAAAATATGATTATGTAATTAACAAACTACAAACCAACCCTACAGATCATATGACACGAATGCATATGCTGATAACACATGTAATGTGATTGGCAAGCAGATGACCAGTTGACCTGACGAGAGGTACATTGGAACATCTAAATCTGATCGATTCTGGTAATGATCTCATGCCAATGCTAAAAAATCAAATAGATGAAAAAGACTTGCAAAACTGCAAATACTTTTAAATTTTCTTTGTTCCTGAAAAAAAAAATATGGAAATGTACCGATTGTTTTGACAGTAAAATTGAAAGAAGCATTGGATGTGCTGGTGAATAATATAAATGCGGTTGCAATCAAGGGAAACAATCTGATTTCCCAATCCAACAACAGAAAAATTGATCCAACACACTGCCTGGAAAAGATGAAAAAAAAAAAAAACGTCAAGCTTCTAAAACCCAAAGATTTAACAAGAAATGGTCTACGCCATCAAGCAGCAACTTTTTCAAAACTCCATTCCAACCATCCACTTAACCAAAATCACCTAGCCACAACTTAAGGGCATACTCTGTGCATACATAAAAAGAACTATGATCTTACTAGTATGGCCCAAAAGACTATATTCTGCCCAACTCTCCAGAAGATGACTGCACTGATTGTTTTGACAGTAAAAATGAAAGAAGCATTGGATGTGCTGGTGAAGAATAGACATGCGGTTGGAATCAAGGGAAACAATTTGATTTTCCAATCCAACAACAGAAAAATTGATCCAACACATTGCCTGGAAAAGATGAAAAAGAACGTCAAACTACTAAAACGTAAAGATTTAACAGGAAATGGTCTTTGCCATCAAGCAGCAACTTTTTTAAAACTCCATTCCAAGCATCACTTAACCAAAATCACCTAGCTACAACTTTAGGGCATACTCTATACATACATAAAAAGAACTATGATCTTCCCACTAGTGAGGCCCAAAAGACTATAGTCCACCTAGTTCTCCACAAGGTCAGCAATGAAACCGCTTTTGTCGAAACAGGAATAGCATCCCATAGTGCACATAATGATCAATTTTCAGGCAGTGAAAACTCTGGTGAAAGCAGTGTGAAGAACAACGCAATGAAAAAAAGAAATGGAATGAGTTAGAGAAGAAAGCTGTGTATAAGGAGTTTGGAAATGAAATTCTAAAAGGAAAATGTCCTTCAAGAGAAATTTTGTCCTTCAGAAACAAAAATCTGGATATATTTAAAGATATAACAGGTTCACAAAACTGTACATATACATTCATAACACAGTTAAAGGGAAAATGCAAAACATCATCAGGAAAGCATTCTCATCATTAACATATTTAATGACATTTCTATTGTCAGTAGTATATTTGTAGTACAGTAAGAACTAATAGCTTCCTTTATAAAATGTTTCACTATCAGCGACCTTTTCGCCGGGTCCGTCCAAACCTATTCTAGTTTTCACACAATTTCTGATTTTGTGACGTCACACCGGCCGGCCGTGTTCTGTTGTGGCATGTAGGTTCAACGCGGTGACAAGTGCAAAAACGTTTTACTGGTAGTGATCTTTGTACCAAGGTTTTTCAAAACTATTTTCGTGTTTCAAACTTCTGTCTGTCGACACGGTAGCAATGCAACGTTTCACTGTCAGCAATCTTTTCACTGGGTCCGTCCAAACCTATTTTAGTTTTCATTTCTTTTCAGAGATCATGACATCACACACGGTTTTTATATTTTTTTAATTTTTCCCCATAAGCTTCGCGTCAGCCCCTCCTCTAAAGCTTCTTATTGATGCTCATTATATGGATAAGAAGCTTATGAGTTGCGCAAGAACGGTCCATTACTCTTATAACGGATTTCTCCCATTCTCCCCACTAACCCGTTTCCTATTGGCTGAGATAGGTAATGGGGAGACGTTTTCGTTGAATTCCATAGGAATACGCTGGGAGAATGCTGTGATCGTGAAGGAGAAAGAGGGAAAACCGGGAGAACTGCGATCAGTCTTTGCACATAGATGAGACCCTATGGTAACAAGCCTGTTTGAGGTTATGTGACGCTTGAGCCTGAGGAATGATATGGCGCCATCAAATAAAGAGGGTGAAACCAATTTTTATAAATAACAATAATCTATTGTTAAATACAATGACTAAAAATAATTAAAAGTTGAGTTTATTATGTCTTATAGTATAGATTTTACAATAACAAACTTTTACTCTTATAATAAATAAATATATCACCTTTTTAAACTTTTTAACAATTGAATGGATCTATTTACATAATATGACACATTAATAGGCTATTAAAAGTTAATATTATTATGATTTACATTATAAACATGAAGAGTGAATGGAATAACTGTAGTCTTAGAAAAAAAGCTAAGAACCTGACTCAGGGGTATTTACTTTACCAAGGTATTGCACCTTGGTTGTTGAAAAATCTTAAAATGTAACTCCAACCTTCAGCCCATTGTTCTATCTTCTACTGGAACTGTAACGAGGCAATTGTTGATATTATAATCCCAAAAAAGTATTGCATGTACAACATATTGTTGATAAAAAAAAACTATTAAAATTAGCAAGTTACATTTTTGAATCCATTACTGATCCATTACATTATTTGAGTTATACAAAGCTTCTCCATAGAAGTGGAGTGTGAGTTGGTATGTTTCAGTTAAAATGTTCAAGTTATTTCCTAATGACAGAATTGTGTTCAAGATTGGAAAACGCCTGTGAAAATGTATCAATAAGAAGTCTAAAATATAGTTGGGTGAAAACAACTTTCACTGTGATTATTAGTGGTAGGTGTTTTTTTTTTCGTCACATACCATCGCTCAAAGCAACAAAGCAGTGTATAAAACCTCGAATGTAAGCTGCTTGAGTCACCACTTCCACTAGTGACCTACAATGCCATAAACATTGAGTCTCTTCGCTCCAAGCTAAACAACTGCAAGATGTCACAATATACAAAAATCTCGGAGCTATAACCGGGCAGCATGTATACCTCATAACCTCATTCGAGCGGGCAGTAACCAAATACAGACATACCATCGCAGTCATACTGGAAAGTCTGATTGGGAATGATTTTTACCAACATATATACCTCCCCAATAAGAATATTCAGGTTTTATCTGATGAACCCATGGAGACTTACAACAAAGGCGGCGATGAGCAGTTGGTGCTGGGATATACAGGATGTTATTGGTTCACAAGTATAGAGAGTAAACTATCTCCTTATACCTTCGCCTCAAGTTTGTTGCACTAAACAGACACTGTACATGTTATTGGTTCACAAGTGTAGAGAGTAAACTATCTCCTTATACCTTCGCCTCAAGTTTGTTGCACTAAACAGACACTGTTCATGTTATTGGTTCACAAGTGTAGAGAGTAAACTATCTCCTTATACCTTCGCCTCAAGTTTGTTGCACTAAACAGACACTGTTCATGTTATTGGTTCACAAGTGTAGAGAGTAAACTATCTCCTTATACCTTCGCCTCAAGTTTGTTGCACTAAACAGACACTGTTCATGTTATTGGTTCACAAGTGTAGAGAGTAAACTATCTCCTTATACCTTCGTCTCAAGTTTGTTGCACTAAACAGATACTGTTGATGTTATTGGTTCACAAGTGTAGAGAGTAAACTATCTCCTTATACCTTCACCTAAAGTTTGTTGCACTAAACAGACACTGTTCATGTTATTGGTTCACAAGTGTAGAGAGTAAACTATCTCCTTATACCTTCGCCTCAAGTTTGTTGCACTAAACAGACACTGTTCATGTTATTGGTTCACAAGTGAAGAGAGTAAACTATCTCCTTATACCTTCGCCTCAAGTTTGTTGCACTAAACAGACACTGTACATGTTATTGGTTCACAAGTGTAGAGAGTAAACTATCTCCTTATACCTTCGCCTCAAGTTTGTTGCACTAAACAGACACTGTTCATGTTATTGGTTCACAAGTGAAGAGAGTAAACTATCTCCTTATACCTTCACCTCAAGTTTGTTGCACTAAACAGACACTGTACATGTTATTGGTTCACAAGTGTAGAGAGTAAACTATCTCCTTATACCTTCGCCTCAAGTTTGTTGCACTAAACAGACACTGTACATGTTATTGGTTCACAAGTGTAGAGAGTAAACTATCTCCTTATACCTTCGCCTCAAGTTTGTTGCACTAAACAGACACTGTACATGTTATTGGTTCACAAGTGTAGAGAGTAAACTATCTCCTTATACCTTCGCCTCAAGTTTGTTGCACTAAACAGACACTGTACATGTTATTGGTTCACAAGTGTAGAGAGTAAACTATCTCCTTATACCTTCGCCTCAAGTTTGTTGCACTAAACAGACACTGTTCATGTTATTGGTTCACAAGTGTAGAGAGTAAACTATCTCCTTATACCTTCGCCTCAAGTTTGTTGCACTAAACAGACACTGCTCATGTTATTGGTTCACAAGTGTAGAGAGTAAACTATCTCCTTATACCTTCGCCTCCTCACTACCTAAGAGAGCATTGCTCTAATCCTTGCCTTCCAATAATAGTGTACACGGATTCATTTAATTGCATTCATTCATTTCATTTTTCAACACCTTGCTTCATTTTGCTGTCCAAAATGAAGTTGAGTTTCGAGAAGTACTTAATCAAAGGGTATACCCAAATGGATGTAGATTCAAAACATAAGAATTAAAAATAAGTCAAATGGAAAAATATATACGTCCTGTATGAGTATGTAAAGTACACAAAAGAGGCCTATCAAACACCTTTTCCATATAATACTTTGTACCTAAAGTAATGTTTTTTTTTCAAGACTTCTCCAACATAAATCATTATGAGTCTACGCCCAGGAAGGAAAAGGACTCAGTACGCGACCCATGTATTGTGGATGTTCACTGCTTTAAATACTGACGTGATGGGATAATACAGTACAAACTAACCTACAATGAAGAAGAATTATTTTCTGATTGGCCACAAATCCAAACAAGGTAAACAAACATTTGGAACCATTTAAGTTATTTAAAGAAAGGATTCCAACTCCTTACAGCTAGTGGAAGCACTTACAAGAGTTAAAGACTGCAATTCCACAGGACTACGACAAATTCTACCATTCACTTCCTTATGAGATGTAGTTTTACATTTCTATAAAGAGTTTAATTGACAGTAAAATATTTTAAATAACCTACTTGTAACTTTTCATGTTTTAATTATTTTTTAAATACTAGGAAAAGCATTCATCACACGTAAAACTATAGGTTAACTCACTTGTCTCAGAAAAATTGTTATTAAACCTGGGAAGTATTTATAAAGAAAGTAAGACTATAACTATCATACAACTTAGCATTTTTGTTTTATTAACCCGGATGTGGCTGACGTCCTATAGGTCACTTGTAAGTTTCTCAGTTTAGATTATTTTCTAGTAGTTCCAGCTCTTCCCGCTAGAATGCATGAGTATCCATTCCAATATCAGTGACATCTGAACACATTTTGATAGGAAACAGTCCATTCCATTGTCTTCGTGAATTGTTATACAGCTTCAAATAGTGGCTTGTGCAAG
>JAQJVL010001352.1:0-205929 GCA_035578905.1 Stictocephala bisonia
CTTACGCTCCCTAAGGAAGAGTGTTACTCCCGATGTCCTTCTATTCATTTATTATGCTTACATACGTAGTCATCTCAACTATGGTATTGAATTGTGGGGCAATTCTGGATATTCATCCAAACTTTTTACAATGCAAAAAAAAGCTATAAGGTTGATTTGTGGAGTATCAGGACAAACTCACTGTAAGCCCTATTTTAGAAGTCTGGGTATCATGTCCTTGCCTTCTATGTATATTCAATCAGTACTGTTATACACCAAAGAAAAAGTGGATGAATTACCTAAAATGGCGGACACCCACCAGCATGACACTAGGCATAAAAATAATCTTAGTGTAAAGAGATGTGTCTACACAAGTACAATGAATAGTGTGGAACACCAGGCATCCGATTGTACAATGCTCTACCTGATTATATCAAAGTGTTGCCTTATACTAAATTTAAGACATTTTGTAAGAGACTACTAACTAATAATTGTTTGTATAATATTAGTGAATATTATGACATTGTGAAAACATCACTGTAACTTAGGCTATTGACGTTGTCATACTTTTTGTAAAGTTTTCGACAAATAAAATCTTGAAATCTTGAATCTTGACAACTGTCTTTTGACAATACATATTAATGGTTAAACTGTATTAATTAAAATCATAATATGTCAATTTATTTCCAGTAGCTCACTCATTGCACTTGAGTTGCAACATATTTACACTTAAAATATAAACACCCAATTTTCTTAATATTAACAAAGATCTATAACCTTCTCACTATTATAAACATCATTATTTACATTCTAACGGCTATTAAAATTTCGTAAACATAATTATTTACATATGAACAGCTGTGTTTTTAAACCTCTCTTCATGTTATTTTTATGGCCAAAAAACATCCTTTATGGGTTTCCCTTGTCCTTCAGGGTTAAATTATTGAAAAATGGAGATGGTATTGAACAACTAGGAATAGGGGCTAATTTTTTAACAATCGTTAAAATTGATAAAAAAGTAAGGGAGGAGTTGCGATAACAAACTTCCAAGATTGGAATTTAAAAGTATTTTTAATTGTTATTGGAAGAACTAGCTTTCCGTAACTTCAACAATCAATAAATATTCATAAATTCAGGGTTTAGGAAAAATCTTTGAGTTTGAATTTTTTGAACCAATACAAATTAAATATAGCCATTTAAAATAAAAGATACTGGGACTGAGAACTAATATTTATTTTTAAGAATACATTTAGTTGAATGAAATAAAAAAGGTTCACACATATTTATTCTTAATGAACTAACAGTATATTACTAGTAATAAAAGGTAGTTGTTTTGTATTATAAAACAAGTTATTTTTAAATAGGCTCTTCATTTATGAATATTAAAAAATGACTGCGAAGCCCAAAATAGTTTTGTTTCATGTGTTTTGTCGAATTTAACCCATACAAAAAGTGTTGAACTACTACATACACACAAAAGCGCAACATGAGGTGCATTTGATCCAATTAAAAATGGTTTTTTTAAATAAAATAAAATTTATCTGGAGCTAAGATAAAATTCCAAAGAACAGCTTTTGGTTTAAACGAAAATTGTTACTAACAAGACTGCTATGACAGCTGGTTTGCAAGGCAGAGTCAGTGTTAAGATACTGAAACCGCTTTATACAAACAAGATAATTATTGTAATTTGATACAATCAGGTGTATACAAACAAGATTATATTATTAAAATAAATACAATCTAAATGAGATTAGAAATCATTCTAATAAGTCCGTTAATACTTAATATAGTTTTTAATTTTTAAAAAAGTGACTTTAAAGCAGTATGAAAGTATTGATAAATACATAACAGTACAAACACTACTGGAATAATATCCAATTTAATTGAAGATATGGATAGTTAGCTAATTATCCCGGAAAGTAAGTCATTAAATACAAAACATACCTAACAAGATACATAAATTTTCAGTGCCCCTTCATAATATGATTGTAATAACTTTTACTAGGATATATATTACATATGAAACTGATTTACTGCAAAAATAAAAGTTTATCATGTGTGCATTCCCTATACAAACAACACTGTTTAGTAAAATAATATAAATATGCAATCTCTATTGAGTAGATGACAATATGTCGTGGAATTTAGCTTGATTTGGAGTTTATTTACTTGCATAAAGTAATCCATGCATTTTAGACTAATGTCAATTCTTGTTTTAGGCATGTGTGAGCCCAAACCGATTTTTCATACATGCCAATCACTTCAACAAATTTGTCGATAGACTGGCATGGAAGATGAAATACGACCTAAATGTTGGCAACAGTTTTGATCCTTTAACTACTATTGGTCCTTTAATAAATGCAGATCAGCTAAACAAGGTATAAAAAACATCTTTAATTTTCGAAGTTTATAATATAATATAAGCAGAAATGACAAACATTCCCGTGTAGTTGGCAAAACATCATCCACTTACCACAAATGTGACTTTGTAAACAGTTTTTTAGTAGGCTCAAAATATTTTACTAGCTATGTCGGTTTTTGGGTTATTTGTTTGTTTCTATCTACTGTTAGCGCAGAAATTATGTGTAACGAGTTTGAAGGTTGATTACTAAGAAACTACTGGAGTTTGAAGGTTGTTTTCTAAGAAACTAACAGGTCTAGGAAAACTTCATGTAGTGCATTTACCTTTTAATACGCGGTTAATAGCAACCTTTTCTATAAGTTTTAGAATTTTATGTTTTCAAGAAAAAAAGTTCTGATCAATTTGTTTTTGAAATTTGCAAATGATGGAGTATCAGATGAGGAAGACAAAGGTTGTTGGACATTCGCCATCATTACGTGAAAAATACCAATCACAACATTTCGATTTGGTAAAACCCAAGCCTTTTTCAAGTGCTAAAAACTAAATTACATCTAAACAAACATGTTATACAACTACGTTCTTAAACTAATAAACTTATCTACATTAATATTATCTACATTTTAACCTAGATCCTAGAATGGGGTATAACAAAATGAACTTCTATATAAAAAATGTTAACTGGGTGAAATTAATATAACCTATCAGGCGCTATGAAGATCATGATATCAATGAAAAAAATTTTAAAACACAATTAAATTAATATTCCAATCAGACTGAAATGAGATTACATTAAACTAAGCATAAATAAATATACGGTCTGTGGATAGTTCTTGTGAAGTGGAGTGTGTATGTTTGTCTTGTCCCGCTATTTTATCTGTTTGGAGCGAACTTCGTAGACGCTACATTTGGATTGAATCATCCTCACTTCATGCCTGGGACGTCTAGACGCTGAAGATGTCTTATCACTTAATGATGAAGTCTTATCACTGTGGGTCATAAGACTTCATCATTTTATAATATTTGAATATTATATTGTTCTATTCCTACTAATTGTTGTCTTTTCAGGTTAAAATGTAATTATAATAGTTAATTTAGATTAGATAGTAATCTTTTATTTTTTATTCATAAGACGCCGATCGTCAAGATATGGGCGAATATGGATTTCGAATGAGTGTGATGAGTGTAGATGAACGAATGTAGTCAGTGTTACAAACTAAGGCCGACTATTCCTTAGAAAGTGTCATTAATTAATAGCCCAATGACAAATGAACAGCCGGTGATTATCAGCTGATCCTTCTCAAAATTTTTTGACTTTGATTGGGATCGAACTGAGAACCTTTAGCACATGAAGCTGGGATTGAACCAACAACGCTACCGACCAATCTCAGTTCTTCCAAGTCACATATATCATTTTGGTGCATGCTTAATGTTATTTTAAATTAATAGTGTTTTTTAGGTACCGTATATTTATTTATGCTTAGTTAATGTAATCTCATTTCAGTCTGATTGGAATATTAATTTAATTGTGTTTTAAAATTTTTTTTATTGATATCGTGATCTTCGTAGCGCCTGATTGGTTATATTAATTTCACCCAGTTAACATTTTTCATATTTAGTAGAAGTTCATTTTGTTGTACCCCATTCTAGGATCTGGGTTAAAATGCAGATAATATTAATGTAGATAATTTTATTAGTTTAAGAACGTACATTATTTGTATAACATGTTTGTTTAGATGTAATTTAGTTTGTAGCATTTGAAAAAGATTTGGGTTTTACCAAATCGAAATGTAGTGATTGGTATTTTTCACGTAATGACACTTTCTAAGGAATAGTCGGCCTTAGTTTGTAACAATGACTACATTCGCTCATCTACACTCATCACACTCATTCGAAATCCATATTCGCCCATATCTTGACGATCGGCGTCTTACGAATAAAAAATAAAAGTAATGATGGCGAATGTCCAACAACCTTTGTCTTCCTCATCTTATCAATTACATGGAACATTGTTTTCTTGGCTTCTAGAGGTTGTAAAATTAATTACTTAGTATGTTTTTTTTAGGTTAGGTTAAAGGGCGCTAGGCCAGGAATTAGTATATTAGAGAGATAGGACATCAGCAAACTTACCTTAAAAGACAAGTTCACTAACATCAGAGTAGTAGTCACAAACACAAAATAAACACAATCTCACAAATTTTCAACACCACTGGCCACCTGGAAACCACTCCTGTGATTCCACCAATCTAATTTATCAAGTCCAGTGCCAGACTGTCCTGCCCAATATATTGGCCTTACCAGTGAAACCCTTTGAAAACGCATGCATGGCCATAGACATGATTGCAAAGTCCAAAATCCTAAAAAACCTGTCTCTGCCCATACTCTTCTCCATAATCAAAATTTTGATCAGTGTTACACCACTAAAGTAATCAGATCCCTTCCTTCCCATGCCAATAGTTCCCAACTCCGAAGGATGGAATTAGCACAACAATGGATAACAAAATCCTGTGACCCACCTAATCTGAACATAAGATAGACCACTTCCCTTCAACCCCTTCCCCATCAGCAAACTTCATATATATTTACTAACTGAAATACTGCATCTATACCTGAGTGTTGCTCTATGGATGTACAACCCCCACCACAGCCACTTACCCAGCAATAGTGGAAGCCATTTCAGTCTCTCTCTCTCTCTCTCTCTCTCTCTCTCTCCCTCCCCCTTCTAAAATTTATAAAACTTATAGAAAAGGTTCCTATCAACCACGTATTAAAATATGAATGCAGTACATGAACAAGTTTTTTAGTAATAACGGTGTAAATTTGATGTACAGCGAAAACTAATTAAAATTTCGGTACTTTTTTGTTCCAACTAAGATGAAAATTATTAGAACTTATAATACAATTTTGAAATTCAGATTCCATAACGCACAATTAAAGAAGGAAACAATGGTACAATTGTTTATAGGCCTGTTAGTTTCATAGAAAACAACCTTCAAACTCGGGTGCACATAATTTCTGCACCGACAGTAAGAGGCCTACGAAAACCCCAATCACAACAGTGTTTAATTTTATGTTATAACTTATGCATTTTTAAATTTCATAATAAGTTTTAATGATTCTTATCCAAGATGGAACAAAAAAAATACTGGAATTTTAACTCCAGTAAGTAATACTTTTTTTTAACTCATAAACAGGTTAAAGGTTAATGCATCATATTTATATTTTAACACATGATTGACAGCAATGTTTTCTATAAGTTTTATATATTATAGAATTTTAACTTTTTAAGAAAAAATGTCTTACCAATTTCCTGAAACAACTTTTTCTTGGCTTCTAGATGCATAAAATTAATTACTTGGTCACGTTGTAATCCTTATAGTTAAGATACATTACTTTTACATACTTACATGCACTGCATTTACTTATGTATCGTAACTTATGTAATGTTTCGTAAATATACATTTCATAAGGGTTACAACATGACCAAGTGATTAATTTTACAACCTCTAGAAGCAAAGAAAATATTTCAGGGAATTGATAAGAACTTTTTTTTTGAAAAGTTAAAATTCTGAAATTTTAAAAACTTATGGAATACATTCCTGTCAATCAGGTATTAAAATAGTTATTTATGTGTAACATAGTTGTATTGTTAACATCTTACTGATATTTTATGTTTGTTGCAGTTAAATATGTATGACAATTCCTAATGTATAAAAATGGGATATATATGTAATATAATGTCTCGGACTTTCAATTATCAAAAGTTCTTTGGACATACTACCATGATACAAATGTTTCTAAAGTTTATTTAAGTTCACTGCCTGTATCTGATAATACAGAGCCCTAATACTTCAGTCAGAACAAAATATAATCATATGATGGCTTCTAAACTGTCTTAACCCTTTTAGTGCCAGACATTTTTTTCAATGTACATGTGAAAAATCCCAACCTTTTTTATTAAGGTGTATGCGAAAAATCCCAGGCCATTTTTCAAGATTCTGACAACATTTAAACAAAAAATCATATCTTTTTTGTTTATTTGAATAAATTAACTTATGGGGTGTTGTTTGTTATGTAATTATGTGTAGTACCTAAAAGAAATACTCATGAAGTTAGGATAACATTTTTACAATTTGTGTTTGTAAAAAAATAAATAAATAAAAAATAATTTCTTTTTAACTTTGACCATATATAACTGCCTTTATATGTTAGCCTACACCAAAATGGTTTTAGTATAGATTGTAGTAAATCTAATTATTAACACACACAACAATTTGAAGCAGTTACCTTGAAAAATGGAGAAGTTATTGTATTTCTTCAAAAACCATGTAAAATCCTAAATTCTTGGTAAAATCCAAAATGACATACTTAGCACTGAATCCATAAAAAATATTCACTTACAGGCTATCTCGCTCTTTTACTCATGATGCAATCTATTTACATAACTTATAAATAATACATACAAACTAAAATAAAAGAATAAAAAGGTACAAATTTAGACAAAACGGTCACCTAGCAACAAAACAATAACAACAACCAAAACATACACTCACTGAATGACGAAACGGAAATGTAGCGGTAAACATGTGCTATTACGTCATCATCGTTGAGCAGAGTAAAAAGGATTTTTTGTTGACAATAGTAATAGTATCTAGATACAGGACACAAAGTTTTGTGGCGTTTGGTCAATAATTGAATTTACACTATAACAAAAACCGGACGTGCGCCCTCAGCGCACGTCGGCATTTTAGTAAAATGTAGTGACGAGCGCTCACGGCGCACGCCGGAATTTTTCAAATAAATAGCAACGTGCGCTCACGGCGCACGTCGGCACTAAAAGGGTTAATGGAAACCTCTGGGAAAGGACTCTTTTTAAACTTTACTTCACATACATTTCTGTATTCAGGCAGAACATCACCTCATGACTCTCTTATGGTTTGATAAGTATTAATTCATGTTTTCTTTTCTCTTCACATAGGTAAAGCGCCTTGTTGATGATGCTGTTGCTAAAGGAGCCAAAGTCCACATCGGAGGAGTCCCTGCAAGTTATTGTGGCCCTCTGTTCTTTGAGCCCACCCTCCTCACCAATATACACCCTGATATGGACATATTCACTGAGGAAATATTTGGACCAGTGGTCATCTGTTTACAGTAAATCTTTTTGACTTTACTATTAAAGTGTCAGTATAAGATATAAAAAAGAACAACAAGTAACAATCTATACAATCTATACAAGTGTTCAATTTTAATGAATCTATATGTGAGTTTAGTAATATAATTGCTTTGGCTAGGAGATTATTTATCACTATTCTGGTTTAATCAATGTGTATATGATGTTTGTAGTTGACATCTATCAGCAAAATGACTTTTTAAGGGTGGTACACTGTAGTCTTTTACTCAAATGTTGACTTCTAGCAGGACTGAAATCTCAATTGAATTTTGGCTGTTTTGGTTAATTATGACAACAGACACACTTCTTTTTTCATTACTTTAGTGATTCATTTAGTACGACTGAAAACAGTCTAATGTGAAGTTTACTAACGATCAATATTTTTATAATAGTATCAGCTAGCTCAGCATGTGGATGAATAGATTGACAATCCCCTGATATCTGACATTACTGCTGATGACATGTACAGCTGAGCAAAATGTAAAATGACCTTCAACTCAGAAAATCAACTGCTATATTTGGGATATCTTGAGATGAATGATGTAAAAATAAATTTACCTTCACTAAATAAAACAGTATATTAAACATGATCCTAACAATTTTATTCTTATAAAATGTAGTTTTCAAAGAACTAACATTTTGTTTAAAATATTTACTTCAAACAGAAAGTTAAATTTTTTACTACTGTCAGGTTTTCAACAGAAGAGGAGGTTTTGAAGCTAGCTCACAACACTTCTAAGGGATTAGCAGGCTATTTCTTCACATCTGACTTACACCAGGCCTGGCGGGTGGCAAAGACCTTACATGTGGGCATGGTGGCAGTCAACGACGCTTCTGTCTCTAGTCCTGAAGTCGCATTTGGAGGCATCAAGGACTCTGGCTTTGGACGGGAAGGCGCTCACCACCATGGCATTGAAGAGTTTACTTACACCAAAACTATTTGCTTTGGAAACTGCTGATCAAATAAAAATACAATACGACTAATGTTTTATTTAATTTGTACAAACCCTGCCATCTTCAAGCATATAATACCCCTTCTCTGCCCTGTTTGTACTGTCACAACCAATCATTTTTATATTACTAATCAGAGTTATGAATGAAAACTGGGTTGTAAATTGGAACTTTAATTAATTTTACTTTAATTTGCAAATTATTTATTTATTTATTCTTAAGAGGCCAATTGTCAAGAAATAGGCAAATATGGATTTTGAATGAGTGTCATATATTGATGCTAATACAGTCATTGTTTCAAACTTAGGCCGACTATTCTTTAGAAAATGTAATTATTTAATACCCAATGACAAATAAACAGTTGGTAGTTATTAGCTGATCCCTTTCAAAATTTGTTATCACTCTGTTTGGGATCGAACTTAGAATCTTTAGCTTATGAAGCTTAGCTTTTAGTAATTCATTAAAAATTATTACTAATCTGTCTAAACATCTGTTGCAGTAAACAAACATCATCGTTGTTATAATAAACAAATATACATGTTTAGGTTAAGTATATTTAGTGAAAGAAATAGGTTTTCGTTAGTTATTGTTTTAAGTGTTTACTTTATATTTATAACTAATATTTTTTTAATATGTTTTATAATCCTTGATTTATATATATATATTCATTTTCAGATATATGTTTAAATCATACTCTGACAATGGTTCAACAGAAAAATTACAGTATTAACACGAACCATTATAATTAATTTTACCTTTAAAGAGGTTTTTTAGTATTATAATACAGATATTTTGTAAACAAAATGCCAATCAAATTTGTCAGTATTGGACATATGCGTACATGTCATGGGTGAAACATGTGGTTGGATGGTTGTCAGCAACGATATGACAACACTGCCTAAAATATCATCGGACTATTTTGAGCGGTTTACACTAAATTGTTTTTTTTTTTATATATATAACATTTCTAACTACAATTATCAAAGTAAAATTACTATCTAATTCTACAGTATGCATGAGGAAGCAACTTGAAATGTAAAATAAAACATTAAATAACAATTAGAATCATTTATTTATAACAAAATACACAATTAAGTCCTTAAATTAGTCTATACTTCTTCTGAATATTTCGGGCTAAGGTCAATAGATTTTACCAACCCTGTACCTAAAATATAGAGGTCTTCAATAATGGCTTCAAAATTCAAGGTCAAACAAGTTTTTTTATTGTCTTGTATCAGTTTTCTGCAATTTACTTGTGAAACCTGCAACACAATTTAATCAAATATCTTGAGACTGAGGCAACACATTAACTAAGTGGAGACTGAGTTTGTAACATTACTATCGCACATCAATCAAGATATTCATGCACTAGTCAACTGATTCTATTCTATCAAGATAAAAACAATTTATTAATAAGAAATCAAAATTAGTTACTGTTACTCATTTTTTATTTAGAAAATATTTAGTTAAAACAATATTAAATGTTGAAATCATTCTAACCAACCAATATAATTCAAATATTTTACAACTACAACAAACTTACTTTGAACTCCTGCTTTTCAAAAGCCAATGGTTTAAAAAGAACTCCAATTGTTACTCCTCCATAAGTGTCATGGAAGAAGAGAGCATATTCACCATATCCTTCCTGCAGAGAAACAATTTTATATTACCAAAAAGCACTTTCAAGTAAAAAATAATCAAGCTATAACCTAAAACTATATATAATATGAGATTTTGATTATTTTTGGTTCTTTTCAACGGGAGATTCTTCACTTGTAAACTTGAAACCCATACATTAACAAGGTTATTCTATATGATGATCACTCTCTATGTTTATAATATTTCATTTCCACCATTGTTGCATACTAGATACCATTCAAAAATCGTTTTCAGAGTAAATTCATAATCTTTACTGATTACCGTTAGAATTACACTCCTCAAAACAGGGATTTAACATAAAACTCAACATTGTTTCATGTAGATTGTGTTGACTGCCAGTTGGTCGATAGCGTAGTTGTTTAAATCTCAGTTTCATAAGCTTTGTCATTCACAGTTCCAAATCAGAGTCATAACAAATTTTGAAGGAGATCAGCTAATAGCCACCAGCTTTTCATTTGTCATTGGGCTATTAATTAATAGCACTTTCTAAGAAATAGTCGGCCTTAGTTTGTAACAATGACTACATTTGCTCATCACACTTATTTGAAATCCATATTTGCCCAGATCTTGACAATTGGCATCTTACAAATAAATAAATAAAAAATAAGCTAATATTTCCTTATTCATTATAAAATGTTGTTTATCACAAGGTTTATTCCATCAAACCATATGTTTCTTTTAACAACAGACCAAAAGAATGACCTGGCCTATAGCAGCTGTTTTTAAGATTTTATCTCTTTGTGGGCTGGATAGCACTCCACAAGTTTTTTTTTTTTCAGTTAAGAACAGCCACTGATGGACTTCTTTTAAATATATATTATTGGTTTTGGCAATCACACCTTCATCCGTCCACGAAAGAAGGGCAATGAAATAGGTGGTGGAACATAGCAACAAAATCTTTGCCAATGTGTTTGACTTATAATGATAATTTCACATGTTGTACATTAAATCAACAACAATTTAATTTATCTATATTTGTTGTACAAGTACAAAGGAATAGTGTATGCATCACCCCTATATTTGTAGATTTTAACACTAAATTTCATCTTGCCTGGATGTTCTAAGTCATCCAGGATTAAGCTCCACCTCAAGAATTGTTTTGCTTTCATCTAAACCAATTACAATGTAGAGGTAGGTAGTTTCAATATTTTTACTGATAGATTTTATACAGATCTTTACTTGCAAAAGAGTTGAGAAAATTGATATTGCATAGCAACATTTACACAGTCATAATAATACAAAACATTTCTAAAAAAAGAATATTTTCTTTTTTCAGAACAAAGATAGAAGCTTAAAATCATTATTTAGCCCTTTATTACTGAAGGAAATTCAATATTTACTGTTTGCATTTGTCATGCTAATAATATTAATATTTCAGTACAGGCATGTTTAGTAAAATTACCCAACCTTACCCTGAGTTCCTGAAGGTATAACTGAGCAGGGTCAAAACCTGTGATAGGAATCTTCTTACAAACTTGAGGAATTTTCAGTTGGAGTGGTGTGTTTGTTTTGGAGTCAATTGCATGAACTGTACGAGGCAACAACATAGGTTTGAGGTGAATGACTGCATCATATAACTCCATGGGGCTGTACACTGAATCACCTTACAACCTGTAATCTACCATGTTAAGTCAACTGAACTGACAGGCAACACTGTTGAATGTGGTAACATTTACACGATAAGTTAATGTGCTACTTGTTTAGTCAATTGCATGAACTGTACGAGGCAACAACATAGTTTGAAATGGCCTGAATATCACCTGTAATCACCATTTACAACTGAACTACAGACTTTAATGTGGTTACATACAGTGTTACAGTCACTTGCATGAACTGTACGAGGCAACAACATATGTTTGAAATGGCCTGAATATCACCTGTAATCACCATTTACAACTGAACTACAGACTTTAATGTGCTTCATTGACTATACAGTGTTATAGTCAATTGCATGAACTGTACGAGGCAACAACATAGGTTTGAAATGGCCTGAATATCACCTGTAATCACCATTTACAACTGAACTACAGACTTTAATGTGCTTACATACAGTGTTATAGTCAATTGCATGAACTGTACGAGGCAACAACATAGGTTTGAGATGGCCTGAAGACAGGTGATAACCTGTAATCACCAAATACAACTGAACTACAGACTTTAATGTGCTTGCATAAAGTGTTACAGTAAATTATGGTTTCAGACTTATAATTGAATACCTTATACCTGATTTTTAATATCCACACCATTTTATTCTTTATGATCCTAAGTGAAGATATCTTGATTGGTTTGAAATATAGATAGACAACTGGTCTTTTTGACTCATCTACGTAATATTAAGGATTAATATTCTAAATACAAGCAATAACAATAACCTCCACTGCAAGATATGAATCACATAGTACGTGTAATAACAGTCGTAATGTGCTGCCACCCGATGAAGATGGATTTCAATTTGGTTCAAAACTAAATTAAATTAGATAGATCTTATTCTGGAGTTTATTATATTCTTAAAAACTACTTTTAATGATTTGTTTTTCAATGTGCTAATTATATAAATAATTATTTCATACCTTTTTTTTAAACTTAGTTTTTATCTTTATTTTGGTGTTGTTTTTCTGAATCACTTTTGACGAATTTATTAAAGATTAATTCCCTGCAATCTGCAAGTGATACTGGAAATCCTGTTGGATTACACAATTAGGCTTTTATGCCATCATCAGATCCTTAAAACTTGAAACATATTTTTAATTATTCTTTATGGTTTTGTCAAAGTTTTTAAAAACACTGAACATTAAATATATTTAATCAAGCACATGGCAAATAATTAAATATTGAAAAATATGGAAGGTTTATCAAGAATAATTAAAAAATTGTTTCAAGTTTAAGGATCTGATGATGGCATAAAAGCCGAAACGCTTAATCCAACAGGATTTCCATGATCACTGGCAAATGTAAATCCCAAACAGTTTCTTTATTGTGCAAGTTAGATTGATGTAATGATCTTTATTGATTATTCTATTCTTAGTGTTATGGACTATGGCAATTTTAACATTTATAAAATTGCACGTTCAAGTCAAATAGACTGATGGATCGACTAATAATCTGTAGTTTAAGTAATTTGTTGCAAACAAGGCCTCAACCATCAAAATAAGAACCACAGAGAGGTATCTAACGCATATTGAGTCTTGTGTTGAAGAATTAAATTTAACCCTAGAACTGGGATCATTATATGTTTCATGTTAGTGAAACTTCAAAATTATTAGAATTTATGTATCTGTCTTCTTGATTTCCTAAATCATATTATGAACAAAACATAGTAAACTGATTTCATATTCATGCCAACATTGGCAAATTTCCACAATAAACTCACAATCCTTCTAAATAATCTACCACTAAAAATAATTAACCCTTAATCTGGCTATTGATTTTCCCCAAAACAGCTAGGGATTTTAAATCATACTCTAGCAAAACCTCCACTTTTTGTTACTACAATAAGTTATTATTTTACGCACAATGCATAACAGGCTTAAATACACTTATTGCCTTTTCTACAGCATAAATAATGGGCAGAAATAGAGATGAGAGTTAAATAATAAATAAAGCAAATTAAATTATATAAATAAAAATATAAAGTGACAAATATAGGTATGGAAAGAAACCAAAATTGTATTTTATATATAATTTCATTACACGGTAAAAATACTTTCATACCCAAGAAATTCAATATTGTATGAAAGATGGTGAAAACAATATTTTTCAGAAATATTTTTAAAATTATATTAATTAGTTTCCAAACATTAAAGACAAACCTCCTAATTCCTAAAACAAACCTTGCAGTAAGTTTGAATGCAATTTATTATATTATATTTATCACTAATTCGACTTATTGCAATTAGTTAGATAAGCTACCCTACAATAAAAAGCTACCCTGTAAATAAAAACTCTCATTTAATGATGGGGCAACCAAGTAAGCGTGTGGTGGAGCTAGCACTACTGGCCGGCTCTAAAACATCAGCATTAATTAAGTCAATCATAGTTTCATCCATTGTCAGATGAAGCACCCTGTTTGTGTTAAAAATACCATGCACCTCTTCAACTCCTGGCCATTGTGGAGAATCAAATTCCACACACAAAATAAGTTGCCCCTAAATGTAAACCACATTACATGTCAAAATACATCTTTCATTTCATTACATCTATCCAACAAACATGAGTTAAGTAGCTTGGCTTTTTTTGGGTCAACTTGAAATTTTGCAGCAAATATACCATCTCAACAAATTTTTTTAATTAAAAAATAAACATATTCCACTTGACATCCTTGAATGTGTTTATATCAAATGACTTTTGAAAGCACGTAAGTGAGTCAAGATGAGGAAATTGAGCCTAACTTGGCTCCACTCTTTAACAACTTACCTTGCACTCATCTAGCAGGGCTGAGCCAAAGAACTTGGATTCTAGAATATTCAAAGCTTCAGTAGCTAAATGAGACACTCTCAAGAGAACAGGAAGTAGAGGGGCCTCTCTTGTCCATACACAGCCACTCTTGTCATATGGAGTTGCGATAAATAGTGGTGGTAATGAAGCACGCTCACTGCGGAAGTAAGATTCAATTTCCGTTAGGTCATCGCCTTTAAACAAATCAACAGTTCAGTAATGGTTTGTTTCCCTTATACAAGTAACATTAAACACTAACTCTTTGTTCTGTTTTTTTAAATTTGCATGAATACATAATCTATATTCTGTCAGTTCAAGAAACTGATTCATCTCTTCATTGAGGCTATGATTATTTGTTTCTTAAATGTTTTATGAAAAGATGTTATTTATTCTTAGATTATTGGTCCTTAGATATTTTGTTTTGTCACATCCACATGGATTGTAATGAATACTGTAAACCACTACTCCCTTCTTATGGCTGTTAAGAACCTGAGATTCTTTAGCCAATAATACTTTTCTTTGAGCAGACTTAAAAAAATTCCGATCAAACTTTGGTGAAGTGTATGCAAATGTCTCAAAATCATACAAATGATTCAACCTATTTCCATGTATATTATAATATCTTTTTCTCATAAACCTTTAAATGCCAAATTTCCATTTAAATGTTTTATTACTAGTCTTAACTTGCAAGTAACACAATTAATTTCCTCATAGATTAACTTTATTTGTCATAATCTGGATTTTCTCCAACCTCAAGAATAGTTCGATGCTTCATTCAATGGTAAAGTTAGACAACAGACTTTATTTGCACAATTCATAGAGAATAGCATATGAGTCAATCATATCAACAACATTACACAGTAAAAACAAAAGTTGGTTTTGTCAGTTACAAAATATGGTTGATGTCAACAGTCCTCCAAGATAGAAATTCATTGATTAAATAAAATGGGTGCTTTAAGAGCCAGTTCTTTAATGTCTTTATTTTTATTTCACTTGATGTCAGCAGGCAGGCAGTTGAACAGCTTTGCTCTCATATAGGACAGTTTCTCTTCAAACTGAGTGGAGTGGTGTTGAGGTAAAGTCTGCAGCATATCGAGTCCTATGTTGATATAAGTCATTGCTTTAGGTAAATTTTACCTCATCTTTATCATTACTTTTCTTATGAAATGTGTTTATGTAATGTTGATAGAATTTATATTCAATAGCAGAGTCTAAATCTAAATGTTACAACAAAATTATTACTTTCATGAATTGACAAAAAATTTTAATGTTAACTTTAATCTTAACAAAAAATAATAAATTATTTATATTAAATGGGTGAATTTCTTTTAAATAAATTTAAATTCACTAAAATTATTTTCTTTTATTGCTTTGTATTTATTTTTCGTTATTTATTCTTAAAACCATGATCGTCAAGATATGGGCGAATATGGATTTCGAATGTGTGTAGTGATGAGCAAATGCTTTTATTAATAATTTTAGTAAGATTCTATTAAAGTTTGTTTAAAGCCTGATTCTATAACTTTTACTATAAAAACCAAACATACGTTTTAAATCTCCATTGAAATTAACAATGATGGGCTCCAGCTGCCAATTGGTGTGAGCAAGTAGATTAAGAAAGCGAAGAAACATTGGTTGAGGTTGCTCAAGGGGGCGAAAAGGCTCTGGAAACAGGAACAAAGAGGCTACCAGCAGTTCCGTGGCAACATCAGGGAAGTGATAGTTGTCTATCAGCTGGGAGCTAAGCCAACGCTTTGCCAGTCTCCACGTAACCCCACATCCTGGCCACTGCTGTTGCACCCTAGTTACAAAACAATGTTTCATGAAATACATTCAAATTAGGCTAGGTTAAAGGGCACTAGGCCAGGAATTAGTATATTGGAGAGATAGGACTTACCTTAGAAGACAAGTTCACTAACACCATAGTAGTAGTAACATACACAAAATTATATTCAAGTTAGTAATTGACTGGGTAGTTATTAATTGAACTTAAAACATTCTTGCACTAACACTTACAGCTGTGGTACTTCAGCAATAACTTAATGGTATCTATAAAACTGTCCCTATTCTATAGGGTAACATCAAGTACTTCTCAGTACAACAAACAACATCCCCCTCAATTTAATGAATTTTAATGTTATAGTAAATTAGGCCTATATTATGCTAAATATCTTAATTAATCTAAAACAAAATAGTTCATATTAAACATTCTTGTAAATTCAGATTATTTTTTTCAATGGCTTTTTATAACAGTTTTAGTAATTGAATATACAGAAAATTTCAAAACATTAAACTGGTTTACATTTTAAAACTACCTCAGCGTAAACTACCTTAGAGAAAACATTACAATTAAATTTAACCCACTTCATTTACTCTTGTCCTGTATTATATGTTTTTCACACAAAAATTCCAGTCACCATGACTTTGGAACAAGGTATATCAACAATGAGAACACAAAACATTATTCCAGTTCATTTTAAAAGATACAAATTTATTTTTAAGCATTTTATTTGCTACAATGAAAACCCTATTGTCCGTAACCCTATTTTCCGCCAGGTTCTGTTATCCGTCGGTGTCTGGGTTTGTCGTGCCACGGTATAACAGTTACCGTATGACTAATCTGTCTAGAAGATGACAATTACCCCAGCCGTCGTCTAGCCCACATAAGCCTAGTTCCAACGGCCTGCCATCTGTAATGCCTCATCTGCCGTCTAACAGATAACAGGTAGTTGGAACAGCTCACCTGAGAAGGCTTGACGTATGGACAGGTCGTCCGGCGCTACCTGAACATGTCTCATACAACATGGGGAAAGAGGCGGCACTACAAAGGCATGTTGTTGAAGATGAAGTTTTAAGCTGCAATGTTTACACAGGTCACGGGCCGTTGGAACGGTCCTGTCTGATGATACACAGGCGAGTCGCGGTAACACACTACCCATGTACCGACATCGGGCATGTGTTGCGAAAACACAAGCCGTGGGAACTAGGCTTCAATGTACTGCAGTTTAATTTTGATAATTAATTTTTCTGCTTATTACATAATGTACAAGCTTATGTTTTACATTAAAACTAGGCCTACTGTAATAAAAGGGTAGTTGTGACCTGCAGTATATACATTCTGAAAATGTCTTTTTTCTAACCTTTTCATTCTTATTTTGTTAATCAACATGTACTATACAGCATTTAAATTTACCGTACATAGGCACTTATAGTAAATTTCCAGTGATATAAGTGTGTTTGGGTGAATTCTCTATAACCCGTCTATTCTCCAATCCGTCACGGCCGCGGTCCCGACCCCTGACGGAAAATAGGGTTTCTACTGTATTAGTAAAAAATTATGAGAGATTAAATTGTTCCATTCTTACTTCTTTAAGTGTGTTGTTTTTACACTCTACAGCTTGAGACTTACTAAGCACGCAAAAATTATTTCAATAAAGACCAATTAATTTTTAACAATAAGATACAAAAATCCTTTAATTGTATTTTTCAAATTAAAGTTCACCCGTCCACAAGGATTTTTTCCTACTATATGATGATATTTTTAACTGATGGAAAACATTAAAGGATGTTGGTCTAAACCCTTACAGCAAATTTGTTCTTGAACTCGCACATCATTATACTTTCTAGGATGTTTTTGGTTTTAATTCATACTTCAACACATCAATAATTAATTGACAAAAAATGATAAATATTCAAGAACGTGAACATTTTGTACTATCATGATATGTTTGAACAATATACTATATATATTAACTAAACATTGCAGTGTAATATGATTCAAGCACAGTTTAACTTATGTTTTTAACCTTCCTCTTTATTTCATGAATTGATTTATTTTAATTAGGTATCAATATATGAACAATAAGCAACAGAGGAAACGGGAAGCCGCATATTGTTAACTGTAATAACAGCTCATCAGTTCAAGATCTGCAATTAAGTTGGTCACCCTGAATAAGGCTTTATTAATTTATAAGTTTCTGAAAACATCATTTTACAAACAAACAAATGGAGCTTTAATTAATGGACTTTTCTGATATTTCGTTTAGTAGCACCTTTTGTAATAGTTTTATCTAATCTTCACTGACAATATTCATGTAATACATTATCATCAGTTCAGCAAAGAGTTTAAATCGTCTTAATATGTTTACACGATTACAACACAACAATTACAAAAGTTGAGTATAAGGCCATTTGGCTAGAGGTTATTCAAATAGAAGTCATTTTATAATCAGGAAAGCTTAACTAGTAAATCTAGTAACTACGCACAATGAGTCTACTAGTCTAAAATTGGAGGAAAAGTTTAGACTGTATCATTGCAGAAATTATTTTTTTCATAACTTGAATTTGTAACCTTGTGTAAATTTATATAATTTGGCAATCTATTAACATTTCTGAACAATACTTACCCATGGAGTGCAGCATTGAGCTTAGGCAGGTGTAGGATGAGCTTTTCCAACTGTAGGGACTCGGGAGTGTCTCGGTAACAGAGTTTGCCGTCTGGTGTAGTAGACTCCTTGAGCAACACTACTTCTCTGGGATATACTACACGAAAACGGAAAACGTATCCATCCTATAACACACAACTAATCCATTATTTCTAGATTCCCAGAATACAAGTTTTGATGGTACAGTTTAATGCCTGGTTTGACAAGAGCTACTTCTTTCACTTTACAAAATTTATATGTTTGATTATGAATTTAATGTAAATTAGTTAATTAATTTTTGTTATAATATGCAAATCATATGTCAGATTTAAAATCATACCAAAAAATGAAAACAAACGAGTACCTTCAAAAGCGGATCTAGGTTTAAAACAACACATCTATATTAACAATGCAACAGATTATTCACACACAATAACTCTTTAAAGAATGGAAAACGTATTCGGCAACCAAGTCACAGTTATTTAAAAGTTATTTGTTAGCGATGGATTGTTCATATTGGTAAATTTGATGGAGATTTACTAAACAACATTTCCACATGTATCAGAAATCAGAATTTATTTATTTATACATTCTTTAAGAAGTATAATGGTGTCATTGTTAAAAAGTTATGCTTGCTTTACAAAAAAGTTTTTGTTAGTTGATAGTATTCTCCTACTGTGTATAATAGGGGTCGTTCTTCTAGCCAGTCTTGTAGCCATTTCTTGAGCTTCTTCCTACTGAGGTTTTTCAGATGCTTCGGCAGAGAGTTGTATATCTTGCGTCTTGCGTATGAAGGTTTTTTTACTGTATTGGGTAGTGTGGTTTTGTGGAAGTATAAAGTCTATGACTCTTCTGGTGTTGTATGTGTGAATATCCTCCCCCCTTTCGTTTGCAGTTTTATCTATATATGTGACTACTGAGAGGATGTATAGTCCAATGATTGTTAGAATTTTTAGTGACTTAAAGGCTTCTCTGCAGCTATCTAGTGGATTTAAACTTGCAAGCATTCTAATAGCCATTTTTTGAATGGTCAAAATTTTTTAAAGCTTATATTCAGATGTTTTGCCCCACAAAGTAAGTCCATATCTCAGGTGAGACTCTACTAGCGCAAAATAAGCTGTTCTTCCCGCTTCTAGCCCTGCAATCTACATGATTTTTTTATAACAAAAATCCCTGAACTTAATAATTTACACAAATTTGTATGAAACTACTGTCATCTTCAGGTGCTACTTACTACCTTATCCTACGTGTTAAACTAGTTTTTTCCTATACTACTTAACTAACCTATATCAACGTAGAAAAACCTAAAAAAATCAAATTTTTATAGATTACATAGATTTATCAGAAAATTATTTCTTCATGAAAACAATACAGAGAACAAAATAACACGTTATCAATTATTAATAATAAACAGAAAAATTATAAAATATTTTGATTTTTTATCAGTATTGAAAATTATTTCTGTGTATTATTAATTGATAACGTGTTATTTTGTTCTTTGAGATTATTAATGGTTGATGTACGCATATTGTGAAAAATATTTATCTTCCGGTAGCTTTGGGTATTTATTTATTTTAGGTATTTAAAACAATACTTTAATTGGGACACTTCAAAATACAATTCACTTATAAGTTAAATTAACTGAAAATACAAACCATTCATTGTTTAATGTTGAATATTCAGTTATTTGTATTTATATAGTATCTTTCTGACATCATACATCTTATATAATGTCTAACATGTCTTATATGCTTTAATAAAAGGTTATTTACTTAAATAAATAATGAATAGTATCGCGGAGAGCTGCCACAATTATAGTATACTTACTTGTAGTCTTGACTGCTGATGTAATGACTAACTTCTCACCAAATAGTTAATAAAAGTTAGCATACAGTGACACTGATCCATCCACCCATACATGTACTGAGGAATTATGTGTATGGACCCACCTGCCCACCCATACAAATAAGGTGGTATTGACCTTACTGAACCGTACTTATTTTATGAGCGAGTAGGTCAACATTACCATACATATATGGGTGAGCAGGTAGGCCATGACCACCGTAAGTGTAAGAGCAGGCGGGTAGATCATGGCCACCGTATATGTATGGGTGGGTGGTTGGATCATCACTCTTGTACTTGTATGAGTAGGTGGGTGAGTAATCGCCACCATACATGCCCCACTATCAATTATTTTTATTTTTGATCAAGTATTGATAATTTTTTCTGTGTATTATTAATTAGTAACTTGTTATTTTGTTCTCAGTATTTTTTTCATAATTGTGTACACCTGTAACAGTTTGTAAGATGTCTTGATTTTCTGGTTAGTCTATCATAATCTATAAACATGTGGTTTTTTTAAGTGTTTTCTACATTGATATGGGTTAGTTAAAAAATATAGGTAAAAAAGGAAAAATGTAGTTTTACATGTAGTATGAAGTAGTAAGTAGCACTTGAAGACAACAGGAGTTTCTTACATGTCAAAACATTGTGTTGGTTTTAAAAACACTTGAAGACAACAGGAGTTTCTTACATGTCAAACATTGTGTTGGTTTTAAGAACACTTGAAGACAACGGGAGTTTCTTACTTGTCAAAACGTTGTGTTGGTTTTAAAAACACTTGAAGACAACGGAAGTTCTTACATGTCAAACATTGTGTTGGTTTTAAAAACACTTGAAGGCAACGGGAGTTTCTTACTTGTCAATACATTGTGTTGGTTTTAAAAACACTTGAAGACAACGGGAGTTCTTACATGTCAAAACATTGTGTTGGTTTTAAAAACACTTGAAGACAACGGGAGTTCCTTACACGTCAAAACATTGAGTTGGTTTTAAAAACACTTGGAGAAAACAGGAGTTTCTTACATGTCAAAACATTGTGTTGGTTTTAAAAACACTTGAAGACAACGGGAGTTTCTTACATGTCAAAACATTGTGTTGGTTTTAAAAACACTTGAAGACAACGGGAATTCTTACATGTCAAAACATTGTGTTGGTTTTAAAAACACTTGAAGACAACGGGAATTCTTACATGTCAAAACATTGTGTTGGTTTTAAAAACACTTGAAGACAACGGGAGTTTCTTAAAACATTGTGTTGGTTTTAAAAACACTTGAAGACAACGAGAGTTCTTACATGTCAAAACATTGTGTTGGTTTTAAAAACACTTGAAGACAACGGGAGTTTCTTACATGTCAAAACATTGTGTTGGTTTTAAAAACACTTGAAGACAACGGGAGTTTCTTGTCAAAACATTGTGTTGGTTTTAAAAACACTTGAAGACAACGGGAGTTCTTACATGTCAAAACATTGTGTTGGTTTTAAAAACACTTGAAGGCAACAGGAGTTTCTTACATGTCAAAACATTGTGTTGGTTTTAAAAACACTTGAAGACAGCGGGAGTTCTTACATGTCAAAACATTGTGTTGGTTTAAAAACACTTGAAGACAACAGGAGTTTCTTACATGTCAAAACATTGAGTTGGTTTTAAAAACACTTGAAGACAACGGGAATTCTTACATGTCAAAACATTGTGTTGGTTTTAAAAACACTTGAAGACAACAAGATTTCTTACATGTCAAAACATTGTGTTGGTTTTAAAAACACTTGAAGACAACGGGAGTTTCTTACATGTCAAAACATTGTGTTGGTCTTAAAAACACTTGAAGACAACAGGAGTTTCTTACATGTCAAAACATTGTGTTGGTTTTAAAAACACTTGAAGACAACGGGAGTTCTTACATGTCAAAACATTGTGTTGGTTTTAAAAACACTTGAAGACAACGGGAGGTTCTTAAAACATTGTGTTGATTTTAAAAACACTTGAAGACAACGGGAGTTTCTTACATGTCAAAACATTGTGTTGTTTTAAAAACATTTGAAGACAACGGGAGTTCTTACATGTCAAAACATTGTGTTGGTTTTAAAAACACTTGAAGACAACAGGAGTTTCTTACATGTCAAAACATTGTGTTGGTTTTAAAAACACTTGAAGACAACAGGAGTTTCTTACATGTCAAAACATTGTGTTGGTTTTAAAAACACTTGAAGACAACGGGAGTTTTACATGTAAAAATATCGTGTTGGTTTTAAAAACACTTGAAGACAACGGGAGTTTCTTACATGTCAAAACATTGTGTTGGTTTTAAAAGCACTTGAAGAGAACGGGAGTTCTTACATGTCAAAACATTGTGTTGGTTTTAAAAACACTTGAAGACAATGGGAGTTTCTTAAAACATTGTTTTGGTTTTAAAAACGCTTGAAGACAACGGGAGTTTCTTACATGTCAAAACATTGAGTTGGTTTTAAAAACACTTGAAGACAACAGGAGTTTCTTACATGTCAAAACATTGTGTTGGTTTTAAAAACACTTGAAGACAACAGGAGTTTCTTACATGTCAAAACATTGTGTTGGTTTTAAAAACACTTGAAGACAACGGGAGTTTTACATGTAAAAATATCGTGTTGGTTTTAAAAACACTTGAAGACAACGGGAGTTTCTTACATGTCAAAACATTGTGTTGGTTTTAAAAGCACTTGAAGAGAACGGGAGTTCTTACATGTCAAAACATTGTGTTGGTTTTAAAAACACTTGAAGACAATGGGAGTTTCTTAAAACATTGTTTTGGTTTTAAAAACGCTTGAAGACAACGGGAGTTTCTTACATGTCAAAACATTGAGTTGGTTTTAAAAACATTTGAAGACAACAGGAGTTTCTTACATGTCAAAACATTGTGTTGGTTTTAAAAACACTTGAAGCATTGGAAATTTCCAATAAATTCACCAATAAAGACCACACAATTATGAAAATCAATCCAAAGGGTATATATATTCACATTATGCTTCTTCAGAAAAGAATTTCGTCTTTACTAAACTGGCATTTGAGTAGTATAGGATGGCGTATATGAGGGGATTGCACACATTGGTGTTTCCACATTCTAAGATTCAAGAGACTGGCCTGAATAATGCCAAAGAAGGCCAGGAAGTACTTGTTGGCCAAAGCATATTTAAACTACAACTTGTTGGTAGAGTTGTAGTTTAAATATGCTTTTACTGTAATCAGATATGATTTTAAAATAACCTCCTTTACTGCCAAGAAGACTGCTAATAATTTTAACCTCTTTGCCAAATTATTACTGGATGATTGATTAATAAAATCAACGTTTAATATGAGCCTTAAGTGATAGGAAAGTGATATGGGCACTGTACTTGGGATTGAGTCAATAACAGAAATGGAAAAATTGCAGATACATTTTTCTTGCGTCCAGTTACATAATCATAAACGCTGAAAACTAGCAGTTTTAATAAAAATTCAATTTTATACAAAAAAATCATGTAAAACATGTCCCATTCTAATCCAATCTTCTTTTTAACCAGTTTCATCTCTTTTTTAGCATACAAATTCATTCCAATCATTCTTTTTTGTGTGACTATTGGTAACCACATCTCTGAACACTAAAATGTTTACCAATAGTAGTGCCAACATTCTTTTGCTTATTACTCAAAACTTATCACCGAAGTATTTGAAAATTCATGAATGGCCATATAAATACAATGTGTGTGAGGTATTGATACAAATTAGTGGTCGACATGTGCCGATGATATATTTACCTGACATTAGACAAATTAACATTCATACCAATGTTCATGATTTTATTTCAAATAACATCAAAGATATTAACCTTTCTATAAAAATCACAGACAGACGAATAACAGTGTGAGATAGACGATTTGTACGCATGAAATTTTTTTTTACCCAAGGAATGACCTCCAGAAGTTTGGCTGGATACTTATGGGACGCCCTGAATATATACAATATTTCAAGACTCTTAGATTCAAAACTATTCAAAATATTTGATCAAAATCAGTAAAAAAGTAAAACATACCTTAAATATATCAAAATAATCAGGAAATGCCTGAGTTTGTAAGTCAAATTTCTCTTTCAAGGCTTTAGCAATGGTGAGGTTGAAGGCAGCTCGTATCCGTCGTACAGCTTCAAGGTCCTCAGGCCACTTACGCGACAGACCAAGCTGAATTACTCCTATATAACAAAATATTTTGTGTGCTTTTATTTTTTACACAGTTTAAAATTGTTTAATATTTATGAACTAAATTTTAAGATTCATAAGACATACAGTGGACTTTATACTTTTGGAATATAACAACCAGTTTTAGCATTATTTTTCTATAAACTGTTTATAATATCAGTTCATTAAATTATGTATTATTTTGTTTAATCTGTCATTTCATTTTAGTTAAACTCTGAATTTAAAAAAAAATTTATAATATTTATAAACATTCAGACATTACATTCATGACCTGTTTTATTGCTATATACTCATGCTTATTATCTACAGTAGAAAGCTTAACTATTGCTTCTTATGAACATTTCAGGTGTATTACATATGTAATAATACAGTAGTTTGTAGAATATCACTTGATATTTTGAATATATGAAAAGTAAAACTGTTTTAGACTCTTACTTGATTACACTTCGAATCAAATGTCCAAACATAAACCCTGGTCATAAACATAACCGGTTGTTCCGGTTCGGTTCTTTACTGAAATCGGTTCTCAATTCCCGGTTTTCGGTTGTGAGTACTTTTTTAGAAAGTTTCAGAAAATTTGTCCAATACATTTATGCCAGTGAATCAACAAATTATGTGGAATCAGTCTGTAAAAACTGTGCGTAGTATTTTGCAATGTCTCTAATATGAAGTATAATACACCCTAAAAATCCATAAAATGACATACAATATTTCCAATAACTATAGAATTGGTAACATTTTATTTATTCTCAGAGAATGATTGTTTACATTTGTTGCACAAAGAAAATATTTACTTTGAATTTTAAAATGTATACAATTTAGCTAAATGGAACATAATACTCAAATTAGTATGCAATTGAAATTTACCTTGAGGAAATTAAAAAACTTGTAGGCCTAGAGAAAATTAAAAAATAACCTGCCATTTTAGTTCTGATTTAGTAATAAAAATTATTCAAAAACAAATCACAACAATAGATTGAAATTACCAAAACTAAATTTAAGAGGTTGGTATAATTGTAGTATGTCAAAAATAAACATACGTCACTTATTTTGTTTATAATAAAAAAAGTGAAGTAATATATTCATTTTGTTTAGTTTTAATACAATATTAAGAAAATGTTATTTTCCAATGCAATGCCCTAGCTTTTGTATGCATTTTTTCATTACAAGTGTAAATAAATAAACTCTAATATCTTAAGTTCATCATAAAAACCTTTTATTTTTTAAAATACACAATAAAACTAGAAGCGTAAATAATTTCAGAATGTTAGATGAGTTGTAAACAGAATGGAATGTTTCCACAAGGTGTTTTTATCAGGCAGGAAGTGATAAGAAAGGGTTACCTAAACAAGGTGGTGAAGAAGACATCCAAGATGGTGGACATTTACTACTCATAGTGAAAGTGCTCCCCATTACAGTGAAGTTTTTATAGGTAAATCAACAAAATCTCTATGAAACTGCACACCACCTTGAAACTGTAAGTTTCAATCACTTCTACATTAATATAAAACAATCACTTACCAGAAGAATAGAATCATTTAAACCATACTTAAAATGATCTGTCATTGAGGTAACTCCATTCAATTCAACACCAATAATGTGAAAGTGATTTTACACATAAATGAGTAAACAGTCATACTACTGTACTTTCATATCTAAAAAAAATATATTAAAAGCACATTGAGAAGAAGAACAGTAAAACTATTCATGATATATAATTATAATTTTAAACGTGCCTACAAGTCATATGTGACGTCATTGCCAACTCAGAATTAAACATCTGACAGTTTAGTTCCACCTCACTATAACATCCGTAATCACAGCAACAGTCAGTGTCACACACCTGACCCACTTGGTGTCAGTGAACCGACACCTGCTGACACAGCACCCTGACCTTGGCAGTGCTACACCAGCATTCATTGAGCATTACAACTGTTTGTAAAACTCTGACTAGGTACTTGACAATCACTAAGTCAAGCTCAGTTATTTTTATAAATTTGACTAGAATAAAATAATTGATTCCTCATTATTAATATGACCACTAGAAGCCTGCCAAATCTAGTATACAAAAACAGTTACTTTTAATAAAAATTGACTACTGCATTCACCATTTTATTTATTGAACAATAGGAATCAGACAAACCTGGCTCAAAAAACTGTATTCACCATTTGATTAATTAAAACAATTGGAATCAGACAAACCTGGCTTTAAAAAACTGTATTCACCATTTCATTAATTACAACAATAGGAATCAGACAAACCTGGCTTAAAAAACTGTATTCACCATTTTATTAATTACAACAATACGAATCAGACCAACCTGGCTTAAAAAACTGTATTCACTATAATTTATTGCAACAATAGGATTCACAAACCTGGCTGGCTTGATAAACGTTTTATGACTTTCCAAACATTGGAGAAGTAAAATGACATCTGGAGACGAAATCCATTTCCGTAGTGGGGACATAGTTTTTGCCAAACTAAAAAAATATCCGTACTGGCCAGCAATTGTTGAATCGATCATAATTTCAGACAATAAGTCTAAAACTCCAAAGTTCAATTTAAAGTTTTTCAGAGATTTCAAAACACCTACAGTGAATCAAGGTGCTCTAGACTCTTTTATTGAAGGTAAATTAGCTCATGGTATACCAAAAATTGATATTGCAAGAAATAGAATATTTAATAACGCACTCAGAGAAGCGGAAGCTGCTTTTAGAAGACAGGCAGAAGAGCAAAAGGTTGATACAATGGGACCTCAGGATACAGAATTAGTACCTAATCAAGTACTACCTGACGATACTATAGTAAATAACAAAATCGTTCAAAACAGCTCAATAACAAAAAAAAGGGTCACTTGCTGAGGAAATTTTTGAAGCTGAATCAGTGAAGTGCCTCCAGGAAGAACAATGCAACAGTATAAATAGCAGCCTCTCACAACTCTGCCTCAGTAGACTGAACAACTCACTGAATGAGATGGAAAACAGTTTAACTCAAGACCTTAAACTAGGTGAAGATGATGAACTAACGCTAGCTGCAAAAGCGGGCACAGCACTCTTAGAGAACAACCAGCTACTCAGAGGACAGATCAGTGAACTCATATCAAAGCTGGTAATTTTTGAAGAAATGGTGGAGGAAAATAGAATGCAGGAAGAATAGAATACTTAGGCAACATAGAAATTCTCAACCAGAAATTAGAAGAAACTAGCAATCAGTTAAATAAAGAAAGGCAAAACTATTTAATTATGCAGAACAATTTTGAAGAACATGATGGGAAGCAAAGTCAGCTCTTAGATGAATATAATAAAAAAATTAGCAATCTCCAAAAACTCTTACAAAAAGAATCCTGACAGACTGTAAGAAAAGACAAAGAATTAAGGGACTATGAATCACAGACAACAACAGCTAGTCCTGCTGTACTCTGTACTACACACATTGAAACTGTAACTACACCGGTAACTCTCACCAAGCTTGTTGAGTTAGAAAGCAAAATAAACGACTTGAAAGAAAGATTGGAAATACTGGAAGTACAAAAATCTCAACAGTCTCTTTGTAACAAAAAATCAGGCGGAATAAAGAAAACCACAAGCAGAAAAACAACTAGAGTAAATAATTTTACAATATCAAAAAAATCAAGTGAAACCTTAAAGATTTACAATGGCACTGCAGGAACAAACGCCCATATTATCCAGATAGATAAAAATGGTGAGGACATTAAAAAGCAAGAACTCAGCGATGATGAAGATTCATACACACCTCAAACCAGAACTCTGTGTAGAAGAATTATAAGGTGCACTGCTGTCAACTCTAACACTGGACGCTTATCTTTTCTCAACCCTACAGATTAAGCTAACATTAGTAATTTGAAATCTTTCACGTTCATACCTTATGAAACCCCCCTGATCACAGCGCAACTAAATAGTGATCAAGACTGGCAAGCTGCAGGTGGTATTGGTTTTTATGACAGAGATACAAACACTTGCTCACTTTCACTACCTCTACAACTTATTAAAGAAATATCAAAAAGGGCTCAGACAAAACAAATATCCTACAATAACTTTACATCTCTTAACTACAACCAAAGAATCCTTTTCATTAAATGCTACTCTTCAATCACGAATAACTGGAAAAGCAAACTGTTCAAATTCCTAGAGATTGTGAACGACTGCATTAAATTCCCTTTAATTTTTTCTTTGGACATTGATGAAATGTGGTACCTGTTACGACCAATTGCAGCAGGAATCAAAGAAATACTCCAAATCATAATTCAGTTTGATAGTAATGCCTACTTTCACAGATATAGGTTATACACTCATGACAAAGCAATTAAAAATACAGCCGACCAGGTTCTGGACAACTGCTCTGAAAATCAGCTGAGGCTAGCTCGAATTACAAGGAGCAAATACTCAAACATCTATAGTACATGGAGATCAGGAACTGCATCTCAACCTGTTACCATGACATTGCCTGTCTCCGACCCCACAATGTCGGCTGCTCCTGGTGAAAATAAAATTATAGGCTTCTCTAGGGCAGCAATGGAGGAACAGAAGTACCTGTGGCAGCAAGCAGAAGGCACCATACTCCAAAAAATGTCTCAATTTTATAAGGACAACTGCCTAAGTAAAGGGTCACGGCAAAGCCAATCACTGAAAAACACTTTAGAAACATCCAAATCTAACTATAACATAATCGACCTGAAATCAGGAGATCTTCTGATGGAAAGAGCCCCTGTAAGGCAATATAGTCTTGGTTTTGATGGAGCACGATTTGTACAGCTAATATGCTACAACAAACTAAAATACTCAGTTGACTCAAGCATTGAACCGGCATATCATATCCTCCTGGTTTCAGATGACACTGAGGTGATGAATCAGCTGAGATTATTCAATTCCATCAAAGAAGTTGACATAAACAAAACAGGTGAAATAAAGTTCCAGTTGGTGCAAGGAGTACCCGGGTGTGGTAAAACAACCTTTATCATTAACAATCGCAAAGACGGTGACTTGATACTCTTTCTGACTAGGGACGCTGCAGCTGACTTCCGCAAACGACTAAAAGATAAACACCCAGAAATATCCAGCAAAGAAATAACTCATGCCGTACAATACACTCACTGATAATCAACAAAACTCAACACCTAAGAATGGTATGCCAGTATAAAAGAGTCATTGCTGACGAGGCTTTGATGTCCCATGCTGGGGAAATCTTATTTGCCTGCACATTGGCAGGTGTTACTGAAGCCATGCTGCTGGACGACAAGCATCAGATTCCTTACATTAATAGGACTTCGCACAGCATAAAGTACTCCAATATATGTGAGATAGCTGAAGTAACCAAAGTCCTTAATTTGACTTATCGTTGCACACTAAGTGTGGCAACCCTGCTCTCACCCATCTATGAGCAGGGTATGTAAACTAGTAATTTTGTTACAGCGGAAACAAAATTAATGCATCTGGATGACATAACAAATCTGCAGGTAAACCGAGACCATTGTCAATTTCTTGTTTTCAAACAGTCCGAGAAGAGGGAGCTTAGCAGACTAGGATATAATGTCTCCACGGTGCATGAATTCCAAGGAAAACAGGCAGACCACGTGGCAGTAATCCGTACATCAAAAAAAGCAGAAGCTATCTATGACTCCCTTCCACACTGTGTTGTAGCTATTTCTAGACATAAAAAAAATTTACATCCCACACACCTGTGAGCACTGATACACTTAGTAAATGGGTGAGACGGATGAACTCATACACAGAGGAAGTTTCAAAAAGCCACAAACAGCTATCCATCAGCGCAGAACCTGTAACCCTGCCAGTCCCAACCACTGGACAGAGCACTGAGACACACCACAGTCAACAACTCCCTCAATCACCGCAGATGACTAGCACACAGCGAATCACAATATACCCAGACATCCATAAATACTCAGATGGATCTGATGTGTTTCTGCCAGACTATCTAAGACGGAATTTACGTAAAGCCACAAGTAAGCCACAAACCTTTGAAAACCCTGATGAAATAACCTCAGTGGAAAATACATCCAAAAAAATTAACCAAAACAATCCTCAGGTCCTCCCTTCAGAAAAACCAAGATTAGCTCAAACTTCCACAGAACTGAACACGAGTGCAGAACAAACTATGACTTTAGATTCTACTGGGGTAACTTTTTTAGAAGTAAGACGCAGAATTCCATTCAAGATGAAATTCAGGAGTCGTATTTTCATAAACTCAAAACTAAGAATGTTGTAATTTTACATCAAAACATTGACAGACTTTCAAATAAGCTGGACCAACTTAACCATTTTCTTGACTCTGTTAGCCCGGATATACTGGTACTTACTGAACATGGACTAAATGACAGCACAATAAAGCAAGCTTGTTTAATCAATTACAACCTGGTAACAGCCTTCAGTAGAACAAATCACATCAAAGGAGGTGTGGCTATTTATCAACACACAAATTTTGGGGCCGAAGTTCAAAGTCTCACCATTGAAAACCTTAGTAAAGAGCTGACCTGTGAAATGGCAGGTATCAAAGTGAGCACAACAAATAGAAAGCACCTTTACATACTTGGGGTGTACCGTCCCCCCCGTGCTTCTGTAAGCGACGTCCTGACTACTCTATCCATAGCTCTAAATAAGATGCCTCACAATAATGGCGGTATCTGCTTAGTTGGAGATATCAACATAAACAGCTTAGACAGTTCAAGTAGAGAAAAGATTGTTTTTGATGATTTCCTTGCTTTGTATGAGATATCCAGACTGAACCTCCCTCCTACAAGAATTTCCAGCACATCTATTGATGTGGTCTGCACCAACTTAGATAAGACAAGGCTTAATGTCGATATACTTCGCTCAGGCCTTTCTGACCATACAGGACAACTCACCACACTGAATACTAGTATCGAGCAGAACAAACTTACCACATCAACAAGAAGACATCTAAATGCAAGAAACCTCCTAAGTCTTAAAGATTTACTTGCACTGCAGACCTGGGAAAGGATTTACCAGGAACCTCAAGCCGAAGAAACCTATTCAGAATTCATCAGCACATTTGCATCAGCCCTTGATATAACCTGTCCTTTAAAAACATCAAGACGCAAGCCTAAAAAACCAAAATTCAAAAACATCCATTATCATGAAGCTGAAGAAGTAAATAAAGAGTTTATGAAAGCAAAAGAAAAGTACTCCCTCAGCAACAAGCTAGAAGATAAAGTGGACTTCATCCAAAAGAAGAAAGCCTATGACTTAAAGTTAAGAGACCTCAGGAAAAAGGCAAATGAAGACCATATCAATCCAAATAGCAACAAAACAAAGGCTATCTGGGATGTGATAAACAGCGAACGGGCACCCAAAAAAGAGTCTGAGACCAATACATGGCAGCTAAAAATGGGGGATGTCAATGTTAGTAATATTGACCACATAGTAAAACATTTTAATGAATACTTCGTCTCGACTGCTGAAGAAACGCTAAAAAATAACAACCCTTCAAACCCAAAAATTAACACCAACATATCTGACAAAACTGACTGCTTTCTATCTAATTTTCATCTGACTAACTCAAACGAGGTGCTCAAAATTATTCAATCCCTAAAATCTTCTTCTTCAGCTGGAGTAGATGAAGTCTCATCAATAATGATAAAAAATTGTAACCAAGAACTGTGCCTTCCACTAAGCAACCTAATTAACAAATCCTTGACTCAGGGGGTCTTCCCTTCAAAAATGAAAACATCAAAAGTATTCCCCTTACACAAGAAAGGTAGCAAACATGAACTACAGAATTTCAGGCCTATTTCCCTTGTACCAAGTTTTTCCAGTTTTAGAGAAAATTGTACTGAAAAGACTTCTAAATCACTTATTAAATAATAATCTTCTTACAGAGAGACAACATGGTTTTCTAGATGGACGATCCACCACAACAGCCCTTACTGACTTAGTAGAACACATTATTGATAACATCGAAGGGGGGAAAAATGTCACTAGTACCTTTCTTGATCTAAGTAAAACTTTTGATTGCTTGGATCATTGTTTAGTCCTTGCTAAAATAAGTTCCTTGGGTATCAAGGACACAGCACTTCAGTGGTTCAAGAGCTACTTAAGTGAGCGGAAACAGGTAGTAACAGTACAACAAACGATCAATGGAATAACAAGAACAGCAATATCGCCGCCACTAGCCATGACTCGGGGTGTCCCCCAAGGTTCTGTACTTGGTCCCGTTTTATTCATTTTATTTACTAGTGACATACCTAATTACATTGAACCACACTGTTATCCAGTCATGTACGCTGATGACACTGTTCTGACTACCTCTCACAAATCGATTGAATTCCTTGAGATTAACACTTACATAGCAATCAACATGGCTCATCAATATTACATTGAAAATTACTTGGTCTTCAATCAAGCAAAAACTCAACACATCATATTTGGAAAAAACAAGGATAGAATAGCAACCCCATAAGATTTTCAAATTTCTCAAAATACAAAACACCTTGGACTAATACTAAATGATCATCTCTCTTGGAACTTCCATATTAGTAGTAGGGTTTTGCCGTTCCTGGCCCAGTATTATCTAGGGTGGATAATCCACCGTAAATTTTAGATTGATAATTTCATAATTTGGTTAGATTGATAATTTCACAGTTTGCTTGGATTGATAATTTTTCATGGTTGAAAATTTTGTGTTTGCCGTTCCTGGCGCAGTGCTAGGCGTGAATTTTGATGGGGAAAAAAATATGAGTGTTGAATGTTCTAGTTTTACGCGTGGGGTTGAGTTTTGTCTACCGTAATTTCTGTAGGTGTAGATAAACAATGTTATTTACAAATGGGTTCAAGATCAGGCGATTGTCTTGATCCACGATTGTAACAGTGATTTGCTGTATTTTTCGCAAGGCACTATCTAACGGAGCATAATATCTCTGGAGCGGCGTTTCTGATATTTTGTAGCCCCGCGGTACGGCTGGGAAAAATGTGTATAGCAGTCGATGTTCTTTGTGCTTGTGCAAGTGTTCGTCGTGATTGGAGTAACTGTTTTCAACCAAATTGCAATGTATCTCGACTGTATCCACAGCTCTGAGATTCGGTGGTTTCGTGGCTTTTATGATATGGTCGGCCATGTAGTAAAAACGTTCGTTACTGTAGTCTTCTTTTTCCTCAGACTGCATTTCGAACCCCAGCAGGTTTCGTATGGTGGAGTCGAAACTGAACTTGAGCGGTGAGACTATCGATACCCTGTCATCCATTTTCGCTATGCTGAACCTCGCAGAATCAACCACGTTCAGTGTTTTGAGGAACTCACTGCACTTGACCTGTAGGGTGTCTAGCGTCAAGTGGCCTTTCTGAAAGAGAAGCGCTCTCGGACCAATGCTCTGTTGTTCGGCGTTAGGACCTACCCAAAAGTACATCGTTCCATCTGTCGGATGATTAGCGATATTGTTTTCCGAATAAAACCCGTACAGTGCCAGTTCGTAGTCATCTTCATCGCGCAAATATATTGGGTGCTCCAAATGAAGTGTGATCACCGAACCCGCTCCAACCAGTTTGAACAGCATTATGATTTTTAAAACTCTTTGTCTCCCATACACACATAGGTGTCTCTTAAAAGTTACTCTCGATCGATGCGAAAAAAAATTTTTTTTTTAAATAGCCGTGTTTACCACATGTTATTCAGGTGTGGAGGAGGCCCTCACGCCATTCTCGAGAGCTTCAAGTTTCTCCTCGATCTTTTCGAGCCTTTCGTTTGTTTTTCTCTTCAACTTTCGGACGGCATCGAATAGTTCATTGAGCTCTAGTCGAAGTTTGATTTCGACTTTATCGAAAGCTTGCAACGATTCATGGGAAAACTCTCTTTTCATCTCATTGATTTTAGAATCGACGTATTGTGCACTATTACCACCAGCAACAAAAGTGATGTTCGTATCACCAAATTTGTTGATGTGAAAAGTACTGCCACGATAACTCTCCATAGTTATAGTCTCTTATCTTACCACCAAGACTTCCAAGTGTATTTGTTATCTCGTAGACACCGCACGATATCATTCCAATCTTCACTTTTGTCGTTACGTCGTAACACCTCAATACATAGGTGGCCGCATATCGGAGGATCATCAAAATCTTGGACGCTGTCGATGTTGTATTTGAGATTGTCTGCACCCAAATAACGTACCAACTCTAGTGGTGGTCTTGCATCACCGAACGAGTCGAAGTATAATTTATGTTCTCCCCGTTTTACATAACACGTCCAGTGGGTGCCATTAGATGATATATCTCCAAGATTGATGACCCCACATTCGATTGGGTTAGGTATTGACGGTAGCATTTGACGCATAAACACACCTCGAAAATTTTCTATCTTTAGCGTTTTGATGTAATTTTCAATTTCAGCGAGCGAAAGGGGTGTGATCTTTTTTTATAACCAAGCAGTTCGTCTAACTTGGAGTTGATGCGCCGTTTAAGACCTGAACCTTTAGGACCGATAATACTGTCAAGTTCACTGTCAATCAGATGTTTCAACCACGGTACGAACTTATTCTTGAGTAGTGGTGCTATTGTGTGCCTCACAACTGGTGAAATGAAACGTTTACCACCAGGTACATCTGTTTCAACAAAATCTAGCATCTCTTTCAAAAGACCTCCTTTTTTGTTCATTGAAAGCTGTCCGTATGAAAGCTCCATCCGTAATCCTTTATTATCTTTTTTCGCTTTGACTATACGTTGGTGCTGTCTTGGTGTGAGCAAGATATCATCGCCACCACACATAGTCACTTGGTCTTTCGATAGACCAATACTCGCACTCTGCCGCCTTCGGTAAGCGGTGCGGAGCTTACGTTTCTGTCCATCCGACAGCCTGATTTTATGATGATGTAACGCAGCCATAATCATACACTTATAAATAAGACATGGATATTTACTGTCCAAAGTGCAAAATAAAAACGAGCTCAATAAACGTTGAGACTTTGAAAACGGTAAACGAAAAGTGGCGACACAAAGCACAATGCGTAGTTTGTGGAAAAGAAAAGAGTACATTTATTAAAGCTCTGGATTTTGCTAACCAAATGAAACCTTCCTTGATCGAAGCGAAAGAATTACATCGATCGGTGATAAAGAAATTTCCGAAACGAAGAATCATAACGCTTGGAATCGATGATTTGTGGGCTGCCGATTTGGTCATCATGGATAGGTATAGAGGTGAAAACGACGGTTACAAGTACATTCTAAATGTCATAGACACGTTCTCAAAATATGCTTGGTCAGAACCATTAGTCAGAAAAAGTGGATCTGATGTAGCCGAGGCATTTAGAGTTATATTAGAAAGAGCTGGGCAATGCGGGCACGAGTCACCCAATCTACTTCATACAGACAAAGGGCGTGAATTCGTAAACAGTGACTTTAGGCGTTTGTTGAAGGAACATGAGATCAAGATGTATCATACTGAGAATGAGGAAAAGAGTGCGATAGTAGAAAGATTCAACCGTACTCTAAATGAGAAAATGAAAGTACAATTTGAAGTGCGTAAGTCATTTCGTTGGATTGACATTCTGCAGTCTTTACTGAAAGACTACAACAGCAGTTTTCATAGAACGATTGGTATGATGCCAGTTGAGGTTAATGCGGAATGTGAACCTGAGCTTAGACGCAGATATGCAAGCAGGGATGCAACAACATCAGCAGTGCGAAAACCTACACTCAAGATTGGTGATAGAGTTAGGATTACGAAAAATAAGGGTCACTATGCAAACAAGTACGGGCGCAACTGGACTCGAGAAGTATTTACCGTTTATCAAGTTAATAATACAAATCCAGTCACATATAATATCAAAGATTCTGAAGGAGAACATATTATCGGATCGTTTTATCAAAAAGAGCTCCAAAAGTCAGTATTTTAAAAAAGAACAAAAAAAATAAATTTTTTTTTTTATTTTTTTTATTTATTTTTTTTTTTTATTATTATTTACCTAGCGAAATGTGATTGTATTTCGAGTAATGTCATACGTGAAGTTTGTTTCTGCGACAACAACAACGTAAGCTGTGGTACCACTGTTCGCTGCTGGAGATGCGACTGGATTTATAAAGTCTAACTCAACTTGTATATCGCTTCTAGATCTGTCTGTCGACTGTGGATGTAGATGAGTATCTACGACCATTATTGGAAAGGTGCTTTGGAAATTCTCAGGAGTTAACATAACATCAGAATCCCCAAAGTTCACCATTCGAAAACGTACATACTGATCGTAAAGAAGTCGCCACTTTGAATCTGACATATTCAAGTTTTGCAATTCTTGTGGGTAGCGATCACCGTTTATTTTGACGGTTACATTCTTTATGGTACAACTGTCGAAAACTGATGGATTTGCCTTTTGATCGTTTGAGCGATTAGTTTGCAAACCAATTATGACGAAACGTGGATCGTTCACACTCCGATAAACGTTGGTGATGTCAAAGTTGAATGAAGATCCAAACACACCTTTCTTCTCGATACACTGCCATTGGTAGTATCTGAACGATAGTCTGTCTTTGTCGCTCAATTCTTTCAATCCCGCAATAAGTTGTATACGACTGGTAGATGAGTATTCTACCAACGGTACGCGTAGAACAAACGATGTAATTTTTACCTTTCCATCTTCAGGTTCAACGTCGGTTGCTTCTGAACCTTTCCAATGATACAGAGCGTCGTTGTCTTCGGAACGCGTGAATGTGATTTCAAATCCACCTTTATACATCGGATACTGAAGGTGGTCGAAAAAGCCGAGACCAAGATGACCGAGCGTACCTAGTGCTTCAAATTTGCCCCCTCCACTGTACTGGGATACGAAACCGCAGTTTGAAAGTGTGGACGTATTTGTGTACATCAACATACCCTTGATGTAGCCTGTTACACCCGGATTGTCTACGCTATCAATGATCGTGTTGTGTTTCTTTAGCTCAATTCGTGAGAACAGGAAAGCTGGGAAGTTGTTAACAAGTTTTATAGTAGAATTCTTTGGGTATGCCGACCCGTCTGATTTTTTCACGACTTCACCTTGAATGTGAAACATTATGCGAGAATCGTAAAACGCATCACCATGGTCCAATCTGAACACAGTGTAGTTGTTCGGTGTGTTGAAATTGAGATCAGACACTGCGTTAACAGTCCTGTACTCACTCCTCACAACACCGCCCATAAACTTGGTATAGATCGCTTCCATTGTGAAATATATCACCACTTATAGTATTCACCACTTATAGTATTCACATAGGGTACATAGAACCGGACGTACCCAAACCCATACCGAGTTTACGTTTCAACCACATTCCACCGGTTGTAGCAAGAGCAACTGCACGTTCATTCAAATCAGCATCAGGTGCCATGACTCTACGCCACGCCTTCTTCTGCAACTCACGATCGGCCACCCATCTGTCTTCTGTATTTTCGTGTTTGCTGTACCAAATGTCATGTTCTTTGCACGCCTCGTCAAGTGGGTTGATTCCTTTATCTCCTCTAGCCAATCGTTCGTCTAGTTTTGTACCGGGTCCACAAAAATTGTACGTATCAAATTTCAAATTGCGTGGAGCATGAAGCTCGAACGGTAGATTGTTGATGATATCGTTCAAAAGCCCAGACCCTTCGATCACACTCTCCGGTAATGCTGAAAGACAACGTACTAGATATTTTGTTCCTCGTGGAGTCTGCACTAACTCTTCCATTCTGTCGTATATGAATTTGACGAGAGATAGTTTCTCGTTATGAAAATTGTTGTTGCCGGCCATTTCTTGAGCGTAAATGTAATTCAATCGTTTTACCAGTTCATTGAGATTGTTGATGTATTTGTATTCTACCGGCCTACTGCTGTAGACTGCCAACCCAGACCCAGTCATTTCATCATTATTGTCAGTCTTTATATTTTCTTCCCAAATTCGTTTGATCATGCGTTTCCATTTACGACCCTGACTCGCTTTCGGTCGATTTGAAAGAGGATCGTTTTTCTGAAATATGGAATTTGTTCTGAGCAATATATCTTTGTATGCATTCCAATCGTCAGGCGTATAGTTGTCATCACTAATGTAATCGTTCTTCGTCAAAAGACGCCAAAGACCAGCCGTGCCTTTGTAAGTTTTTTGATCTTTTATTAGTACGATATCGTCGTAATTAAACGTGATCGGCTCGGATCCAATTTTAGCTTGATTAGCATTGTCATCATACCAAATACCGAACTGAGCATCTCGTGCTTTAGGTAAATAACTTGATGCAGTCAATCCCAGTGTAATTTTCTTTGTATCCATCAGTTGTTTAAACGATTGATTCAATTCTTGTGAAGGAGTATCTATGTCAGAACGCTCAGTCAACGGGCTTCGTCCTTCTGGTGTACCAGATCTCGTTAATGGTATTCGCATGAGTTGTCGCATACGTAGTCTTTTACGATCTTCCATTTCTTTAGCCTCGTTGACTGCATCTTTCTCTTTTTGTTTTATGATTGCATTCGTTATGGGCTCATACTTTTTCTGCCTTTCGCGCATCTCCTGCATTTCTTGCACGTATACACTGGAAAATTCATTCTTCAAATTATCGTTCATTTCCTCCAACTGTTTGGCTTTTACCACCGTTAGAGGCTCAGACTCCTTAGGAAGCGGAGTCAAAATGTTGGTTGGTTTTTCTGAAGGGTGGTGCTCTATTGATGGTCGAGAGCCAGATGACCGCTCCTCTTTCTCAGCGGCTCTGAATTTGCGTATAAGTTCTCGCTGTAGCTCTTCAAGACGTTTTGCTTCCAATACATTAGCCATAGTGCTATACTTATTTAAATATGGTCTGTTAGATTTTTATCTTGCAACTGGCTTGGGTATAAGTTTTTCATTTAACATACATTTGTACTTTCCCGAGTGTACTTTTTTGTTCATGTCAATAGATAGAAAGCCGTGTGGTTGACTCCAACATTTCTTGCACATAGATTCAAATTGGATGTACGACATATCTGATCCGACAAAGTCTTCATATATTCGCTTGCTGTAGTGCTTATTCTGATTGAACACGCAAAGTAGATTGACATTGTTACGGATTACTTGCATATCCACACGCCCATAGCTCTGGCTGAGATACACACAGGATATGAGTTTATGTCGACCTCGAATAAAGTATTCTTTTATTGGGGTTTGTTTTTCAAGAAGACAGTCGTCGAAAACCACCAACGAATTTGGTTCACATTCATCAACTGAGATTAGGTCTTCGCAGCTTGTATAAAAAAAACGCTATCTGTTTCCCTAACTTCACCCCAACTTGGGTGTACATGTCACGAAGGTTAGAGTACGCAGTCTGATCGATTGATCTACTGAACACGTACAAGTTCTTAAATGTCAACCCTTGACCGTCGTAAATAAAGTTCAGCAAAAGATTCGTTTTCCCACTACCGGACGGGCCAACAATTAAACAGCGTAGTGGTCTCGGTATCAGGTCGTTGTCGAAGTAGTCATTAACATACACTTTGATATCCATTCCAGATGGGTACTTATAAGTGTGGTGTTTTATAATGTCCCCAGGGTAGTGATTTGATCCCATCTTCTAATATGTAGCGTTTGTCATCTTTACTACTCAGTGATGATTTGAATAGCTCAACACTGAATAGTTCATGTCTAGAACTACGTATCATGTTCATAGATGTGTATTTAGTTTTCCCTTTGAACAGACACTCTTTGTAATCTGTAAATGATATCTCATTTTCCACAACAGACTTTTTAACCCCTTTAGATCGTTTGGAGGTTTTCAATTTATCTACTTTATTTTTTTCGTCATTCTTTTCTTCGTCTTCTAATTGATACGCGTACATTTTGGATCTAAGCCCGACGAATTCTCGCATGATAGAACCCTTTAGTTCGTCTTTCATTTTGCCCAATATTTTTTTGTTAACTCGGGGCATACCATACGGATTGTTTTCTGCATAATCACTAGTGTCAAAATATTTAATCATACTTTGCATGTCCTGATAAAAATCACTTGTTTCTATCTTGTACGTAAGAGAATCTGTGTCTGTATATTGCAATGATATTTTATCGCCGTAACGTTTTTTCATTACATTATAATGGAATTTGTACATCATCAACTTTGATACGTCGAGAACACACGCACCTACATATATGGGTTTGTTAAATTTCGTTTTTACTTTAGCCATATGAACCGCAGCTAAGTTTTCACAGAAAATCGTCCGGCTCGCGAAATTAGGTTTGGCAATCAATTTCTCAAGCTGATCACATTTTGAAACGAGACGAATGTCTACACGGTTCCGAATATTTTCCATAGTCTTTCCGAATACTGCATTATTCATCAGTTTATAGAAATCCTTCTCAAAGTCGTTTTGGGCTTTTATGCGATACTTCGTGTTTAAGTTGATATATTCTTCGAGAAATTTTGACTGTACGAAACTTATTATTCTGTGGATCTTCGTGACCTGCATACCCAATGATAAATAGAGTTTTAAATTACGATAGTGTAAAACATATCTTTCTTTGTTGTATAGAGTGGTTAGTAATTTTGCTTCTTTAGACCCTGGTGGACACATTCGCTCAGGAGCTAGGGGGAGATCAGAATGTTGATCGTGTAGGTTTTCAGGGTACACCAAGTCAACTTCAAGTATATAACCGATTGTATCATCATCGTTAATTTTTGTAACATCGAAATACTTTATATCTGCACCAATGTCAGCTCCATCTTTCACCCAGCGAAAGTCTTTTATCGGCATCGGCTGACTCATCGCATGACCGTAAAGATTGTTCATATCTAGATAGGTTAGATATGTACATGGAAGGGTTGAGTCATAATCTTTCATATAGGGGTTGTTAGCTTTAGCGTGACGGTTCGAGCATTGAGATATTCCACCTCGAACCATTTTTTCCCACATCAGTAGCATATTAACGTCAGACAATAGGTCAAGTTTTACATTTGTAGTTTTCAGCATCGCACTCCAAGCTAGACCTGGTGCTGTGAAATACCATGCCGGATCTAATTTGTATATTCCCATGCACACATCTCTAAAATTTTCCATGACATCAGCCAGTAGCAGTACATCTGTAGTGTTGTATAACAGTGTGTATTCCTTTAGGTCTTTAACTCGTAGATCATGCCAGACCATACAAGCGTGTTTGTAATCTTGCTCTGTGATATTGGTCTTATTTAATTTATTATAAAATGCTGATTTTGGTGGTAGTGATGTCTCATTGTACTTGTCCAATGAATCCATATAATCGTATGGATAGACACCCTTCTTCAGTAGCAGATCTACAGATTCATTCTCATAGTGTTTGATAGTATGCATTAGTTTACTTTTAGGGAGGTTGCTTACGAGAGTGTTCAAACTGAGACTCATAAATTTGAAAGAATCAAGGAATCGTAGTTTAATACCATTGTCCACCTTCACAGTAAACGAAATGTACCGCTCTTCGTTGTTTGGTATTATATCGATAGTGTTACCACGCTCTCCGAATTGCTTAATGAAAAGGTGTGTATCATAACCAGCCAAGTTGTGAATGAAGACGGGTATGAAATTAGGCACTCTATAATTCAAATTACATTTGTTATGAGCAACACCTCTGAATTTACCGGTTATATGATCATGATCCATCACGCGGTCATCTTCTAATACTCTTCTACATATGTGACATCTGTTGGTGATTTCAACCTCTCTCAATTCAAGATCAGTCAGTGGTAACATTGGAACCGCATTCTCACTGTTGTAGCGTTTAAAGATTTCCTCCGATTCACATAATAATGTATCTACAAATTTGGAAGCTGCATCCTCGCCGAAATAACTAACTGGTGGTTTATAAATACCTCTGTCGTGTGTTCCATACAAACAGAAACTTATTGGTCGATGTTTTTGATATCGCAGGGTATAGGGTTCTGTGATTCCTTCGGTCGGATCCTTCTCCTTTTGTGCTTCTTTTATTGGAATCAAACAACATTCGAAATCAGCGTAGAATACAAACGGGACTCTCATCGAGCAGTTGTATTGTCCGAATTCGATGAAAGCACCTTCATCTGGCAACTCAACTCTCAAAGCTTTGTGGTTCCCACAGTCCAATTTATGTTTATCTAACAAATCCTTTCTTCCGAAATGCTGAAGACACCGTCTGCACAGCCAGATTCTATGTCCATTTTTTGTCACTTGTGAATTCACTAATTTTTCCAGATTCTTTATGTAACAGTAATGAGCTTGCTTTTCATTCTTCATATACAACAAATCTACGTGTTGTACTTTTTCTTCATTTGTAACTAGGAGAGGATAGATTATAAACTTTTCGTCATAAGCATATATGTTAATTGAAATACCGGAACGTTCCTCAAATGTCGGAACTTTGGAAGTTTGTACCGGGAAATCAATACCTTTAAGATATTCGTCAAATTCATGTTCATGTGCTTTATACTTGCTCACCCGTTGAGAATGTTTCTTTGCTGGGTAAAGTGCGGCTAAAATGCTCCACAAGAAACACTTTTGATCATTATTTTCCACATTGATAACAGCTTTCCGGTTTTCAATAGCTGGAGGTAGTGGTATGTAGCTAGCTCCCTTCAGGGGGATATATTTGTTCAATCTAATTTCCATGCCTTCGATATTTTTGAGCGTCCATTGCGATCCGTTCTCCTGAAATTCCTCCATCTGGGTCATGATTTTTTTCTTTGTGCTATCGTAATATTCTGATATATCTGAAGTGGGCAGTAGTACTGTATTTTTCGTTTTGAAATTCATGGTTCGCTCAATAACCTTGCCATCTGCTGGCCGTTTGTAAACAGCGAAAAACCAAACGTTAGCTTTTAGGTTATTTTTCAATATTTCATTTTCAATCAGCTCAATGACTAGGGGTTTATACGCATTAAAGAAACGGAACACATCTTTGAATGCTAGTTGATTAGCAATAGTGTAGGTTTTCAATCGTCCCTTGAAAGCGGTTTGTTTTTCACGGATAGCCTCGGCCAGTGATTGTAGTTCGAATGTTTCTTCTTCTTTCTCTCCATCCACATTGTTCTGTGGCGAGTTTTCCAACGTTGGATCATCTACATAGTGTTTATCATCTGGTTTGTTTTTATTTTTGAACTTGGGGTTCTCAATTACAGCACACACGGAATCTGAATCTGAATCTGAACTTAGATCGTCGTCTTCTCTTTTATCAGTTGGACTGTCTGGAAAGTAAACTGGAGATCCATAAACGGGGCTGTTTAGTATATTCAATGACGATTCCTCGTTATTGAACTTGGGGTTCTCAATTACAGCACACACGGAATCTGAATCTGAATCTGAACTTAGATCGTCGTCTTCTCTTTTATCAGTTGGACTGTCTGGAAAGTAAACTGGAGATCCATAAACGGGGCTGTTTAGTATATTCAATGACGATTCCTCGTTATTGAACTTGGGGTTCTCAATTACAGTACACACGGAATCTGAACTTAGATCGTCGTCTTCTTCTTCTTCTCTTTTATCAGTTGGACTCAGTGGTGAATATGAGGGACTGTCTGGAAAGTGAAGTGGAGATCCATAAACGGGGCTGTTTGGTATATTCAATGACGATTCCTCGTTAATGTTGTTATTTTTTTTAGGTGAATATGTTAAATCGAAATCGAGATCATCTTCATCCCAACTCTGATTATGTGTAGACTCTGATGAATGAGGTGGAGATCCCATTATATTTCTAATTTTATTCGAATCCGAATGGACAACTCTTTTTGGTGGTTCAAACACGACTTCTTCCTTTTTAGGATCGTCTAAAAATGACAAATCGAAATCAGATATGGCATCTCTAAATTTAGCTTCGTTCCAATTTGGATTTCTACGTGCTTCTGAGATTACGTTACCCAATAATTCTATAACATTATCTATGTCAGCCTCCCTCAAATATGATTCAGGATCAGAACTATCATGATCTTCGGGCTTTGACTTGGGAGAAGCAATCGGAGAATCAGGTAGTGGGCTGATTGGAGAAGGAATGGGGGCTGACCAATCTACCTCAAAGTCAGAGGGAGGAGAAGATATTGGGGAAGCATCATCTAGCAATGGACTATTTGGTCGCTTGTTTGTCTTGCGAGCGTAAGCTATGGGATTGATTGGTGTCGTACGTTTTCTTTTCACAAAATCTTCATCGTATGTCTGGAGTGATTTTACAGGCCGGCGATTAACTTTCGACTTCGGATATTTTGAAACAAGTTTGGATATTTCAGGACCTGAGGCTGGAAGTCGTTGAGCAAAACGTTCCTCTATTCTTTTGATTGTTGGATTGGACACAATGAAATCCGAAGGTAGCATCATCCTCCTTTGTTTGTGGAACTCAGATTTTACATGGGAAAACAAATTAGACTTTTCGATAGTCTTCTCACATACCTCACACAATACCGATTCTGTGGAGTATGGATGCATCATTGCCCTTCGTTTATGAACCCTCGATTTTACATGTGAGGCATATCTAGGTTTTACAATAGACTTTTCGCATACCCAACACATTACCGATTCTAGAGCTGGTTTGATTCCAAAACGTTTGACTCTGTTGCGTAGCATCGTATTAGTGTTACACTTTTTGGATTTGCGGTGTCTAAGCATATTACGAATAGAAACTTCGGTGCCACATATAGTACATGCCTGTTTTGTAGCATCATTCGAAATTGAGCTAGTCTGAATATCTGGAACTGCAGCCGTTTGCTCAGGAGAAGAAGTCGTGATGCATCTTTTCGATTTACGATGCCGTGACATGTTGGATGCAGTCACTTCAATTCCACAATTTGGGCATGGTTTCTTTTGCGAATAGTTTGATGCCTGGTTGAGTACTGGCATTGTAGTGTTAGGATTATTTGAAACTGCGATACTCAAACAGCGTTTCGATTTACGGTGTCGTGACATATTTTTAGCCAGAACGTCAACACTACATGCTGGACAAGTTTCCTTCTGAGGACATACAGTGGTGGTTGAAGGAAGCGCTAGCACCGTTGATTGGTAGCCTGTGGAAGCTGCGATACATCTTTTTGTCTTACGATGTCGAGACATATTTGATGCATGTACAAACGCATTGCAAGTAGGACATTGTTTCTTTGAAGCCATATCGTTAGCACTCAGAAGTGCTGATGAGTTGACATTAGTCTTATAAGTAGCCATTTGTATGGAGTTAGCTGTCTCCTCTGACCACCCTGAACATTTGTCGTATTTTGGAGTGGAAGAGTGAAGAAACGACGAGGACGATGAGGGAAGTGCTGGTGAGTTGACATTAGTCTTATAAGTAGCCATTTGTATGGAGTTAGCTGTCTCCTCTGACCACCCTGAACATTTGTCGTATTTTGGAGTGGAAGAGTGAAGAAACGACGAGGACGATGAGGGAAGTGCTGGTGAGTTGACATTAGTCTTATAAGTAGCCATTTGTATGGAGTTAGCTGTCTCCTCTGACCACCCTGAACATTTGTCGTATTTTGGAGTGGAAGAGTGAAGAAACGACGAGGACGACGAGGGAAGATAAACGAAACCTGAACGATACTTGAACGTCACCTGAACGATACTTGAACGTTACTTGAACGATACGCGAACGTTAAGGGAAGACTTTTTGGAGTATTGTGGAAGACTTTTTGGAGTATTGTGGAAGATGTGAAATTATTATATTAAGGTGATGAGGGAAGACGACGGATGAGATGAGAGGACGAGGGAAGATGACAGCCAAGTGACGGAGCAGCCGCATCCACCACCGAAATCTCACGCAAACAACCGCGCGAATGTTATCGTGTCAAACAACCCAGCGGAGAATGGGTGCCGCGATCGAATCACTTATAATGTTCCACAAACACCACGCCGCCGGGACTGCCTACACAGCGCTCCACGAAACGATGCCACTGTAGAAATCTCGACCGGCGTTCTGGCCGGATTCACCGCGCACCAAAACTCAACCCCACGCGTAAAACTAGAACATTCAACACTCATATTTTTTCCCCATCAAAATTCACGCCTAGCACTGCGCCAGGAACGGCAAACACAAAATTTTCAACCATGAAAAATTATCAATCCAAGCAAACTGTGAAATTATCAATCTAACCAAATTATGAAATTATCAATCTAAAATTTACGGTGGATTATCCACCCTAGATAATACTGGGCCAGGAACGGCAAAACCCTACTACTCATATTGATAATCTCTGTGTCATCAACTCAGCACTGCACTGTTTGCCCTAAGGAGAATAAAATGTACAAGTACTCTGGCAGCCACCAGAACAGCTTATCACACACTGTTTGAAAGCAGAGTACGATATGGAATTATACTTTGGGGAGCATCTTCTAATAACAACCTCCAGAGAGTAATGATTCTACAAAAACGGGCATTAAAACTGATGGCTGATATTACACCACGGGATAGCTGCAGAGAAGCATACAAACATCACAATATACTCACCATCACATCTCTCTACATTCAAGAAGTCATTATGCATGCTGTTAGTCTAAACTTGGTTCGCAACAACCAACATGGCCGAACAACAAGAAATGGGCTAGACTTCAACCTACCTGCGCACAGGACCGCTCTGTTTTCCAAGAAGCCATCGTACGCTGGAGCAAGATCGTATAATGCGCTGCCTATTCAATTAAAGAGAGTAGAAGACAAGAAGCTCAAGAAAGAACTGCGTTGCTGGCTTGTGGCAGGATCCATCTACACAATCGATGAGTTCCTGGTCCAAGCAAGTAATCGTGACAACATTGGACAACAGACAGGGGAATGAAGAACTGCCGAAACCAACTAATTTACCAATTTTATTATAAAGATTATTGTATACTTATATTTATTTGTTTTGACACTCATTGTACTGAAATTGACGCCTGTTCTAAACTTGATGTTTAAGAATAAAGCTTTCTGATTCTGATTCTGGAGCTCAGGGGGAAAGGAAGACTGGACTTTGCATGTGAATTCCTATTCATTAATGTTACCTGCCTCTTTTCACATGTTAATAAGGAAGTGGCCAGAATATGGGAGAATATTTTCTGACTTTGATATTTTGTTTATCTCGTAGCCAAATAAGTACTGATAAGGAAGTGGCCTTCTATGGGCAGATATTTTCTGATAAAGATATACTGTTTAACTTGTGGCCTGATGGTTTGATTGTTCTGTTTATCGGCACTTTTCACACCTGAAATATTTCTTATATGAAAGATATCTCCCCATTAACTTTTCTAGAACCGGAACCGCAAAACTGAGATTTTCCTATTGGTTCTCCGTTCCGGTTCTTTTTTCAATAACCGATAGAACCGAAAACCGACTTGAGGGACTGACCCACCCCTAGAAGTAAATAATATACCAGACCACACCCCATACAAGATAGAGACTGTACAGCCATGTTGTTACAAAATTGTACATTTTGCTGGCCACGTGTTTGGGCGCAAAACACAACGACTACGGAAATTGGACTAAAGTAACATTGATTACTTAAATAACCACAAATATAATCAATGTAAGAATAAGAATGGTAGTACCTCAAATACAGTGCCTGCAATGCTCAACCAGTGGCTTAAGCATTATACTGAAACAGTGGCATTAAGAAATTGCGTTAAGATGGGTGATGAACACTTAGTTTTCTGCCATTTTACTTTTTAAAATTGTCATCATGATTCACTATATATATAGGGGTTGGGGTGGAGTGAGTCTTGAGATTTTTTTTGGGTTTTCTCAAATGTTAATTTAGTGACAGATACATAATCTACACCAATGTACTGGGTCATGATGTTTCTCTTCAGGTAAAACTTAATTATTTAATCAAGTTAACTCAATTCATAGTCCATTTTCAAGGTAGTTTAGAGAAATAAACTATAAAAGAATTCATAGTTTCATCTATTAAGAGTTGGAGTATTGTTGTGTATGGCACTATTGGTGCAGTGCTGTAACTCAGCTACTTGGGGACAAGTGTTGTGGAGGTTCTATGCTCAGTTCTCTTAATACCAACATGGCGTCTCTAAAAGGTTGCAATCAGCTTGGGCCTAGAGAAGTCTCGGGTGTCCATTTGGTTGGTAGTCAGTATTCGGATGTTGTGTAGGAGAGAGAACTAATTATCAGGCTTGTTAATTAACTGAAAAACAGGACCAATACCACAAGGTTCGGATTTCACATAAAACTATAGGTCCCTTAGTTGTTCTGGCTATTGGGCTACTAATAAATGGCCCATTCTCAGCATAAGTCAAAATCAGTTAGTAACCAGACTACACAGATCATTCGTACTCATTCTACATTCATATAATCATTCATATTCACATTAAAATACACACAAGTTGTGTCGGCATCTCATATCTGAAAATTTGTGGTCTTAAGTTCGACCTCAAATCAGAATATGTCTAAATATAACTGGGATAACAATAGACAAAATGATTGAAAGAATGTTATAACATTATACACAGTTATAACATTATTATAATGTGCTTACACTATTATTCACTGTTTGTCTATCGACTCTTAATTTATGAATTAAAAATTAACGACAGGAACAAAGATAAAACAACAATAAAAAGTAATTTTTTAACGAATAAAGGTATTTTTATTTGTTATTAGCTCTCTTCTTACTTTTACACTAATAATAATTTTCATATAACACATTGTTTAATATAAAAGATAAATACTCACCTTCAATTTGATCAATGTATTCAGGAGCCTTTCCTAATTTTGTGTTAAGCAGCCAACAGGTGGGGCCTTCCATGCCTGCTTTAGCCTGAGGCCTTCCAGTGCGTGCTAAGGGGGGAAACACTTCTGCCCCTCGACACACTGCTGACAACCCCTGAACCCCCGCAACTTCCAATGGCAAATCAGGCAATTCACGCAACTGCTTTGCCAATCGGTCAAACGCCTGGATGACAGCTAGAGCCGCCTCTTCTCCCGCACCATATTGCAAGCCCTCCGGTACAAACTGAAAGTTATAATGATAAGGCTCAGTACATTCAACTATTAATAATACACTTACTATTCCAACAACTATACTCAACAAACCTTGAAATTTTGGAAAATTTGATGAGATCCTATGATGATTAAGTGAGTCGTATAAACTTTAAGTAATTATCTATAACAAAAGAAGAGAAAGTAAAAACCCCTATTATTTATTCTGCAATAGTGATATCTGTAAATCACTTACCGCCTTCTCTGTCACCAAAGGCTCTAATTGGTCAGCCAAATAGGTAATACATTTGGTTTTCAGCTCCAATCTACTGTGTAAGAGATCAAGCACCATCTGCTTTGTGATCAGTCGCCGGGTAGCCAAGGGAGCCGAAGGTTCAGCCCACACTACTGCCTCACACACCATGCCATCTCGGAACCTACGCAGCTCACAACGGTTACCCCATAGCTTGCGGAACTCTGCTGCCTATAAAACCCATTCAGAAATCAAGTCATATAAAAACTAGAAAAAACATTATGAAATAGAGTCCAATTTAGATTTGCTTTACTTTTACATCTTAACACTATTCTAAGCATAAACTCACAGTGAGGCAGAACCAGTCAACTGTCACTTATCAGCTTACCCTGCCCATGTCTGGCGGTCATTGTTTGGGCATCCCGCAAGGTACCATCTATGTGACAGGTGCAGTAATTCATTATTTAACTACTACCTCAGTACTCACTATGTAGTTCACACAACTATCAAAAATCAAGACAGACCAAATTTATTATCGTTAAAGGCTTTTTTTTTTTTTTTTTTTTTTTTTTTTTTTTTTTTTTTTTTTTTTTTAAAGGAGAGGCCGATCTCCTCCTTAACCTTACTCTGACCATTCCCCATAGACCATTGATCTGTGCGAGGAACTTATTCAGTCAGAGTAAGGGGGCGAACCTGTACAGTACAAGGTGAATATTACTGATAAATCTTTTCAGTCTAGGCCGGATTCGAACCAGCGCTATCTCTAACCCAAGCTCAAAGTCCTGACGCCTTAGACCACTCGGCCACCGGCTCGCCCAACTGGCTGATAATTGTTATGCCCAATTTCAATATATACGGACAACTTATGCTTTCACAATTCACCAGAGTTTTACGAATAATGACAAAGTTATTAATAAACAAAGATACTGTCAAGAGTTATATTACAAATGTATCAAGATACAACTGATGTAATAATGCTTTTTTCGTTACTTTTTCACATATCCTATTGGCAATTAACGAAATATGGGACACTTAAAACTTGAAATGACATTTTTTAACCCTCTCCCGTCAATCCGCCTCGAAGCGCCTCCTTGATGAGCGTGGTGCTACTGACGGACCGCCTCCGAACGCCTTCACTCAAATTACAGATGCTTGCGCGATCTGTTATCGCCTCAAAGAAACTTTTGCGGTACTGTCTATATGTAGAATTGATTTTCTATTTTACCTAAACAATAATGTGCTGCTCTCTGAGAAACATTATTATTATGAATCTGCAGCTAAATGCAGTAAAATATATTTCCCTCTCTTTAGTGCTGCTACCTTACGGGCACACTGGAATGGAACTATACATCAACGCCAGCTGACTAAATAAGAAACTAAATAATATTATTGTACGTATGTACAGTATTAGCGTGTTTGTTTACCGCCAAAATACAGTGATTATTTGTGTTTGATTCTTAGTGATTTATAATGAATCAAGATCAGTTTTTGCGTAATAGTGAAACTGACCGCATATTTGAAAATGAGTCGGAAAAGGAGAGTGAGATGTCTAGTGACGACGATATTTCTGAACTAAATGATATCCCCGATACCGAAGATACTGAACAGCCTAACCTTCAAAACTACGGAAGTGATGATGCTCATTCGGCAGATGACTGACAATATTGTCTAAAAAATATAATAAAACTAAAAATTAGGCCTATGTATAATAATTAAATTTAACTATGTTGTGTATTTAGATATTAATTTATAACGTTAAATAAGCTTTAAAATGATATATAATATGTACTATTTATGTTCAAAACTACGTTTTAAAAAACACGATTAAGGAAACGTGATCCAAGCGGTTAGGCGGCCAGAAATAATACTGCCCAGCAGCGTCATGGTCGCGTGGCGGGAATTTAAACGGGAGAGGGATAATGGAATTTTATTTCTTACATTAAATCAATATGAAATATTTATTTCCTGATACTTACAATAACATCAATATTTAACAACAATAAGACTAACTTGTTGACAGTTGAAATGTGAAGTTTTTGTTTATTGTTCACAGCCACTTTTGTTATAAATATACAACATCATCAAATGAATTACAAAATATTACTATCTCTGAATAATTGTAGAGAAAATTAAAAATGAAATAAATACAACTTAAAAATAGAAAATGTATATCAATATTTATTCATTAAACTGTAGATACCAATCTAAAGAGGACAGGCCAAATCTTCCCATTCTCCTCCAAAACCGCCATTCTCATCAGAAATCTCCTTCTTCTAAATTCACATCAATCCCAACATAAAAAAAAAAATGAATCTGTTTTCAAATTAATTACTGATTCAGTCCAATTACAAAATCAATTCTTCCATTTACTGAGCATGAGTGACAAATTTCATACAATATTCAGAAGTTACTTCATCTACAGCATTATTAAAGAAAGTTTCAACTGACTGAAGCCAGTGTGGTTGTGTGCGACTATTGCTCTCAAACAGAAAGACAGAGGCTTATTTTTGTCAGTATAGGTCTTAACGTTATTTCTATGCATTTTATTGTCAATAGACTTAGTTGACAAACTATCAAATAAATGAAGTTTTATTTTATTTTTGTATCTGGATATATTTCTAATATACCTCTTGGAAGTACTTTTATTTAATAATAACTTTGTCATTATTTGAAACACGCTGGTGAATTGTGAAAGCATAAGTTGCTTTATATATTGTAATTCAGTATCAAAATTATCAGCATTTAACAAGACGTCATAATAAAATTTTACAAGTCTTGATTTTTGTACATTGTGTGAGCTAAATAGTGGTACTAGAGTAGTAATTAATTATCAATAACTGCACCTGTCTCAGAGATGTTACCTTGAGGGATACCCAAACAATCACTGCCGGACATGGGCAGGGTGAGCTGATAAGTGACAGTTTACCGGTTCTGCCTCACTCCGAGAATAGATAGAATTTAAGCTCTTAAAATCAAGTACTGCTGGTTATGACCATTTATACAATTTCCTATCATTGTAATTCTAAAATCTGATCCCACCCAACTCATTATCTGTATAAAAATAAAAATATTACAGTAAAATAGTCAGCTGTTAGTAGTTCAAGGCTACATTATATCACAGCTTTAGCTATGTTTTGCTTCTGCCATGGATATAATATTTGAATAATATCATATAATCACTCTAATATATCAACCCAAACCTAATTGACATTTTACATGGAGAATACAAATTAAATAGAATACTATATTCGTTGCTATAAAACGAAATAACCAATTGCCTTCAGATGTTTGCCACATTGTGGCCAAATACGAAGGTCTGTATACGTTTGCCACATGCAAAGTGTTAAATAACACATTTTTAGAAAAAGTTGATAGTATTAAATGTTTGGAACTCAACATAGACAATAACTTGAACTGGAACTCCTATATAACATTAACTTGCAAGACAAATTTCATCGGGTTAGATTTCATTTCGTAAAATGTCACACAAATCAAGTCATTCAATCTTAATAGTTTTTGGACTTTCTTTTTATAGTGGCATGAGCCAATTTAGCTTGAAAAATATTAATACAACAAAAAGAGGCTGTACGTTTAAGTGTTATTCTTAGGTTAGATTGTTGTGAACAGCAAGAGGGTACTTTAAGAAAAATGGCATTCTAATTGTTTTTAGCCTTTTTATACGAAACCATCTTGTGTGTAAAAGATAGAATAATGAAATCACTATTTTAGGAGTTTCTCATGCTTATGACACACGAAACAGGGGGATGCCAACTTTTAATTAACATAGATTGTTTTTATATAAAAATAAATTACATTGGTATACAAATTGTATAATAAGCTAATTGAAAATATTGCAAATGTTTACAATATTGTTAGAATTTGAGAAATCCCTAAAACAATTTGTGATGGATTTAGAATTTTACTCAGACTAGGAATATTTTGATAGTAGAGTTAAGTTAGTTATGGAATTATCATGCCATTCATTGTACTTGTACAAGTGTATTGAATAAAAAGCATAAAATTTAATGGAATGAAATGGAAACAGAAATTATATGAATAAAATAATAAGCATAAATATTTACTTAAGTTTTAATTTTTTTTTTTTTTTTTAATTTATAAAATAAAATTGTATGTATGAAAATAATTATTAATAAGAGGTGAGGCATAAAATATCAAATAAATCAATAAAGAAACATAACCCTTTGACATGAACATGCACATGGGTGGCATTGAGAAAGATGAATAATGAATGTGTTTCTGAATTAATTCATACAATACTGTTAAGTGTAAATTTCACTCTATGTGCCAACCATTGTTGTCAATCTTAACGGCAAAACCTAAGATGTCTCAAGAAATTAGTCATGTTAAACGAACAATAAAATTTGTTGAAAAGCTAACAAAGTATTTTGCAAATTTCATTTTGACATTTGGTTTGGTATCATTAAACTAGATTACTTACATGAGTGTCACAAAATAAATTTTTGTTTCAGAAAATATTTTTAAACTGAAGCAAAAGAGCGTCACTAGATTGACTGAACATAACCTTCTGAACAGAGATGATTCTTTTTATAGTACAAGAACAACAATACTAATACTTTTGAATACTAGTGAGGGTTAAGTGACATGTAATACAAATATATATAGTGTACCTCAGGTTCATTGGCAGGCGGTCCTTTCTCCACAACGCTGTAGGCTGACTCAGCATTGAGTCTGATACCCATGAGTAGTGTTGGGTCAGGGTGTTGACGCTTTGTTCCCACTGGCCACTGTAATACAGGCTGCAGTTTGTACCCTATCTCAGTAACCCGGTCTCCCAGACCTCTCACCAACAACCCACACACCAACCGAGTGAACAGTGTATCTGGGGAGCCGAAGTAGTTGATGCGCTCCTCTGGTGAACACTCCTTACGCAGAGTGGTGGAAACATGTGCTTTATTCTTCTTTATACTGAAAGTAGGTAATACAAATCTGTTTGTATAAAGAAATTCATGAAATAGGTAAATAATTAAATGAGATATTAACTAAATCTTGAAACATTAATGCAGAGCATTTTCGAGACCTTTAATAATTATACTATTTACATTAAATATTAATTTTTTCCTTGGTGTAGGGTAGTTGTAAATGTTTATTTATTTATTAATTTTTTAAGTATATTTTTATTTGACTTAGAAACATAACATATTACTCATTTTGTTGGATGTTTTTCATTCATTACTATGACCCTGAATGAAAAATAAATGAATAAATAACGTCTTTATTTGGAGCGTTTTTCAACATAAAGTTGTTTTTCAAAAAACCTCAAGTCATACAAAAACTACATGTATATTGCCAAGGACTACGCTAAAATCACAAAACAAAATATATTTTACACAACTTACATTTTAAAATAATCATATTCCAAATGTAGCTTAAGTTTATTTTTAAAAGATTCATAGCTGAGTACTTTGAAATCATGTTGTAAATCTGAGAAGCAAAGTAAGAAAAAGCCTTCTTTCCCACCTCGAGTCTGACTTTGGGTACCTCTAGCATGCTGTCCTGGCATGTGCGAAGTTCTCTAACCTCTGAACGAGCCCGCAGCATGTTCCTCAAATAAGTGGGTGTACCAGATATCAGAATCTTGTGGACTAAACAAGCCATTTCCAAACTAAATATATGCTTTATTGGAAGTGTTTTAGATTTTTCTCGAGCTTGACTGACATGGTCATATTTCTTAAGTTTGGAATACTCACACAACTTCTGCCAGCTGATTGATTGAATTGCAACAAGCAGTTCCGTGCATGAACACAATGAGACGAATTTGTACTTTAAAACTATAGACATTTCAGCTTATCTGGTTCTTTGATTACACGATTCTTTTTCTTCTTTTCATTGTTGTGAGATCTGGTTGAGAAATAAAAAATGCTCTTAATTTTACAAATTGCATAAATGATTTTTTTAATCATTTTTTAAGAAAATAATTTTAATTAAAAAAACTGCACCTATACCAATTCTTTTCTGTTGTTAAGTGGTGAAGAGGTCTGCTATATAGTCCTAACTTCACCACAATAACGACGGTTTATGTTAAATTTCTTTTGAGTACCCACTCATACATATACTCGCTATTTAAAGTTCTGGACAATGTTCATTTTCTATATGTTCACACTGTTACTTAATAAAGGAAAAAAATAAGAAGTGATTGTTACTGATTCTGTCTGAGGGTGCATTTAACTGAGAAATAACACAGAAGAGAGGGCATACATTTAATTAGGACAATATACAAACCTTATGACATGATCAAATTGCCTTAGGAAAGGCACTGGTGTCATGAACAAGGCCTGGAAACTGTTCATGTCTGGGTTGTCCAAGCACTGAACGGCCAGCTTGGCTTCATTCTTTACCTGTATCAAATAAATTCTGGATAAATACACTGAATTTATGGTTTCTTTTGATTTTTAGTAGACATTTTAACACTACAGTTAGGATAAAGGGCACTAGTCCAGGAATAAGAGAGAAAAGGCATCAGCAAACTTACTTAAGAAGACAAGTCCGCTAACACAACGAAGAAGAAACCAAAATCAGATATAACACAAATTTTCAGAACCACTAGCACTTTCCTGAGTAGTCTTTGTCTTATTCTTTTAGATAACCCTTAGCCGAATATAACGACTCTTCATGTACAATACCAAAGACATGGCTAATCATAGATTTTTGTTTGGGTTACAACAAAATTTTTAGAAAAACAATACTACTGACAACATAACAGGTTGTACTGTTTTGAAGGATACATGTTTTTGTACTGCCCCATAACATGTACTCTGTTTCTAAACCATTTGTAATGTACTCTAAATGTAACCATTTGATGTATCATGGTTCGTTTACTATGATTAGTTAAAAATTAAATAGTTTCCTGTCAGCTAAACAAGCGTTTTGGAGAGAAATTTGTGCAAAATGTTTGCATAATACCCTATGTTCTTTCTTCCCTATGGCTTATAGTCATAAAACATAATGAAATAAACAGATAAGAACCTCCTGATCTATTGTTAGCACTATGATCCAGTATATGACAGATACACACTTGTTATTAATACTCAAACTTCTGTGACATCATGACATTGCTGTAGCACTGCTACGGATTGTTTACAACTTATAACACCGTGTTAAAATGTTAGAAGAAATGGTTTGAAAATAAGGTTTGGATAAGGAATGTAGTTGTTACATACTTTATCTTCAGAGGTTATTTAAAATAAGGTCTTAAATATTTGCCCATGAACAGTCTTTCTTCATTCCCCTCGTAGAACAGAACATTTGCATATCCTTTTGTTACAAATATGTGTAAAATGAACTTATCTTCCTAAGCAAATTTGCTGATTTCCTATATTTTATAGATTAATTTTAGGGCATTGGGCTTATGATTTCAGTAATAAATGAAAGGAAAACACCATACTTGGTAAACTGTAGATAGAAATACATTCACATTACAATAACAGAACTGGTTAGTGAAATATTTTGGAGCCACTGGTCCCTTCTTCGGTCACTAAACAACTGGATGCACAGTACATTTGATGTAGGTGGATGAGGTGTTTGAACTGTAGAGCACTTAAACACTGAATGTCTTGTCACTTCTGTTTCTACTATATGATAAAATAATGTATATGATTTTATTTTGCTGCTTAGGTGGGGACAGGGGAAACAAACAGGGTTAAAAGTTAAAAAGTTAAAGATCGTCTTATTTAACCAGGCAAAGTTAGGGCTAAGGAGCCCTCTCTAACACTTAACCTGGAGACCAACGGCTTTACGTGACTTCCAAACCACGGGAGCGGCAAGGCAAAATCTATTAGTGGTCACATCGAAAACCGAACCCGGGCCGGCAGCATCTACACCAAGGGAGTTACAAAGCGCGGTCCGTGTAAAACCCTGAAAAGTAAAATAATCTTTTTCAGAGTTTATTTTATTTTAAGATTAGGTTTTTATATTTTTTATAAAATCTGGTTTAGGGTACTCTGATTTTTATAATTTTACATACAATTTACAACTAGCACCTTAATTAGTATTATTACATGTTGGGAGAAAATACAGGCAAGTAATGTGATACAACACAAGTTAAAAAAAACACTTGCACCAAACCACAGTTACCATTCTAGGACCAAAAGGATTCATTTCTTTGTGAGTCCCTCTGGTGTAAAGGATGTGTTTTACTGAAATCAATCACCGTGATATATATACTTTTTTTACTTCTATTTAACTTGTGTTGTCACGTTACTAACAAATTTAAGCACAAATTTACCCTGAAATATGTTAGTCGATCCATATAAGCCGCCAAGTTGCAATATCCTGTAGTATCCACAAACACAACATCAAAGTGGTGGTGGAAGTTTTTGACTGAGGGAGTGTTGGAATCATGTTTGGCTGAGCACAGTGTGAACCCCTCGTTTGTCCAGTCTGACTGGCCTATAATAAATATAATATTACTTGTTACATTTCAATAACAATTTTTATATGCAATGCATGTCAAAAAAGCATTTTATATCATACATTAAAAAAGAGCATTGGACCATATAATTTTCAAAGGAGCTATTAATAAAAAATACAAATAGTACCTGAAGAACCATTGTAAGAAAAAACTGTTCATTTTTACTTTTTGGTAACTTAAAAATTATGATTTTTTTTTGTCTTTCACAAAATTGTATACACTTACTGAGGACCAACCAAACATTTCTGACGATCTGATAACTGCTCATCAGGTTGTTTAGTCTGCGGGTCAACAAGAGACCTGTCACCAGCATGCTCACCAGGTACCCACTGAAGCTGCCTGATCCCTGAAAAAGTATGTGCACTTAGAAGAATTTTATAATAGGGAATTTTTCAAATAATTTGTTTTTATAATAAAAAAAGAATATGCTTGCCAAAAGTAAACAAAATATAAACCAAACAAATGTTTTTTACAGTGCAAGTAAATGTCACACAACACTAATTTATTACAATATAAACACAAAATGCACAAATATACTATAGTACCAGAGATTCTTTTATGAATCCTTCTGGTCTGAGGAAGATGAGCGTGGTTCATTGAAATCGATCACCATAGTATTTTGTACTTGTATTGTAATATATTTGTGCATTTTGTGCTTATATTGTAATGAATTTGTGTTGTGTGACGTTTACTTGTACTGTGTATGTACCAACACGTATTATGCTAACTAAACAATGTTTTTTAAGCAACATGTGTGAAAAAACAAAGCAATGTAAATGTCCAAGTTTAAAGACATATATTATTTATTACCACTGTGAATTTAAATTGTGATTTTTTTTTAAACCTACACCCGTAGTTTCAAGATATATATGTGATTAGCTGGACTTAAAAAGTAGTTGAATTTTTACTTAAGCCATGTTCAAGCATGTAAATGAGATATAAATGTCACATGTGTAAGAGTCGAAAGAATCAACACCACTGTAAATAAATGGTAGGAGTGATTTATAGAATTTGAATAGTATTCAATCAACAAAAAAGATATTCTATTGTTGATTGGACTCGACTCCGAATTCATTAGTAAAACGCTGATTGTTAAGATATGGATGAATATGAGGGGCAAATGAGTGTGCAGAGTGTAGATGAACGAGTGTAGTCATTGTTACTAACTAGGGCATCTGTTCCTCATAAAGAGCTATTTATTAAAAGCCCAATAGCCAGGTCAACTAAGAGACCTACAGCTTTATGTGGAATCTGAACCACTTAGTGTTGGTTTGATTTTCTGCTAAGTGACAAGCCTGACACTCAATTCTTTTCTATAAACAACATCTAAACCTTGACTACCATCCAACATGGACACCCAAGACTTCTCTAGTAGTGTTCGTGTTGATGGCAACCATTGAGCAGATACTGTGTCAATATTAAGAGGACCAAGCATAGAACTTATCACCTACAAGCTCCTCAACACTTAGTCACCAAGTAGCTTACAGCACTGCACCACCAGTGCTGACAATGAATTTTGAATTTGAATTCTAAAAGCTGCATTTTACAATTGACGATATAATATTTTCGAGAAAAGTCTCAAGTGAATTGCCTCCTCTTTCCAAATTTATAAGGTATTGCACTATATATGCTCTTATAATGAGTATATTAATTCTGCCGATATCAGAAAATTCCATTTCTCTTTCGCTATTTATTTTAAACTAAACAAACTTAAATTAGAAATAACTAACGCTTTACACACACTCATAAATAATCTGAGTGAATTGAAAACTGGCAAGGTGATTTGCCCTAACAGGAATTTATACCTGTAGGACTTTGTCTGTTGTTGATAACAACCTTAAATGATGAAGAAGGAAAATCCAGGTCATTTTTTTCTGGCGGAGAAAGTGGCAGCATTCATGAATGGAAACTAATAGTAAATATCTATGGTCTTTTTTCATAAACTGGTTTAAACATTTAAACATTTTAAGTTGATAGTTTCAATACTTTACCACGTTCAGTTCTAATATTGTTGTTAGTGATGAAATAATTAACTGAATAATCACTTAATTTTAGAATACCTTTGAGTCCGGGCCTACATTACTGTTACATTAAAAAACTGTTCAATTTTTTTTATTTAAAAAAATAATAACCAATAAAAATATATATGTTAGTTTATTTAAACACAGCAAACAGCATCTCAATACGACGATTCAGTCAGAAATGGCAATGCACACTGTACTTCACAATGTGTACCTAATACACCTCTGTCTATTATGATTGGATAAACCTTTTGAGATGCAAATTGCAGCATTCAACTCTATGAACGAGGTCTTTAAAATGAAGTATTACTCGACTCATGCTTACATTTAAGATTTGTATGACTTCCTCTGTGGGCTGTCCCCCATGGTAGGCATGTCATGGTAATAGCAAGGAAAAATAGTTTAGTTATGATATTATCTGCTATGATTTATTAAATATTAAGCCATACCCAGACTTCATAGACTCTTAGTATAGTGAGTTTAGTTTCAATTATGAGGCATGTTTTTAAAAGTAAGTACCGTTTTGGACTCCTGCTGTTGTAGCGTTGCGTTTGGCGCATGCACAGTGTGTACCACATTCTGTTGGCGAGCCACAGCCGCCATTACAGATTCATTCCACTGTATTTAAGGATGCTTATGGTTTTTTAAAATGTCTCCTTCAATTGAAAATGCTGCCAACTTTAAAGTACATATATGATGAATTTTTATAACACTAAAGGCATGAAAGCAGCTAACAATCATCGTGAGATCTATATAGTTTATGGAAAAGACAGAATGAGTGATGGGATGGTATGGTAATCGGTGAGAGCTTTTAAAGATGGCCCTACAAATGAGTATGATGAGAAACAAAGTTAATAGCCTACACTCATTACTGATGACTTGGTACAAAACTTTGATGAAGAAGCCAGAGAAAACAGACGCTTTACAACTGCATCGCTATGTAGTGTGTCTTCAAGTGTAAAGAAGTTGATTTACAATAATGTGACAAAACGTTGGTGTACCGAGAGTCATGCTTATGCTGGGTTCTTAAAATACTCACAGAGAATCACAAAAACAAATGTTTAGCCTGTTCTCTCACATTCTTAGAGTGTTAGAAACATGATGGTGACGGTTTTTAAACAAAATTGCCACTGCGACAGATCTCATGATGAATGTTAGCTGCTTTCATGCCATTGGCATTACGAAAACCTACACAGCGTATACTTTACAGTCGGCGGCATTTTAAACACTCATAGCAACCTTAATTAACAGTGCTAAAAAGGCGGAATTCCAAAAAGGTACTTAATTTAAAAACACACCTCATATTTCAACTTTCTACTGACTATAATAGTTCTTTTTTCTCAAGTCAATATTTTAGTGTGTTACATTTTTTATATACTGAAACCAAAATATTTATTCCTTTTTCAGACTTAATACTAAGTACCTACTTACCACATCTAAATTGCGTTGTTTTAACCACACTCTCAGTAAGGTAATAGCATCTTTAACGTTATTATTATTTTCTAGAGCTTTTTGTCGAACTGTTTCATTTGACATCATCACCAGATCTTTCATCACACTTGTGTTATAGATAGGAGTATCATAATGACAGTCTGTTAACAAAATGTAATATTTATCATCAAATCTGAAATAACCAACAAATCTATAAAACATTAAAATAATGAAGAGGGAGAGAAATAAATAGAACATTTAGGCTACTACTATTGAAGTTTATGCTGTTAATTTAAGTTTTACTAACAAAATTCTAAATTAGGAATCGGCTGGTACAACAACATATTCTATCTTGATTTTAAAACTAATCCCAAAACTGAAGTTTTGGTCCTCATTCTGAATTGGATTATGATTTTTTTTTAAATTAATAATTGGGCTATTCAAATTTAAAAATCCACCCTAATATGTGTTTAGAATTCCAAACCTTTGCCACGTGTAGTTCAACCCAACTTACAACAACCTTTATAAAACACAATTTTATGAAAGGCCTTGGTCCAACAAATTAAGTTATTACATTCCAAGAACTCTTCAAAAAGGAGCAAGTGGTTGTTTAAATGTGCTGATTATGTGGTAAGCCACACATGAATAAAAACAACTGAAACTTAAATGTTAGGCTTAAAATTATCTGCTTTAAGGCATTTGTTAAGGATTTTTAATTAAACTGACCGTTAGCTCCGTTGGGATTCGGAACTTGCCCTTCGCAGTCCGAAGCCTTAGCCACTGAACCACCATGGTGGCATTTGTTAAGGTAATATTGTAATCTTATCTATTTTGATGCAACTTTTCATTCATTGTCGAAATTCCATCAAGATATGTGTGTTGTAAAATGTAATTTCTGTAGTTTTACCATTATGTTACATGATTCTATATGTTGCTATAGTTCATTTTTATTTTCGTATACAGAACTAACTTTAAAAACTAATTTCACTAAGGACAAATGAAAGTAGTAAACATAATGTTTAATATTTTGCAGTTTATTAAAAGTGGTTGAAATGAATTGAACTGTCAATGAATCATATCATTGACAGTTCATTTCAACCACTTTTATTTTTTCTTGATTATATTGAAGGCAATCAATAGGAAACAACCAAATAAAAGGGCAGCTTCTATCACATTACATTATGTTTTGTTTAGCATGAAAGTTAAACTGGCTACTAGGAGAATTTGACTTTGGCATGTTAGTGTTGCTACAGGTTTTCATATTATGACTATTCAGCCACTAAGATTGCTTCCTTGAAAAAAAACCAGCTGACTGGATGCTATATTTTTATAAAGTTTTTTTTTTTATTAATTATTTTGAAACTTAAAATCATAGCATTATAAATTACTGATAACTCGTCATTTAACATGAGCATAGGCTATCTTTTAATATCCTGCTTCTTTCTGCAAAATTTTTTTTATATTTAATTACTTGGTTAGTTACAAAAAGAATATATAAAAATTAAATACTAATCCTTTCCAAATTTATTTTGGGGATTTCTGTTGATTTCAGTTTAATTTATTATTTGTTACAACATGTTATGAAAATTATATTTTCATAGGAATCAATAGAAAAGAGCCAAAGTATGGAGATTCTCAATAAAACTAAATATTAAGGTATTGTGGTATTGATGCCCCGTTATCAACAGTAGATGGTTACATGAAAGATTTATGTCAAAATTTGTAGACACACTTTTTTGCAATTTATTTTACAGTACGTAAATGTCACACAACACAGTTACAGTTAAATATACTTAAAATAAATTTTTTTTTTACCATCTCAAAAAGGACCATCTCCTATTTTTTAGCCTCAGTTTTTATTTCAAATGATTCAGAAGTTCCACCACAAATTTTCTTTTGGTTTTTCTTTCAGTTTAGGTTTTCTTTGTTGATGCTAGGAGTTTAGAAGTCATGTTCTTCTAAAATTTAGAAGAGAGCTTCATGGTTAATGGAACTGTATTCCTTATACCTTTGTCTATAAGTGCACAAAAATATCTTTATTGTAATTTTTTTTATGTCCGAGGATTAGTTTTAATTTTAGAATTTGTTCTGGTCGGAGTATGTTAGATCAAAACCCGGCTTGGTATTCCCTAACTAACAATTAATTAATTTCAATAAATCTAAGTTAATTAAGATTGGCTAATGGAATGAATCAATGTTAATTCCTTTTTGGACTAACGTAGGATAAGAACGTAAAGTGAAAAATGTTGAAATCCCTCCACGATCTAATTAGTTGACATATTGTGTGTTTTTAGTGGCTTTTTTTTTGGAAAGGTTTGCAAAATTACAACAAGCTTTTAACCATTTAGGTATGTCCATTACGCAGGTAATTTTCCAATTATTTTTTTAATCTTTTTTTTCTTTGCCAAATCGGGTATTAAAATCGCCTATTAAAATTTTAACAAGGTTTTGGGATATTTTAAAGATTTCATTTTGTATGTTTAATTTGTATGTTTAACCCAAGAATCACTTATTTAATCAAGATTTGAGCTATTTTCTTTATTCTTTGTTTGTGCATTAAGTGAATGTAATGTTCTCATGTTTTCATAAATTATTAAAGCTTATTATTAACAGGTAAAGTCTAATAATAGGTAAAACCTACCTAAGGTAGATTTATACAAATCATCCAGAAAAACAATACTGTAATGTAATACAACATTTATGACAATAAATATATTTGATATACTATAGATAATGAAAGCTTTTATACTTGATAAAAGTTTGTCTCAATCAGCATGCAATTCAGTTAGTTTAGGTACTCAACTTTATGATGAGAGACTTACATTTATCATATTACCATATTTTTTAAGTTAGGTTTAAAAATACAACTGTTATTTGTGATTGTACAATAGTTAAAATTGTATATTTTAACTATAAAATTTATATTCTCTTCATAGTACTGTAGTTTTACTGTACTTTCATATCTAATGAAAAATAGTGCCAGAATTTTACTGTGTTCTTTTGTTATTAGAAAAAATAAAGAACAGATTGAAAAATGGTCTTGTACAAGAGTGACGGGTACAACAGCATTGAAAGAAAAAAACTGATGAGAAAATGTAATTACCAAAAGGTATGTGAAGACTTGTACGTTCGACTTACTAGTCATAGAGAGAGGGTCCCCCTATCTTGTCATCTTCTTTAAAAAGTAAAAATTTTGCAACTTCATAACTTTGACGTAGTTTGACGAAGAAGATGCTGATTTTACTGCAAGTTCAGGCTGGTTGGATAAGTGATAGAAAAGATTTGGAATTCATTAGCTATACATAGGCAGTGAAAAACTACCATAAAATGACATCAGCAAGAAGGAATTTATAAAAAACTACAGGATACTTGTTGATTTATTTAACAGAACAATGAGATTGGTTGGAATTTAAAAATATTACTAGAAAAGATTCTTGCCGCAAAAGCTGAAGTAGTATCTCCAGGTTACGTGCACAGCATAATAATTCTTGCTTGCACTAATGCAACTACCAATCACGGAAAACTATTATCCAAAGACATCCATTTTACTTCTTGATAATGTCCCAACCTACCCTAATGAAAGTGAACTGATATATTGGGATATAGAGGCAATTCCTAATACCATGGCTGAATGCTGGTCCAATGGATCAAAGGGTGTTAAAACCCTGAAAGGAATTAACAGAGATTGTATGGACATTCTTATTACAAGAAATCGATCGAGGGTTATAATTGAAAAGTTAAAAAAAAATATATTATAGTATTGGAAATGGGAAAAGGTTGGTTGGGCCTAAATTCTTAGTGTTCCATAAAGGCCAATGAGTTCACTTTCACAAAGCAACATAATGAAGAAATCAGCTCTGATATGCTTTATGAATGACTCAATTGACACTCAGGAGGCAATATTAGAAGAGAATGATGTTTTATTGAAGGAACATTCTAGAGTTAAGGCTAGTTTACGTGACTATGATGATAAGCTTATCAAACTAAACCTAGATTATAGTTCACTAGAACAGTTAGTTTCAGAAAAAGAATATTTAATTTCACAGCTAAATAATTCTATTGGCAACCACATAAAGGCACAGTCAGATTCAAATGAACGAATAAATAAACTAAATAAGCAGTTAAAAGAGACTCGAAAAATGGCTTGCTGAGAGTAGGTGGTTGGATAATAAGGTTTTAGAAGCTTATTTTATTAGTTTTAATGATTACGCTAAGACTAATTGTAGGTCTAAATGTGTTTTTGTTGGTCCGACAAATACATTGTTAGTAAAGTATGCAAGCTGTGATGCTGTTAAGCAATTGCTATATGACATTGATTTATTTAAATTAGATTTTATGTTTTTTTGCTTAAGTGACTCCTCCCCATCTCACAAGGACGATATGGGCTACCATTGGAGCTGTTCATTGTTGTTGCCTTGAAATTAGCATATCACTTAGATTCCCTCCCTGGCTATAATATAGGGAGTGCTAGAGAAATTGTAAATAAGCTCTCCATAAATAGTATTACTGAAATCCCATGTATTAAGCAAAATAATAGTTTTGAATGTGGGCTTAGGGTTTTAGTAAATGCAAAGTTCATACTTGAAGGTTTTTGTAGTCAGGTGGGATTAAGTTCTAGTAGGCTGCCTTATGATGAGTGGTATAATGGTTAATTCAAGCACCTGTAAAGGCCCAACAAACTACCCCTGGTAAGGGATCTTCCACTTACGAATTAGCTTCAACTACATCTCACAGCATAAGTAAATGCACAGATATATCTGCTTTGAAAGCAGATACAGAGAAGTGGAAAGGTTTCAATAACAAAAAGAGGTTTAGAAAACTAAATAGTAAATATGTAAGTAATAAACCATTCGTAGTTAATTGTAAGAATAGATTTAACATCTTCGATAAGCAGCCAGACTGTAATAACGTAGTTGTATTAAAAAATGTGTGTACATGTGGAATGTAGTTCCAAACAAAATGTCATCAAATAAATCTAATAATAGAAACACTATAGGAAACAGTTTGAATAAAAAGCTTGTTGTCAACAAAAGTAATCCTTTAAACAATATGCATAAGTCATATGTTAATCAAACTAGTATCATTAAAATGTATAAGTCAAACACGCATGATAATCTAACTTTTTCTAAGTGTGATCTGCCACCTGCAAAATGTTATGACAATATTAAGCACAGTTTTACATCATGTGGACAGATGAACAAGAATGTAAAGGCTCTTGGCAGAATCGCTCTTTTGTGTGACTCTCAAGGAAGAGGTATGAGTGAAAAACTTAATAATAGGCTGGAAAACAGTCATTAAGTTACTTCATTAGTTAAGCCAAGTGGTAGTTTTAGTAATGTAACAGATGGCAGTGATCACAATTCATTTACCAAGCGTGACTTTGTTGTAATAATTGCAGGACCAAACAACGTCCCCAACAGCTGTTAGGGTATGGAACATACCCTCAAAGACATGCTAATAAGGCACAGTAACACTAACGTAATTGTTATAGGTATTTTTAATCGATTTGACCAACCAAAATGTAACACCCTTGTGTCTATTATTAACAGTAAGTTTGCAAACGTAGCCCAAGCATGCGATAATGCTACATTTATTCCCACCAAGGAAATCACAAGGTCTTGTTTCACGAGACACGGTTTACATCTTAACGCCTTGGAAAAGTCTAGGGTGATAAATCTTATTATCAATGAGGTTGTGGCTCATGATGCAGTGACCATTCCTCACTAAACGTTGTTTCGGGTGTCACACATTACCTTCACAAAACACATCACTTCTTCAAACTATTATAAAAAAAAAAAACTCTTTACTTCTACAACAGTAAAGAAAGTACTCCTCACGTATTGACGCATATGGGGAAGCGTTAGCTTCGCTTCACCATGATAATACTCAGACTTTTATTAATAACCGTTTTTTAGATTATCGATGAGGCGGGATACCCGAAAATAGCTGAAGTATCTTCCGATGTATCTTTGACCAATCTGAAGATAATTCATCATAATATGCAGGGTCTGACTTCTAAACTAAACGCTTTTCAGATTTTGATAGATACTGAAACCCCTGATATTATTTGCTTATCTGAACATCATCTAAGATATTGTGAGTTTGAAATCACAGCCTTCCATGGCTTTAAAGGCATAATATCATACTGTCGAAAATCTATTCAAAAAAGGCGGTGTGTGCATATTTGTTAGATCCAAATTAAAGTATGACGTGATTGATGTCTCACGATTTTGCTGGAGGCCACGATAATATGTGAGCTGGCAGCATCAAAGATTGACTTGAATGATACATGTATTCTAATAGTTGTTGTTTATAAACCTCAGCCATTTTCGTCCTCTATACACGAATACAACTTTTTTAATAGTTTGTTGTTGTTTTATAGATTATCTCCATAAAATCAAGAGTTCTAAATTCAGCACGATAGTTGTAGGATATTTTAATGTTGACCTAAGTATAGCTAATACCAAGAGCGACAACTTATTATATATGATGGCTTCTCATAAATTGAAGAACAAGATAACATCATACACTAGGGAGTGTAAGAACTCTCAATCCATTTTGGATCATGTATACACTAATCTAAATGATATTTTTAATTGTTCTGTCATGGCCACAGCACTGCATTAATCATCATGCACAGATTGCCACAATAAGCTCAGTAAATCCTTGTAAGGATGATTTATCTAAATTTACTTAAAGTAGATCATTTTCTGCTGATAATGTCCGCATCTTCAGGAACTTCCTTAGTAATGAATTATGGTCTGATGTCTATAATGCTACTACTATGGATGACAAAATGAAGCTATTTGCATCTTCCTTGAGTTTCTATTTCGAGCAAGCTTTTCAGGAACGAATAAACAGTTTGGGTTCATAAAAGGCAGATCTACCGATTGGTGCAAAGTTTGTACTTTTCCATAGGGTGGTATGAGGCTTTGGATGGAAGGAGATCTGCTGCTGGTATTTTTTTCGACCTCCGTAAGGCATTTTATCTGGTGTCACATAAGCTTCTTTTGGAAAAACTAGAAGTTATGGGTGTGCAGGGAGTGGCAAATAAATGGTTTTCCTCCTATCTTAGTGATTGGCGTCAAGTTCTTGAATTAAAAGTGACGGATGTGGATACTTTGAGGCCATGTTATTTTGATGTTAAAACTATATCTAAGGCTGTGCCGCAGGGTTCCATGCTTGGGCCAGTGTTATTCATTTTATAAATGATCTTCAGAAATGTGTTACTAATGGCCAATTATGCCTGTTTGCTGACAACACGTCAAGGCCAAAGTCGACAGGCCTTAGAGATAGCTAATTTCTTCAGTCTAATAAGGTTTTCCAGTGGTTTTGGGAGAATGGTTATTTGTCAACAATCACTAGACAAAGTTTATTGATCTTAATATGACATCAAACAATAGTGATGGTTTTAGCATTTTAATAAATGATGGAGAGGTCTGTTCTGATTACGATGTGAATTTTTTAGAGATGATTATCGATAGAAATTTAAATTTTCATTCTCATTTCGACAAAGTTGCAAAAAAGATCTGTTTTGGTATTTTTTTCCTTCGTAGACTTTCGTCTTTTACAGATACGTTCTTCTGACAACTTACTATGCCACAATTTTTCCTTATATGTCATATGCAGTCTCTATATGTGGTGCGGAGAGTTCTCATTTACATAAAATACTTGTCTTACAAAAAAAGGCTGTAAAAGTTATTGCACTTTTTCAAAAAGTACAGTCATGTAAAACTGCTTTTAGAACCCTAAAAAAACTGACATTTCCTGGAATTTACCTTTTTCAAATAATAATGTTTTTGAAACAAAATCAGAAAATTTTTCAATCTTTTATTCCTCAATCTAAGTACAATCCGAGAGATAAGCATAAATTAAATATTCCTAAACATAAAACATCTTTTTAAAAAACATACATATTATAGTGCTGTGATTTTCTATAATGCCCTAAATGACGACCTTAAGGCTGTGGGAGACGTTGTTAAGTTTAAAAGTAGTCCTTTTTAATTGAAAAATGTTTTTATTCAGTTAATGACTTTTTAAATTACCAGTAATTAGGCTACACAGTAATTGTTTCAATTCTTGATGATATGTATTTTTTGTGATGGTGTTCATTACTGATTTATGTTAAATAGCTACACATCATATAGTTTTTTTTTAAATGCTATATTTCGGCTATACAGTCTGAAGCCATTTTCAAACATTTAACAACATAAATAGTTGTTAATAAAATATAAATTAATTAGTAGATCATGTTTCTTAAAATATTTAACAAATGATTTGATCAATGAAAATAGTTGAATATATACTATATAAATTTTGATCAAAATTGTTTACTCACTTATTAATTTTGAATTTTATTTAATACTTTTGATTTAATAATAGGCAGGTATATTGGGCATAAGGTGGCACTAGGTTGCGAAATGCAGCGTTCTACAGCCATACATGCTGCTTCTTTTATTGTTCTTTCTTTCCATTTACTTTCTTTATATACTACTATACTTACTGCTATCCATTGCACCTTATGCTCTTCCGCCAAAACATGATCTGAAAATTTATAATAGTTTTCCAATTGATTTTTAATGCTGTTTTTATGTTCTTGTATTCTCTTTTTTAATGGTCGAGATGTTTGTCCAAAATATTTTAAATCACATTGACAAGGAATTTTGTAAACAACATTTTTGGTTTCTTGATTTTGATTGTATGGTTAACTTTTCTTAGTAAATTTCCAATTTTTGATTTTGTAACAAATGAAGTTCTAATATTAAAATTTATGTTGATTCTTCTGATTTTTTCTGATTTCCCTTTGATATACAGTATAACAATTGTTGTTAAAGGTTTTGATTCTGTATTATCTTTATTTTTATTACTTACAATTTTTTATTTGGTTTTTTGATAGGACTTGTTTATGACATTTAGTGGGTAGTCATTGTTTTTAATTCTTGATATATCAGTTTTATTTCTTGGTCCAGTCCTTCTTCAGTTGATGAAATTTTTAATGCTCTGGTGAATATGCCTTGTGCAATTGCATGTTTAACGTGATGTGGGGTGTTTGAATGGAAATTTAGATAGAGAAAAAAGACACATACTGGACAGTCTTTTACAGTCTAATAATTTGTAGTAAATAATTAGGTTACAAATATGTGTTAAAGTATACATTTATGACAGTTTGGAATCAGAAAATTTTAAAATATGCTTTACAATACTGTTTAGAGTGAAGTTATGTAAGAACTCTAATTAACTTCTTTCTTTTGTAATAATAGAATTTTGTCAACTCATCAATCAATATACAAGTCAGAATTAATGCAGCAAATAGATGCTATTGGAGTCTCCTAAAGCTATTCAAAAGTAAACTACTGTCAAGACCCACAAAAATAAGAATGTATATAGCTATTATACAACCTGTTTTATTGTATGGATCTGAGGTGTGTACCCTAACAATATATGACAAAAAAATTGATTACATTTGAAAACAAAATTTGAAGAATATGTGGACCTACCTATGAATCAGGAGCATGGAGAATGAAAAAGAACAGAGCTTAGAGAACTGTACAAGAGACCTGATATTGTGGCGGTGGTTAGAAGCAGAAGAATAAGATGGCTTGGTCATGTGAGGAGAAGGGAAGAAGAAAAAATGATAAGAAGGGTATTGTAAGAAGGGTAAGAAGGGAATTGTTCGTGTATGACTCACACCACATTCATACTGCCAATACACACTGATGTACACTGATCCACCCGCCTACCAATACACGCACTGTGGTGCTGACCCACCCGCCCAACCATACACATACAGTGGTACTGACCCACCCGCCCAACTGTACAAGCACTGTGGTGCTGACCCAACCACCCGTACACGTACAGTGGTACTGACCCACCCACCTACCCATACACGTACAGTGGTACTGACTCACCCGCCCACCCATACACGTACAGTGGAATCCATACCGGATGGGAAAACCAGCAGGAAGGCGACCTCTAGGACGACCAAGAATAAGATGGGATGACCAAGTGAAACAAGATGTGAGAAGTCTTGGTAGAGACATCGAGATGGCAGAGGATAGAGGACTGTGGAGGAAAGTTGTTGGCGAGGCCAAAAATCACCTTGGATTTGAGTGGCCACAGGATTAAGAGTAAGTAAGTATCAATCAATATATATTCAATATATAGATATATAACAAGAGTCAAGTACAAATACAGTATATTCAACTAAACTAGTATTTTTCAATGAGCTTACTTGCTAAGTTTTATTATAGTATAAAACTTCAATTAATCCTTCGTTTTTGTTATAAAACCGAAAATTAGTTAATGTTTGTACAATACTGTACAGTTGTAAGTCATTTATAATATGTAATTACTAGCCTTATCTAGAATTTGCAATGGCATTTCCTTCTATTAGACATTTTCACTTAAGGGGTCACAACATTTAGGTTACTGAATTGAGAATAGATTCTTATGATTATAGATATATTTGATTATTTTTCATTAAATATAATTAACACTAAACATTCTTGAAAAATTAAATTTACCTTCTATTTCACCTTCATAAATCCAAGACTCTTTGATGTTGTTCTTGTTCGGAGCAAACCTGGTGAGCTTGAAACAGTCAGGATGTGGGATCGCTGTCAAAATCACTGTAACACTGCTAAGTTTGTTGGCAGGATTAAGAACTAAACAAGGGCTTAGTAAATCCCCATCAGGAACTACCCATCTAACTCCTTGAGACCTATCTATCAAGTCATTTACTTGAAGAGCTTGGGCTAGCAGACCCAAATAAGCAGCACGTTTTTTGTGGTAACGGGCGTTCAAGTAGTCTTCTTTGAGAAAACATTTCTACCAACAAGAAAAAATGTTATAGATACAATTATAAACTATCCTTTAAGAATTTGCTTATCATTTAAGAATTTTTATGTTATTTAATACACATTATTAATAAAATGTTTTTCTACAGAATTAGTGTTAACTTATGTAATTGTTACTCAATTATTTTGTTATTGTTTGTGTTGTTATGTAGGTAAAAAAAACTCGTTACTAAGTTTGTACACTGTTTTTAACATGATCATTGAGAAATATTTAACTTTTTTTTAATTATATGCCATTACACAAAAAGATCCACACAAGGATGTTTTTGCTAATGATTAATACGGTCAAACCTGTTGTTACTGCAGCTGGTGTGGCTAAAAGTATGAACCAGATTATGTGACTGAGGTAATGTAAACAAAATAGTATTGTTACAGCTGTTGTGTCCCAATTGAGTATTATTCTAAATTGTTATTTTTTTCTGTTGTCTCTTTAGTTTTAAAATTGTCCACTAGTTTGCAGGAGCAATCAGAACAGTTGTTACATTAACTGCCTGTTCACCATTTCACAGTCCATTTTGGTTGATGTAGGCCTCAGTCAATCTAGTAACCATGTGTTTGTCTTGATTTCTAGTAACTATTTATTCTTACTTTTAGTTAATTGTATTAATGGTTATAGTTAATTGTAAAAAGTGGATCTGTTTATAGACATTTTATCCTTGATATTATTTTAAAATAAAATCGTGCTTCTTTTCTTTGATATAATAACCTGATTAGTTTTTGTCCAAGGGTGAAAGCAGCTTCTATTTATCATAATTCTACTGAATCGGATTTTTATAAAATATTTATTTTTCTATTGCAAGTTATAAATTAATAAATTTACCAGTGTTATAGAAGTTATATATTGGTTTATATTTTGATAGCTTTTATTTATACAAAGCTATATTGATATTTGATTCACAATAAAATAGCCATAAAATTGAGTTTCTTTCACAACTAATGGAAATTATTATTTTGATTAACAGAATTAACATTAGCATCCTTTGTTCAAATGATATTATCGCCCAACAAAAAACCAACACTTACATCACAAATTACTTTTGATAAATTAATTCAATGCAAATAAAAAACACTAGCTGATCACGACAAAACCAACAATCATAATCAAATAAGTGGAGATTAAATTTACAATATACTTTGTAGATTTCACAATCAGTACACTTGTAATAACAACACTTATAAAAACATGTAATCTCTATAGATGACTTTTCACATTTCTCTATAAATAGGACAATCAAATAAAAGATGTATTTAAATATTTTAAAACTTGTTTTTGACATGGCATCTGCAAGATTCTCATTGAGGGAGAGAAGATGAAGCAGTTTCTGTTTTAAGAAAATATAATCAATCAACACAAAAGGTACTACTTACTTTTGGCATGATCACTGCAACATCCACAGTGAGTGAAGGACCGAGGTAGCTTCCACAAGTATAGGAGCCTATAACTGACACAGACTCTGGCCTGTGGAAGGTTGACATGCCCTTTACCTCCTCAAAAGGGAGGCGAGGCAGTGGATTTCTCACACCATTTGTATAACATCTATCATTAAGCTGAAAAAAAGGTAACCCTTGGTAAATTTAAAATTCACAAGAATTTACCAGATGATTTGTCATGTACTAGCCAATAAAAATTTTGTTTATTTATATAAATACCTGTTGGTTACAAGCATTATAACAAACAGCAATCAAATAAAATTTATTTTTCAATCTATATTATGTATATTTTATATATGTTAATATTGAAATTATTTACATTAACCATTTCTAATTTTACTTTGATCAAGAAATGTGAATGTTAAGTCAAAGGTGCTAGTTTAACAACAAAACAAATCTTATAAACAAGATTCATAATGTTTATTCAACTTGAAATATTAAATTATTCAAACTTTTATATTTTGAAATCCTAGAGATTTCTACTGGCGAAAGTCAATATATAAGATGTGTCAATTGCCTCTCTATACAAACAATATGTGAGGTGGAAATTGAATAGGGATCTCTTGTCGGCAATTATCGATTTTGAGTTATTGGTATTTTTAAATTAAGCATAAAATTATGAAAAAGTTGGTGTAAATTTCATGTCTCTACGATTTTTTCCTTTAAGTAATAAACATTAAAAGTTTCACAAATTGTAAGCAGCATTTTGAGAAAAACTGGTTTCAACAATTTAAACTCTCATAGAAGACACATTTTTCATATTTAAGAAATATATCACATCAAAACAAAACTAAACACTTCCTTTTTCAGTAAACAGGCGTAGTTGTTTAAAACACCAGCAGAATTCATTAAAATCTCATTTTTATAAAGTAATGTAACACAAAACTAAAATTTTAAAAGGAACCTCTTTTTGACCCCATGTTATTTCCCATAATGACAAGAGATCCCTTTTCTCAGACAGGACATTAGTTGATTTTATGACTCGACTTTATAACCGATACAGGCCTGTTCTATACAAACCAGAGTTTGATAATCAATAAAAAACTGAATATCAATAACTTTAACCAAAATCGGTAGTTTCGTTAATACTTAACATTTTACTTTGCCAACAAGAGGTCTCTTTTCACTTTTCGCCTCACATATACTCAGGAAGCTAGTAATCTCTATATTATGTTGATTATAGAACAGCAAATAACCTATTATTCCCAATTCATACCTACTAATTAATTTCAATGGCATCTAATGTATTGAGAAAGAAATATTTCCTCATAATTCTTTGAATAATGTTCTGGTTAGTAGTTTTTGTTTCTAGAGTTCACAAGAATTAATTAAAAGATAGAAACTAGGTCCACATGATGAATCGTGGTTATTTTAATTGCATTAAGATCAAATCTATCTGGTACTTTGCATTATGAACACTGTTTTCAGCTTTTAAAAATATCTAATATGATATATTTTGATATTGCTTTTCGCTTTAAGATATGGGTGTATTAGACAAATCCTAAACCAGTGTTTTTAAATAAGAGTTCGGGAATCATTTTTTACAAAGCAGAATCCAGTAATGTATTAATTTAATATAAGTACTTCTTGAAATATAAACTGATTAGCTCAGTCATTAAAGGATAAATCAATACTATGTATCGTATGATTAGCTCAGCCATTAAAGGATAAATCAATACTATGTATCGTATGATTAGCTCAGCCATTAAAGGATAAATCAATACTATGTATCGTATGATTAGCTCAGCCATTAAAGGATAAATCAATACTATGTATCGTATGATTAGCTCAGCCATTAAAGGATAAATCAATACTATGTATCGTATGATTAGCTCAGCCATTAAAGGATAAATCAATACTATGTATCGTATGATTAGCTCAGCCATTAAAGGATAAATCAATACTATGTATCGTATGATTAGCTCAGCCATTAAATGATAAATCAATACTATGTATCGTATGATTAGCTCAGCCATTAAAGGATAAATCAATACTATGTATCGTATGATTAGCTCAGCCATTAAAGGATAAATCAATACTATGTATCGTATGATTAGCTCAGCCATTAAAGGATAAATCAATACTATGTATCGTATGATTAGCTCAGCCATTAAAGGATAAATCAATACTATGTATCGTATGATTAGCTCAGCCATTAAAGGATAAATCAATACTATGTATCGTATGATTAGCTCAGCCATTAAAGGATAAATCAATACTATGTATCGTATGATTAGCTCAGCCATTAAAGGATAAATCAATACTATGTATCGTATGATTAGCTCAGCCATTAAAGGATAAATCAATACTATGTATCGTATGATTAGCTCAGTCATTAACCCTTTTAACCCGGGAGAAAAAATTAATTGTCACTTACAACTTCCGTACTAATTTTCTACTGGTCTTCCAAAACCGCCGCAGGCTAAATTCTTGGTTATTATGTGTATGTATATAAAATGCCATTTTTTTGTTTATACTCAAGCTATTACAATGTTTTTGGTACCAAAATTTGCACAATAAGACTTTCTAACTTATTAATGTACTTTTAACTATATTTAAATCAGAAAATAATTTTTTTGATTTGTTTTATTAGGTTTTTATAGTAAAAAAAATACAAAAACATATTTCGAGGTGAATAACTATGATAAATAAAAAGAATATTACCATGGGAACTGACATTTTTCAGTACAATATTTTATTAGCTACAACATATATAAATTTCATAACCCTAGGCCAAGGAATAATTGTACTATTGCAAATTCAAATAATAATGTCATGTCCGGGTTTTTAGAAAAAAAGAACAAAATTAAAAAATCACTTACCAGTGGCTTCACATAAGTTCAAATGTAATATCTCTTTCACATAGCTCCACTCCCACTGTATAAGAAATTCATTCACACTATTTACACTTATCACTAAGTTTATATATTTACAAAAACCGAAGTCCGAAGCTAAAATTTGAAATGGCCTAGTTGCAAACATGTTTGGGCATACACATTGGATGGCAGCCCTCTTGGCAAAGAGAACAGATAGTTCTTGATCTTTGCCTGTTGCTCCTGTCATACTTTGTTCCCTTATTAGAACAAACACAAAAAAAATAACAATATAATAAAATAAAAAGAACTTTTTGCTTCACAACACAATGTAAATAAACACAATAACACCATATGATGAATGCAGACAGCTGACAACTTCTGAGGCTACTGATCAGATCAAAACTTTACCTCAGTATTTCAAATAAAAAAAGTAAAAGGCGTTAAAAATATTGGAATAGCCTCATTATTAGTGCAGACTATATACTATAAAACATTATCAAAACAATTTCGAATACATAAGGTGCGCCTACATAATTATTTAATAGTATGAAATATGGCGGACAGTAAATTGACCGCCCGTACGTTTGACGAGTACTGCGGCGGTCAATATAGGGTCCGCCCGTACGCTTCGCATAGTTTTCGGCGGACAATATATTGTCCGCCCGGGTTAAAAGGGTTAAAGGATAAATCAATACTATGTATCGTATGATTAGCTCAGCCATTAAAGGATAAATCAATACTATGTATCGTATGATTAGCTCAGCCATTAAATGATAAATCAATACTATGTATCGTATGATTAGCTCAGCCATTAAAGAATAAATCAATACTATGTATCGTATGATTAGCTCAGCCATTAAAGGATAAATCAATACTATGTATCGTATGATTAGCTCAGCCATTAAAGGATAAATCAATACTATGTATCGTATGATTAGCTCAGCCATTAAAGGATAAATCAATACTATGTATCGTATGATTAGCTCAGCCATTAAAGGATAAATCAATACTATGTATCGTATGATTAGCTGAGCCATTAAAGGATAAATCAATACAATGTATCGTATGATTAGCTCAGCCATTAAAGGATAAATCAATACTATGTATCGTATGATTAGCTCAGCCATTAAAGGATAAATCAATACTATGTATCGTATGATTAGCTCAGCCATTAAAGGATAAATCAATACTATGTATCGTATGATTAGCTCAGCCATTAAAGGATAAATCAATACTATGTATCGTATGATTAGCTCATCCATTAAAGGATAAATCAATACTATGTATCATATGATTAGCTCAGTCATTAAAGGATAAATCAATACTATGTATCGTATGATTAGCTCAGTCATTAAAGGATAAATCAATACTATGTATCGTATGATTAGCTGAGCCATTAAAGGATAAATCAATACTATGTATCGTATGATTAGCTCAGCCATTAAAGGATAAATCAATACTATGTATCGTATGATTAGCTCAGCCATTAAAGGATAAATCAATACTATGTATCGTATGATTAGCTCAGCCATTAAAGGATAAATCAATACTATGTATCGTATGATTAGCTCAGCCATTAAAGGATAAATCAATACTATGTATCGTATGATTAGCTCATCCATTAAAGGATAAATCAATACTATGTATCATATGATTAGCTCAGTCATTAAAGGATAAATCAATACTATGTATCGTATGATTAGCTCAGTCATTAAAGGATAAATCAATACTATGTATCGTATGATTCGCTCAGCCATTAAAGGATAAATCAATACTATGTATTGTATGATTAGCTCAGTCATTAAAGGATAAATCAATACTATGTATCTTATGATTAGCTCAGCCATTAAAGGATAAATCAATACTATGTATCGTATGATTAGCTCAGCCATTAAAGGATAAATCAATACTATGTATCGTATGATTAGCTCAGCCATTAAAGGATAAATCAATACTATGTATCGTATGATTAGCTCAGCCATTAAAGGATAAATCAATACTATGTATCGTATGATTAGCTCAGTCATTAAAGGATAAATCAATACTATGTATCGTATGATAAGACGTCAGATAGCGTGATTCAATAAATAAACACCACGTTGAACCTCCCACTAGTCCTTTTGCCAGTCAGTCGAATTCTTCCATCCTACTTACAAAGCTGCTCCCACGGTGAATGTGGTCAGCAAATTCAACATGTGTTTTAATTCTTGAACAACCCGTAGCATCAAGAACTAATACTTAAACATCCTCTAAAGTACGTTATATTTACTAAAGAACCATGGATGGATGATGTATGTATGAATCCACAAATGGAGGGTGTAAAATACGCTATATATAGATGAGAAGAATAACTACAACTTAGGAATCTTAGATTTTCCTTGAAATAAAACAAATATAATCAAATTTCAACAGTAGCAAAATGTATTAATTTAGACAATTTAAATTTTTTTCATGGGAGAGGAAAGTAAAATTAAAGTTTTCCCTTTTGAAGCTTGATTCATTTTCTACATAAAAAATTATGTTTTGTATTTAAAAATGTAATGAGATACAAAGTCTTGTTACTTTTTCTGGTTGTATAATTTGTTATTTGGTGAACAGTTCAGAGTCTGACAATAAATAAATTATGAATTTGCAGTAAAACAAAAGATAGCATGTGCATTTTATTTTAAATGGCTTTCTTCCATCACTACTAAAGGAATGACCCAGTCACATGAATAGAATGTATGTAAACACCAAACTAAGAAAAATTTTGCTGATTTTACTACTTTAAAACTAAAATACTTAAAAAAAAAAAAACTAACTAAAATACTTTAAACTAACTAAAACTAGAAGCATGTTTGCTCTAAATAAACTTATGTCATCAAAACTTTTGCCTTACCATACAAAAATTAAAACTTACAAAACAATAATCAGACCAGTAATTCTCTACGGAGCTGAGTCATGGATTATCGACAAAAACACAGAAAAAAAGCTGATCACTTTTGAGAACAAAGTACTCAGAAAAATCTTTGGACCCACAATAGAAAATGGAGTATGGAGGCTGAAGCACAACAGAGAAATTAGAGATCTATTCAAAGAACCTGACATTATAGCAGAAGCCAAGTGCCGACGTTTGCGGTGGGCGGGGCACATAATGAGAAGAAATAATAATTTTGTTTTATTAGCCTCCAGAACTGTTATATTATAGAAATAATACTGGTTAAATTACCTTTTTTCCTGTCAACAGTTCTTCAAACATAATCTGCTATGTACATTTCGAAGCATAAAGCTTCATCATCAGGCTTTTCAAAAACGTCACTATTTACATTAGAACACTAAAAACATTAAAAAACTGATCAGTTGGTCTCTATCGCCGGCCGGCAAATGTGTTATTTTAATATGTTTAAATGTTTTTAATGTTTTTAGTGTTTTTAGTGTTCTAATGTAAATAGTGACGTTTTTGAAAAGCCTGATGATGAAGCTTTATGCTTCGAAATGTACATAGCAGATTATGTTTGAAGAACTGTTGACAGGAAAAAAGGTAATTTAACCAGTATTATTTCTATAGAAATAATAATACTATGATAAAACAAGTGTGGAAAGAAAACCCTGACGGTAGAAGGCCCCCTGGACGTCCTAAGAAAAGATGGAAGGATCAAGTGGTCATCGACATGAATAAATTAAGGGTCAATGAAGAAGATGCAGAGGATCGTGAGAAATGGAGGAAAATTGTTGGTGAGGCCAAATACCACCTTGGGTATCAGTGGCCATGGGAGTAAGAGTAAGAGTAAGTAAACTAACTAATATTTAAGTGTGGATTACTGGATTCTACTAATTTGCACTTTTGTAGATGCACTAAGATAATACAGTAAATAGTACATCCCACTTGTACATTTTAAATACTTACTGGGATATTTTCATCAATGTTGACATTCAAAAGCCACTCTTTCAGTTCTTCAAGCCAAGATTTCATTTGATTGCGTTCCATCTTTTTAGGTCTTACTTCTTTTATCATTTCTTCAATTTGCATTCTAAATAAGTTTGAATGAAACAGATTTTCTGTCTCACGCAAGCGTGTCATTTCTTCCGCTGTAGGTGGTTTCGTGTTTGTAATGTTTGGTTTCTTCTTTTTTTTCTTCTTTTTCGGAGCATGCTGTCCATCTTCACCAACTTCCTTCGTATCTTCATCTGAATTACTTTCTTTTTCCTATCAAACAAAACACCACATGTTAAGAGGTGATATACAGTTAAAGGAGAAGGTGTTGTACCTTTCACATAATTTCAATACACGATTATTATGTTTTTTGTATTACTCTAAACAATAACTGGTTTGTTTCAATCCATCCCAACTTAACAGATTCACAAGGTTAAGAGGTGAATATTACCTTTTTAACCTTGTTAATTCAAATGGGTTAAAAAGGTTTTGCCTATATGAACCTATTTAAATACTATACTGTTTGAACGGTTTACATTTTTTTGTAATTTTTCTAAAAAAACCTTACACAATGGTCAATGGTACACAATGTTATTGTACCTTCAATTGGGGGAGGGGAGTTGTACTTTTGTCTGAGTACTAAACAAAAACGTATGTTTAATAATAAATGCTTTTATTTTTTCTTAATCAAATAATACAAAATAAATGACTACATTTTTCTATAAATATGTGGAGCTATTGAACAAGAGACACTTAACTTTGCACATTAAACATTCTATTCAGAAATATTCGTTCTTTGAGCCTTGAAGACTGTCCTGCAACAGTAATTGGAAGTTTAAATTATTATCATCTAGAGAGAGAATGAACTTAAACAGTAATATATTTTGGAAATTCTTCAGGTTGACAAGTTTATCAAATCAGTCTCCTTCTTCCCAGTGGTCAGCATCTCCATGTAAACTTAACTCTTAAAGAACATCATCAGGCATAACTTTATATAAGACACTTTTATCTGAAAAAGTCACATACGGGAAACATTTAATGCAGACAATAGAAATACTAAAATCTCACCGAATCTAACTTTCGTTTGCTTGAAGTTGCTTCTATTGCTTGTAAAAAATCATTATTATCATTGTAATCTATTGAATCATCACTAGATTCGTCTCCACTCATTTGTTCTTCATCTGAAGGACTGTCTTCTGGTACTTCTTCATATTTCTGTAAAATAAAAATAATAGGTATATATTTATAACTATTAATTTATCAAATGAACAATTTTAACCCTACACAAATATACTACTGTATAAATTAAATAATAATTTACATAAAATTTTATATTAAATATACAACAAAATTTATGAAATATCTTATATTGTGTTTCAAGCCATTATAGCTAACTATATTTACATAATTTGTTAGTCTCTAAAATGTTACTTGATTTCTAATGATACAATAATGAACATTGCCGATGTTATGCTCTATTTCCCACCCCTTCATCTTGAATGTGAACACAAAAGACTAATTAACCACTGTTTAATACACAACTGCCCTTTCTTTATTTTCACACAACTACAAACTAGATCTAAATTTAGTCTGTTTTAATAGACTGAACCCATAATGAGACAAATGATTAGGATTGGTTGGAGGATGGGTTGGCTAGCCCCAATAGTCAAACAGGTAGTGGGATTAGCTGGATCAAAAAGTCTTTACAATTTATATTCTCTGTGGCATTATAAAATTTTGTTCTTAAAATCAGTTGATGACAGACTACTCATTCTCGAAGTACTGATTAATTTTTTTTAAATGCTAAGCTTTATCACTATAATCAAAAGAATCTTAACATTAATTTCTAATTATCATATATTAATTATATGTATAAAAGTAATAGATATATTACAAAATAGCTAAAATAGTTGTTTTTTAATTTTAGCTTTAGCTGTTAAGATGGTTGAAATAGTACATATCAACCAACTATTTCAAAACTAGTTAAATAAAAATTAAATAAGTAGTAATTAATTACATATTTGAGTGTCCTCAACTTTAAACTTTTCCTAAATAAAACATTGTTTATTTGTTTTTTGGGGCTCCCAATTTCGCATGCACCTCACCGACCCTTCTATTGATCAATGATACCAGGGAGTTCAACTTGCATGTGCCCCACACAGCCCTGAGGCTTAAAACATGTACCACTTGAGAAATGAGGCTCAAACTAGCCGAGTATGAGTTGTTACACCACCAAGAATTATAGAAATTAAATTTAAGAGATTAAAGTTTCATTCTTCAAGCTCGTTTCTTATGGATGTATATATAATTTAATGTTATAAGATGAACAAACACTCCAGTAAATAATTTTAATTGTGTAAGGCCTTTCGGTAACAAAGTTACCATCGTCAGACAACCAAACTAAATTTTACATTGTTTACATTTCATTGATTTTAAAAACACATGATAAAATAAAAATAAAACATATGGAGTAATTTAAATAAGAAAATAATAAAAATATATATATAAATGGCATGAATTTAAAATAATAGTGGTGAATTTTCAAATGTTCCTCGTTCGTTATTAACTAGAATTTCTTTGAATTTTTTTATATCGAAGCTTTCATAAGCATCTAATTGTTCTTTGTTTTGAACTTCTTTTAGTAAATTACATTTTTTTAAATTATGGTTGAAATTGATGCAGTGTTTTGTTATTGCTGATTTCTCCTTGTGATAATTTTTAAAATGATATTTGTGTTCTTTTAATCTTGTTGAAATTTTTCTTTTGGTTTGAAAAATAAAAAAAGAAATAAGTTCAGTAGCCTAATGACAAATAATTCAGTTACAAATGAAAATATACTACCGATTGATTTGTCTACTGAATCAAACCAATTAATTCAAAATTTATCTTCCCAATCTTTCAATGAAAATGAAATCAATCTCTTACAAAAAGGTCTAAATTTTAATATTCAATCAACAAAAACAATCAACAAACCTATTTATCGATGTAGAATCAAATGTAAAATATCTAAAACATAATGAAAAATCAGCAATGACATAATTATGATGTTTTAAATGTTATAAAACATAACAATCTCAATACAAGGAAGGGAACAATAAATATACAAATATTGTGAAACAGTTAAAAGAAAAAGATTTTTTTATCTAAAAGCTGATAAAAGTAATACAATTGTGATACTTGATTAAAATGAATATTTCAGTAGAGTTCATCAAATGTTAAATGAAGGTCCATACATTAAAATTGAAAGAAACCCTCTGATGAAATATATATCATCAAAATCATCTGCTTTAAAACAATGCAAGAATATCATTATAAAATAAATATCAAAAAAATTAACCGTTTCTAATCCAAATATTCCAAGACTTTATTGCCTACCAAAAATTCACAAACCTGGCAATAAGATGCGTCCAATAGTTTCATGTATTAATAGTCCTACATACTTACTATCAAAATGGCCAGTTCAAGAACTACAACAATATACATTTCCTGCAACATTTTCTATTAAAGATAGATTTGAATTTTTGAATATGACTAAAAATTTAAGACTTGAAGATAACGAATATTTAATTTCTTTTGATGTAACCTCACTTTACCCAAATATACCTATAAAATAAACTATCGATATAATAAAAAACTGGTTAATTTCCATAAAAATTTAACAAGTAAAAATTGATAAATATATATTACTAATAAACCTTTGCATGTCACAAAATACTTTTCAAATAAATAATGAATATTACAACCAAATACCTATGGGCAACCCTTTATCTTGTTTCATTGCCAATATATTTTCAAGCAATTTTGAACAACACGCAAAACATAATATCATCTACATATCGAATCCTAGAATTTGGATTCGATATGTAGATGATATTTTTGCAATTTTTAATAGTAACGAGAATCTTCAAAATTTTATAAAAGATAGAAATGCGTTCTATCCAACCATAAAATTTACTTGTGAAATTGAAAACAACTACCGTACTCCATTTCCTTTTTAGATATCCTTCTTAAAATAAACCAAACATCTGGTCATATTGAATTTGATATTTATAGAAAACCAACACAAAATTTAATATTCATACCAATTGATTCATTCCATCCAGCATCTCATAAAAGAGCAACATACCATTCATTAATTCATCGTTTATTTAATATACCTTTATCTACCTCAACCTTCAATAAAGAAATTACAAAAATCAAAGAAACTGCAATTTTTAATGAATACAACCTAAATATGATTGCAAAAATGATAAATAAGACAAAAAATTGAAAAACAAAACCGAAAAACACTATTACCCAAAAATGAAAATTCTGTTTGTAGAAGTGTTATATTTGGATCTTTTTCAAACATAATGCAAAAAAGTTTTAAGAAACACTCTAATGTAAATTTATCCTTTAAATGTACATCAAAATTAAAATATTTACTTGGAAATCCAAAGGACAAAATTAAAAATGAAGAAAAGTCTGGAATTTAATTGAATGTGACAATTGCAATAAAAAATATATTGGTCAAACCAAAAGAAAAATTTCAACAAGATTAAAAGAACACAAATATCATTTTAAAAATTATCACAAGGAGAAATCAGCAATAGCAAAACAATGTATCAATTTCAACCATAATTTAAAAAAATGTAATTTACTAAAAGAAGTTCAAAACAAAGAACAATTAGATGCTTATGAAAGCTTCGATATAAAAAAATTCAAAGAAATTCTAGTTAATAACGAACGAGGAACATTTGAAAATTCACCACTATTATTTTAAATTCATGCCATTTATATATATATTTTTATTATTTTATTATTTAAATTATTCCATGTTTTATTTTTTTTTTATCATGTGTTTTTAAAATCAATGAAATGTAAACAATGTAAAATTTAGTTTGGTTGTCTGACGATGGTAACTTTGTTACCGAAAGGCCTTACACAATTAAAATTTATTTACTGGAGTGTTTGTTCATCTTATAACATTAAATTATAGATTAAAGTTTGTTGACTCTTTTTTTCTTTGAGCATCCTTATAACCATGATAAATATAGGTGGCCTCTATTCAATCACTTTACTGTGAAGACAATTGAATTATTAGCATCCTGTTGAAATTTCACAATAATTAGTTGACAAATAAAAAAGTTAAGCAATTTACTAAGTTGTTCAAACAGCTGTTTCCTGACAGCTTTTGGAACTTTTTGTATCAAAATATAACTAAATATAAGTCACCACAATTATGGTTTTTACATAAGATTATATGTTAAGAAATAAGAATAAAGTATATTTTTGAATTTTTTTATGAATTATGGGTAGTTATGTTTATGACGTTCTGTTAACAAGACTTTGGAACTTTATGCATAGTTTTTTGGACATCTAGATGGCAGGACATTAGAACTAAGAGTTTAATTGTAACATTGTTAGTGATTGGTTAAGGGAGGACTATAGCAAAAGTACCATACCCCTAAGCAGCGACATATATATTTAAATTTTGTTACTATTAAAAACTGTGATTGCAGAATAGATCTGCAGTATCTCAAATGTAGTAGTATGCAAAAATCTCAACTAATTCAAACCTTACATGGCTTTGTAATAGATTTGACTGCATTTCTGTGACTTCAAATCCCATGGACAAGTAACTTGAAAATTTTTCCCAACTTTCGAAGCAGATTATAGTAGCGAGAAAGTAGACAAGTTAGGCTCGCTTCCCGCGAAAATGGATAGTACTGAGTCCAGTTTAAAAGCTATCGGAGAAAAGCTCGACGGTCATGAGATCCGCATAGGTGTCGTTGAAAATAAAATTGAAAATATGGAACAAAGACTCAGCGGCAATGCTTTGGGAAATAATGACTCTGGCGAAGACATCATAGCAGAAATCAGCAAACACAACATGCGTGCAAACAATATCCTTATATTTAACCTTGAAGAGTCTACATCAATCCAGCACTCTGCCAGAAATAAGCATGACGTAGAACTGATCAAGCAGCTGTTTACTCTAACTGATCCAAACATTAATCAGGACGAATTGAAATGCTTCCGCGTTGGCACACCAGTAAATGGCAAAATCCGTCCTTTAAAAGTTATCCTATCCAAACCTTCTGATGTGAAGTCTATTCTGCGTAACTTCAAAATTGACCTAGAAAAAAACGCCAGTCCTTCATTTTCCAATGTCAAAATGGGTAACGACCGCACTCCTCAGGAAAAACAATACCTAGATTCCTTGAAAGAAGAACTCCGGATGAGATCGGACAATGGTGAGAATAACCTCACAATTAAATTCAGGAACGGAATACCTATCATTTTAAAGGCAAATATTGGCACAAAAAACTAGCAAATCCCCACGATGAACACACTTGTGCTTTGTATCTCCAGAACGTGAATGGAATGCGTACAAAACTAGAAACACTAAAAAAAGCGTATCTTGTTGTCCATATGACATAATAAGTCTCTGTGAAACCAACCTCTCCGTTGATATCAACTCTGCTGAGCTCGGACTTACAGGGTACAGCATATATAGAACGGACTGATCAAACGACACAAGTGTGAAATCATCTAAAGGGGGAGTATTGATAGCTGTTAGTAGTAAGTACATATCCTGGCAACTAAAAACCTCTGTCAAAAATATTGAATGTGTGTTTGTTGCTGCCAAGATTACGACGCGTCCTTTTTTTGGGCATGGCTTACATTCCCCCGGGTTCCAACAGCTACACTTACAACTGTTTCTCTGACGCTGTGGAGGCGGCCTTAGGTGTGGGTGATCAATACAGGAAAATAGTAATTGCCGGCGACTTCAACCAACCGTCAACAAACTGGCTCTTAACTCCACCTGATACTCTCAATGCCTCTTCCAACGTACTACACAACTTATCGTCCATCCTGGGTCTAAATCAATACAACTTTGTTCAACAATTCAACGCATTCCAACAATCACAGGGGAGTACTCTTGGACCTTATCTTTTCATCCGATCCAGTTGAGGTAGTTAGAGCAGAGGACCCTCTATTGACCGAGGAAATCGCCCATCCAGCCCTCTCTTACCAACTTAACTTCGGAGGGGATAACCATTTTTCAAACTTCACATATGTACCAAACCCAAGAAAATGTTACATAAAACCTGTCTTTGAATGGCTGCAAAGGTTGCCTTATCCTAGCCAACCCATAGCAAACCTAGAGGAATGTTTCTCATCCTTTTGTATTGATTTAGCCTCAGTCATCATGAACAACAGCCCAATGAAGAGAGTAGGTGCCAGTAAATTTCCAATATGGTTCAGTAACGAGCTTAAAGCACTGATCATCAAGAAAAAATCCATTCACAGGCTGTACAAGTCGACTCTTGATATTGCCTACCTAGAAGAATTTTCCAATTTAAGAAGAGAATGCAAGATGTCTACAGAAGCATGTCGAAAGGCGTACCTGGACAGTATCAATACTAATGTTCAGAAAAACCCTAAATCTTTTTGGGGATTTGTGAAACAAATGAGGACTAACAAGGAATGCTCTAAAAAAGTCCGTTACAATGGAGAAGTTACAGACGACCCCGATCAAGCTAGCAATTTATTTATGGATTTTTTCAACACTATCTTCAAGACGTCCACTACTTCCCCGAGCCAAATTATAACCACGAGTCTCCAGTCTCAGTCTCATCTATTTATATCTCAGCAGTGGACATCGAAAACAAACTGAACAAACTGGATCCAGCAAAGGGACCTGGACCAGATGGAATCCATGCTTCAAATCTTAAGCTTTTAAAATCAGCTCCTCATCTCGCAGTATTCTGGAACGAGCCTCTCTCTCAAAGCATATTCCCCCAAGTTCTCAAACTAGGTTACATCGTACCAATCCTGAAATCAGGAAGTCCCTCGAATGTTGAAAACTACAGACCAATAGTCATCCTCAACACACTCTCCAAAGTCTTTGAAAGTATTGTACTTGAAAAGCTTAACTTCGAGTTCAAAAACTACATCATTGACCAACAGCATGGCTTCAGAACAGGGCGCTCAACAATCACACACCTGGCAGTTTTTCGTGATTTCACATTGAACAGTTTCTCAGAATGGAGCCAAGTTGGTTGTATTTACATGGATTTTTCTAAGGCCTTTGACAGAGTCAGCCATAGCCATTTACTAGCCAAACTCAAGTCATTGGGCATCACAGGAACTCTGCTCCAGTGGTTCTCATCCTACCTGACTAACCGTCCACTTGCAGTTCGCTATTTGTCCAGATTCTCCAGATCTGTTATAGCTGCCTCAGGTGTTCCCCAAGGATTGCACCTCGGGCCTTTCCTATTTAATCTATTTATTAATGACATTGGACAGCATTTAACTGTTGATTTCCTGCTTTTTGCTGATGATCTCAAACTTTTCTCAGAAATTAAAACCGATCATGACCAAATACGCCTACAACAGAATATTGACGTAATCAATAGTTGGTGCTCTCAGAACGCCATGGATTTGAACCCGAAGAAATGTAAGTCACTGATCTAAAGCAGAACGCAGCGAAACCGAAAATACCAATACAATGTTGGAGGGGTAGAACTTCAGCAAGTTACGGAAATCAGTGACCTCGGGGTCTTAACATCATCCACATTGCACCCCGAAGCCCATATCAACAAGGTCTGCACTGCTGCTAATTCCAAATTAGGGTTTATCTCAAGAACATCAAGAGATTGATTATCAGTGGGCAAAACTTTGTACACGTCGCTTGTCAGACCACAATTGGAGTATGGGTCAATTATTTGGTCACCCCACCAGGTTGGACTCATAAACCAACTTGAAAAGGTACAAACAAGATTTCTCCGACTACTGGGTGTTAGAACTGGCTTCGGATATCTAGAAGTTCCTACAGAAGATCTAAGGATGCAATTGGACTTGAACACACTAAGTCAAAAAAGAGAACTGTTGGATCTACAATTCCTCTACAAAATAGTCAACGGAATGGTCAAGTGCCCTAAACTGCTTGAACGTATATCTATTCATGTACCTCACTCAACATCTATTCGAAAGGAGCAGCCTTTTACAAGACAACAGTTCAACACTAGCTACCACTTCAACAGTACCATTCCTCGACTTCTTCAACTTGGAAATTCGGCTCCAAACCATGTTGACTTCTTCGGCTCCAGCCCAGTTGCTTTCAAAGCCCGAGCAAAAGAGTACATCAAATCACATACCCAGTGAATCTCCTGTAGTGCATAGTGCAAAAATTCCATTTTTAAGTGGTCATTCTATTACATTATTCTATTCGTTGTTATTTCTTTATATTGATCTATTTCGTACATATTCTATTGTTATACAGTATTATTATTCTTTAAATTTTACTCCATTGTTATTCATTCTATTCATATTACTATATTCATTGTTATATATTCTATGATTCATATTAACTCACATTCTCAAGTACATTTAATTACAATGTAACCACCGCTTAGCACACTGTATCTGTTGAACTCCTACTAGCATAAGTCGCTTAATTCCAGCATGTACCAATAATTATCAATTTCAATGTATCACAAACTATTGTAATTTCATGTAATGGTGTTTACCGTAGAAACAAATAAACAAACAAATAAACAGCAGTCTATGATAGAATATGCCATATTTTGGATTAGGGAATTTGTTGTTAGTTTAGTGTATAAGTGAATTTATAATTCCACCTTAAGATGAAGTGAAAACTTTGAAACCGTTCATGGAAAACATAAAAAGAATTATTGTCGGAACTAATAAATAGGTAATTTCTTATACCATATACATTTAATGCAATAATGCCTAGGTAACTTACCTCTTTCGTAACATTTTTTCGTGGAGCCGATGTTACCTTTGGAACCATTTTAAAATTAGTTTTCACAATTGCCAAAATAAATAACCGTTCAGTTTCATAACAATGGCAAAGGACCTATAAACTACAAAACCGAAACCATTAACACATAACGTAAATTGAGCTAAATTACAACGTTAATTAATCTCATCATTTCATTAAATATCCTCTTAACCCTTCCTTGGTCATATACTATCTTCCTCAATGCGTTTTCTAACTTTCCAAGTGTGGTAAAAAGTAAGAACTAAGAAATGAGGTTATATCATATTCCCATTTCGATCTTGAAGAGTTGAAGTTTGATTGAGGTTATAATATTTATAAACAATCTAACCAGCATGGCAACTACCATAGAGTATGAAAATAAATATAAAAATTAGTATTATAATCATAATAAATATAAAAAGAATATAATGTCTAATAAATGTGGTATAGTAAGTTATAAGATTATAATATGGGATTAATTATTGTACATTTATGAAATAAAATATCTTTATATTGAAATTGAATGCTTTAATTGTTTTTATTTAAAAATGCGTTAACCAGTTATATTACTATGGTTCATTTACACTCATCACACTCATTCGCCCCTCATATTCGCCCATATCTTGACGATCGGCATCTTACTATAGAATAGTGATTGAATAGAGAATAGTGGTCTAGTAAGTCCAATTTGTGCATGCAATTGAGCTTTTTAACGGATTTTTTTGCATTCTAGGTACTTGATTCATTGTAGGAGGTGGCTGGTTGTAATGCCAAACAAACACGTAAGTGGATTGCTAGAGTGTTAAATACAAGAGGAATTAGTTAATATATATATATAATGGTAATTTAAACTATAATTAGGTCGGGAAGAAAACGACCTGCGTGTTACATTTAGCGTATATAAGGGTTCAAGCGCTAGAGGAGAGTTTTTCCACCCCTAAGCTGCCTTTCTTCACATGTACAGTGGTATTGGCCCACCCACCCGCCCATACATGTACAGTGGTATTAGCCCACCCGCCCACTCCTACACGTACAGTGGTATTGACCACCAGTAGCGGGTGGGTAGACTAACTTCCACTTGAAAAGATCGCAATGAGCAATCGTTAACCTTATGATTCATAGTTTCAATTTCAACTTCGTAATCAGATGGCTGATTATTTGCCATTCCTCACTCACGTTTACAGTACTTAGTAGTTGCACCTTCCTACACACATGCAAAAGTGACTAAACATAGTCCATTCCCTACGATGAAGATTCATTCCATTGATTACAGTCATGTAGGGTCTCATACCAGCAGGCACGGATTTAAGGGGGGGGCGATGGGGGCGATCCCCCCCCCCAAACGGAAAAAAGCAAAAAATGTACCTACACGCTTAGAATAAAATGTTAATAAAATATTTGATTTACCGTCATGAAAATAACATTAGTAATTGTTACCGTCTTAATAATATTACAGTATATATAATATTCGGATGTGTAGTCTGAGTTTGTAGAAAGGAGAATTTCCGAGTCGTCGGTTGGTAATTGGTAGGCCTATATATTTTCGCCGGCAACACTGCGTGTCTAGCGCTGACGTAGTGGCGAGACGCCGAGACACTGATTGACAGACGACATTGATTTGATAGTTTAGTTATTATATTAATGGTTGTGTAATGGATGTGTTAAATGTAACTCTACACAGTTAACTATGTTTAACTATGTCCAAACTATGTTTAAGTTGTTGCTCATTGAACTGTTTCCATAACATTTTAACAATACAACATTCCAATGGAATCCATTTTATTATTTAATAGTTGTGATATTAAATGTATACACTTAAATGCTATTTCGAAGTTGTACAATTTATTTTGAAATTACATCAGGAAACTACCCCAGGGGTTCTAAGAAGTATCAATGGCAATACCTATGGCAATACCAATTTGACAATTAATTGTTTAAACTAGTGTCATTAATCAGCTGTTGGAATAAATTTATGCCAAACTTATTTTCGATTACAGAACTTAGGTATTCTTCTATATTTAAACCCTAAAAACACCCCCCAAACTGCTAAAAACAGTACTTCTAGGACGTTAAAATAGCAAAAATTTTCCGGGGGAGAACCCCCGGACCCCCCGCCTTACTGGGGGGTATTCCATACCCCCAGACCCCCCCCGGCAGGTTCGCCCCCCCCCAATTCACTGCTCTGGATCCGTGCCTGCATACCAGAAACGTGTTTAGTCAAACATATCGCAAGTTAACGCCTAGTTGGTTTTTGGCAAAAATTAATGTTAATTGAACTGGGGAGCTAGTCGAAGAGGTAGTTATTTAGATTTAAGTCACCCTGCATGTTGTTGGTTATCTGGCAAAATGGGAAAATTCTGAGTAGATGGGATCTTTTAGAACTCACTATATAAGGCCTCTTTGCACCTTATACCCGGATGAGCACAGCACTGGAAGCCCTGGTACAGACAGGGGTTGCAACGAAGAAGCCCCTGATATCTCTCATCGCCCTCATCAGCCTCTCTTGGATGTGTAATTTTAAGCCATAAGGGAGCACAATATTCAGTAATGGAATAAACTAGGGATAATGTTTTAGTACGCAGTTCTTATCTGTTGGCTCCTCAGGATGATCGAGCAAGTTGCTGTACAATGTTAGTTCGAGTCCTCATTTTAGCTGATGTTTTCTGTAGGTGACTATATACCACTGTACCACTACCACTGTACGTGTAAGGGTGGGCGGGTGGGTCAATACCACTGTACGTGTAGGGTGGGCGGGTGGGTTAATACCACTGTACGTGTATTGAATTCAATTCAATTCAAATTAACGAGAGCCCAAGTTGTCGTCGTTGCTAATGAAAATCATAAGAAACGTATGTGTGTTGACTACTCACAAACCATAAATAAATTTACTCAACTGGATGCTTATCCTCTTCCTCGGGTTAATGATATTATCAATAAAGTAGCCCAGTATTCTATATTCAGCACTATTGATCTGAGTAGTGCTTATCACCAAGTTCCAATCAGTTTGAAAGATAGACCGTACACCGCTTTTGAAGCAAATGACAAACTATACGAATTTTGTAGGATTCCCTTTGGTGTAACGAATGGGGTTCCATGTTTTCAGAGGTTTATTGATGAGATAATTAAAACTGAAGAGCTGCAAGGTACTTTCGCTTATTTAGATGATGTTACCATTTGCGGAAATAATCAAGAAGAACACGATGCAAATATACAGAAGTTCATGGAAGCCGTGGAGAAATACAATTTAACAATCAATAAAGAAAAGAGTACTTTTTCAAAAGGATCCATAAACTTGCTAGGCAATACGATTTCTGATCATATCATTCGTCCAGATCCAACTAGGCTTCAACCTCTTCTAGACTTTCCTATTCCAAACAACTTGGCAGCTTTACGCAGGGTGATGGGAATGTTCGCCCACTATTCTAAGTGGATTCCTAACTTTTCAAACGAATTGCGGCCTCTTGTTGAATCTAAAAGGTTTCCTTTAGATACACGAGCTGTTGATGCTTTCAATAAGATCAAATCAATGATTGTTAAATCAGCTGTTTATTCAATTGATGAAAATGCTAGTTTTGAGGTTGAAACAGATGCGTCTGATCAAGCCATAGGAGCAACTTTATCACGGCTGGTAGACCGGTCGCATTCTTTCTAGGACACTGTCACAAACAAGTAGCGGCAATAATGTGTAACTTATGCCATACCTATTTTGAATAGCCTAGTACTACTCTTCGAAAATTGTGACATTTCCTTTTGGAAACATTTTAAATAGTTTAACAATCAAAATAAGTTTCTTTTCAATGCAAAACCAAAAACTACAAAACCCGAAATTAAAATACGTAAATTGAGCTAATTACGAGCGTTAACTATCTACATCATTCATTAAATATCCTTTTAACACTTCCTTGGCATAAGTATCTGCTCATGCTTTTCTAATATTAATGTGTCTGTAAATGAAATCTAAGTTACCTATGAGGTTATATCATATTTCACCAGTCGTCTTACAAGTGAAGTTTGATTGGAAGGTTAATAAATTTTACAATTTTCCAATCAATAGCAAGAGTATGACAAATAAATATAAAATTTAGTAATCAAACCTAATATAAGACTAAAAAGATCATTAAAGCCACTAAACAATTTGATAGTAAGTTATAGATTTTAAAGGATTATTATTTCTTACTAAAAAATCTTAATTGAAATAATCTTATGATATTCAAGATCTCCCGTTTTATACATTACTATGCTCACTTACAATCATCACATATTTGACGCCCCTCTATTCGCCATATTTGACGATCGGCACCTTCTATAATAGTGATTGATGAAGTGTTCAATCATTTGAGTGCAGGAGCTTTAAAACTTTTTTAGCTTCATTGGAACATGATTCATTGTAGATCAACTGCCATACAACACAAGGATTGCAAAGTGAAAATACAATGGAAGTAATTTAAAAAACAAATATTCTAGGCACGGAAGAAAAACCTAGAAGTTTAATTAGGGAATAGTCAAGCGCTAGGCGAAGCTTTACACCCTAAAGCTGCTTTGCACATGCAACATGTATACCCCACCCCCATTGTACAGAAGGGTTTAAACCCCAAACGCCAAGTCCTACACGTTCATGGTATTACCATCATGCTGGTTGTAACCATTACTTTGAAAAGACCAATGCAATCTTAACTTATGATCAGCAATTCAACGTGTATCGACTGATTAAGTTAATCCATCTCACTCACGTTTCAGTACTTTGTAGTGCACGACAACCACATGTCAATGACTAGAATATCATTCCCTACGATGAAGATCATTCCATGATTACACTGTAGGTTCTACAGAAATAGTGTTTAGAATACATATCCCATAACGCTAGGTGGCAAAAATTAATGTTAATTGAAATGGAGCTAGTCGAAGTAGTATTTAGATTTAAAGTCACCCTGCATGTCTTGGTTAATCTGGCAAAAGGAATTGAAGATGGATCTTTAGTATTCACAATAACCCTTTGCACTTTACCGATGGCACAGCATGGAAGCCCTGTCGACGGTTCAACAAGGCCTGATATCTCCATCGCCTCCACAGCAAACCCCGATTAATTTTAAAATAATGAGCCAATATCGTTGATAAAGGGGAATAATGATTTAATCTGGTTTTAATTGATGGCTACTGTTTTAAAACATCTGTACATGTTATTATTACTTTTTATTGTTTTTGTTAATGACTTATGTAGGCGGGTCAGTGGGTTAATTCCACTGTACATGTATGGATGGACGGGATGGCTTAATGCCACTGTAAATGTATTAGAATTAGTTAAAACTTATAATTACATGCCGAAAACAACATTAAAATACATAACTAACCTTAATAGTCGTCACTATTGGAGTCACAGTCCGGCTCCTTACGTTAAACCTACTATTGTTTTACCTACCTACCTTAGGATACACACGTTGTGTTCAATAGTTCAGTAAATCATCGAATCTTAACGTTCTTAATACCCAACTTTTTATATAATTTGTTGAAAAGAACCTCAATATTCCAATAATTTCAATTTTTATTTAATGAGGCCTTTCGTTGTCAAAGACAACTTCATCAGACAGTCTGACAACAAAAGGCCTCATTAAATAAAAATTTAAATTGTTGGAATATTGAAGTTCTTTTCTACAAATTTTATACAATAAACTATGTTTACAACTAGATGCAACTATCAGCTGGGTGGGATATAACAAAAGTCATTTAACACGTTTCATAATTTATAGCAAAGAATTTTTTTACCGTAAAAGAGGAAGGGAACGTGAAGTGTTAACTGTCAGTGTGAAACTAAACCGCGCAAATTTTAAAGAATATGTAAAAAGTAAACTACGTTATTATAATAGGTAATTGCTATTTTTAGTCTTTCAAAATGTTATAGGCATATCATTACTTATATATGAGAGTCAATATATGAGTGAGAAATACATGTTTTAATTATAAGAGATCCTGTATTAAATATGCAGTGGCGTTAATAGCAGTGCTAAATGTGGTGTTTGCTATCACATGTTGGAATTAATTAATTTATTATATTAATTTATTTCCATACTACGAAATGAGCACCACATCTGATTCCTTGAAACGTAAGTTTAAATCATGTTAGGATTTAATTTACCTAGTAGTTTTAGTCTAGCATATCATCTTAATGGTAATTATGCACTTTCTTGCCACCTCTTAAAATAAGATTTCTTGTTGACAAAGTGGTAAAATATGAGTTAAATCTCTTGATGAGTTTGATTTCTTACATTCTTACATATGAGACGCAGACACAACGTTGTGCGTATTTTAAGGCGAATATGAATGGTTTTATGAGTGTAGTCTGGTTACTAACTGAGTTCAACTGTTCCTCAGAAAGGGCAATTTATTAATAGCCCAACAGCCAGGGCAACTAAGGGACCTACAGCTTTATGTTGAATCCGAACCACGTAGTGCTGGTCTGATTTTCAGCTAATTGACACGCCTGATACTCAGTTATCTCCCCCACACATCATCCGCACAATGATTACCACCCAACATGGATACCCCAGACTTCTCTAGTAGTGTCCACGCCGATAGCAACCATCAAGCGGACACCATGCTTTCATCTGCGGAAACTCGTTTTATCGAAAAATCAAAAACTAGTTTTTTATCTGATAGTGCAAAAAGCAACTTTTTTAAAAATCGTTACTTTTCAAAAAAATTTTTCATTTCACTTTTTTTATGCTGAACACAAATATATAATTGGTTTTGGGTACTTATGCACTTTCTTGCCACCTCTGAAAATACGACTTGTTGTTGAAAAAGTGGTGAAATATGAGTTTAAATCTCTTGAGGAGCTTGATTTCATTCGCGGAAAACTCGTTTTTTGCTGAAAAGTAAAAAAACTAGTGTTTTATCTGATAGTGAAAAAACAAACTTTTTTAAAAATTTTTATTTTTTCACAACTTTTTTACATTTCTCGTGTTTTTTATGCTGAACACAAATATATAACTGGTTTTGTAGTAAAATGATTTTGTCAGCCCGAAACATGCATTTTTTACGTATATAACCAAACTTATCCTAACTGTCTATTTTCTCAACAAAGATTCGTAATTTTTATTTTTTTTATTCATTTATTTTTTTTATTTTATTTCCAACGACAGTGTCATTTACAATTGTGTGGATACACATAAAACAATATCTTACAATAAACATACGAGTGCAATAGATACATTATATAACAGATTAATACATATAATATAGTATAAATTAATAGATACAACATTCAATAATCAATACAAAACATGCAGATATCTACAGATAATGAACTTGATACAGTGGTTGCATTACAGGTGTATCAGCGAGGACAGAATAACATAGAGGGGCTATTCCCATTTAAGCCGTGTATAAGGAGGTGAAGCCAATTTCGGCCATGACAGTTGGGTCAAGAAACGCAAAACCAGCGGCGAGCCACTAGAAAGTTAATACGGACGCTCATTAATTATACCGCGTTTTAAAACTCTTAGACACCTCCAAAAAAATTGAAATTTTATAGGATAATAAAGGAATGTTTAAAGATGCATACGATCCCGTTTTACAAATTTACAATTAAGAGTAACATATTAAAATAATGCTTTGAATTTTTCAATGCCATTTAAATTGAAGTGAATGTCACGAAAAAGTTGACCTGTGAGGAAGTTTTTTATTTTTAGGGCAGGTGAGTTTCGTCAGCGAGAAAGATTTAGATAAAGAGTTGAATTTATTTTTTTATTTAAAACTTTTTTACCTTACGTGAATGGTTTGTCCAGGAAGTTAAGTTGGAAACTGGCGAAAAATAGTCTGTTTGCCGCTTAGATCTACTCGCCGCGCCGAGACAGCTGCCTACGGCCGGTGGAAACGACTGGCATAGACACTGTCTTCCATTCCTCATTATTAATAGTGTTTAAAGGCTTTGAATGCTAATTACTGTTTTTTAAATATTTTTATGATACTATGATTTACAACATATAATAAAGTAATGAGAAATCACGTAACTTGTTTACAGAACATAGAATAGTAACGCGATAGATGAACAGATAAAGCTTGGCATCGCATTTATTGTTAAAATAACAAATAATACTATTTGTTAGATAGAACAAAGGTGTCATAATTTTACAATACATTATCAAATCTTTGAAACCTATTTTTATTTATCTTATGAATACTTTGACAAAAATTCATTATTAATTTACACTTATAACTTGGAAGTTGTTGAAATGTTCATTGACCAACATCATGTTAAATTTAAGAAAAAATCGATGATTGATAATTTTTTGGTTGTAGGTTTAAGAATAATGCGAACACAAGTATTGAAATTTGTTTATTTTACAATGTAAATAATTATGTGCTAAACAGAAGGTGCTAAAGATACGTGAATGAAATTTTAACCACATATTTTCTATGCATACAAGTGTACAATTTAACGCATGGATGTAAATTTAAGAAACGTACAAAATAAATCTAACAAGTAATAAACAAAATGTTCAGAAAAAAATTGAATGAAAGTTGTAAGTAACGGTTGCTTATATAAATAAAATGAATAAGTGTGCAATGATTTCTTGTTTACTGTCCTGTAAAAGTAATGACTTTATGCAACGCTTTTCTAATTTTGTTCCTATGAAGCGAGTCATTGAAGATCTTTGCTTTATGATGAAGTCTTAAAGAAAAATACTTGTTACATATTGCTTTCATAAGTAAATAAATATGATTCTGATCGGGTTCTTGATCGAGGTAATGATCTCCAGGGAACAGAGATTTTCCGATGGAATTTCTTATGACTCTTAGAGTCATTTCTTCAATAATATTATTCTTTGTGTAATAACCATACGTGTGAAATCTTATAAATAGGAGTTGTGGAATGTTTTCTAGTTAACTTTTTTTTCTAAATTGTCACCTAATCGGATAGTAGCTGAAATACTCTTAATTTGACATGAACACTGTAGTATATTGCAATCTAAAAAAAAATATTAATGCCAAAATTTAAGAACACCTTAGCAATATTAATACCTTTAAACTTACGCTGTTCACCTTTTTTTATAATTGAAAATGTCAAATATTTGTTTGGTATTTGATTGTGAAAGTTTATTATTCAGATTTTCATAACTTGTTTCTCCCATGTAAAAATAATTTTTAAATGTGCATTTTTCTAAAAAAAAAAAAAACGTATAAAACAAAAATCTAGTGGTAGCCTATAGTTAAACAATTAACTGCTGGGAAAGTGAAAGAATCCAGAAAGATATTAGTATCAGTGTCCATGATGCAATAGTTATTAGTAAGGTAGAACATAAAAAATAACAGTAACAATATTGAGCAATCATTATAATATTACATATCTAATTAATGCTTGGTGGTACAATTAATATGTTGGTCGTGAAGATCGAATTGAACTCTGAACATTCTCTAAAAATAATTGCAAATAAGTCATTAACTTAGTTAAAACAGTAAATCATCATGATTTTCTTTATCAATCATAGAATTGTGCTTTGGACCCCTTTCATGTTTAAAAAATAACTATAATAAATTATATCTTAAAGGAAAATATAATTTATTTACAAAATAATTTTCTAAATTGGTAATGTCAGTATTTCTGATACGGCAGCTAAAAACTAAACATAAAAAAGTATTCATTTTTAATTCTCAAATTTTATTCAGCCTACTTCTGAAACTGCAGTATAATTATAAAAAATATTAACATTCACTTTTTAAAACCCATTAAAAATATATTTTAGGTGTAGTTTTTAGCTGGTGTAGATATAACGAGTGGTATGGACTTTGTATGTATAGGCCTACATATGAAAACTGATAATTTCCAAAGAATGGTGTTTTGGTAATTGTATTTGGTATAGCATCTGGGATCCCTCTAAAATGAAATTATATCTGGTCTCGGTCTTGGATCTCGCCAGCCTACCTACGGTAATAGCTTCTTCCCTATAGGGGAAATTCGCTACTACAAAGTACAGTGAGGTTGCTATTGAATTATATTAACGAATAATATGTTTGGTGTTGAATTGTCATTAACGGCCCATTTTAACGAAGAAGAACTAAAGCACGTTAGTGTACTTTGATTGAAAGGTAGAAAACGTTTTTCACAACAGCATTCTCACAGTGCTTTTTAAAAATACTGTTTTCTAAGTAAACAAACCTTACCTGTGATATGTAACACCACCGACCTTCCCTCTATTTAAACAGCCATAAGCTACGCAAGTTTGCGGCATGATAGAATACCAAACAAAGCTAAGTACACTACCGCACCACAAACAACGCGAGTACTGTCGCCCACCACGTGTTTCACAGAGCCACTTGAGGCTCGCCAGTAGGGTGACTCATGCCACGCGGCCGCCATGACAGTTGGGTCAGGCGCTCAGAGGTGGCTTCACTGGCCGGCCCGAGTCGCCTCTCTATGTTATTCTGTGCTCGCTGAGGTGTATAGAGAAGGTAGAGTAGAAATGGGGATCAGAGGAACCAATAATTTGTGTGGTAGGGTAAAGAAGACAGAGAAGATTTAAAAGGAAAAGAATGGATTGATTTATTGTCGAAGTAGACGAGGTTGAAGTGTGAATAGCTTGAATGATCTAAGAGAATCGTGGAAAAAGTCCACATTGCAGGCGACAATATTGCCCATCTCATGTAATATACTCATTGGGGCATTTTTGAGGTAGTTTGTTCTGTGGTGTTGATGGGCAAATATATCCTGTGATCTTGTTCTGACAGGAGTCCTCAGGTTGACTTTTACCAATAATTCTGGGCAATCGACAGTTCCTCTAATGAGTTTGAAAAGAAATACCAAGTCAACAACATGTCGACGAAGTTAAAGAGAGTGAAGGTTGAACATCTGCACTAGAAGATCGGGCTGAAGTAGTTGGCCAGTTTCGAAGTACAGTTGTAAAACAAATCTCCTTTAAATTTCCTGTAAGCGGGTCGACAGGTAGAGCTGATGAGGTAGAGACGACAGAGGCATATTCAAGGAGTTGTCGAATAAGAGCCTTGTAGAGAAACACCAAGGATGCCGCTGATAAGCCTGATCTTGATGTTCTATACAGCAAACCCAGAAGTATTGAATAAAATGCATATCTCGTGAAAATACAGCCAATTCTAAACCCATTTCAAGCAAAATTTTCCAATTTTGTTTGTTGGCAAAAAACTGCATAAATACCGTATTATCTTTATACAAAAGATTTTAATTTAAGTTTTTTAAAAAATCATAAAAGTGTAATTATATGGTGATAGTTCCACAGCTGTCAAGGTACTGCTGTGGAGAGGGACAGAGACAGAGTTGACAGGACTTTCAGGCAATTTGATTTCCTATTAGTTTTAGCAATTCATGTCATGTAAATACATGTGCCTATCCTCTAATCACTTCCATATCATTTTATTGTGCATAGGCCTATGTATAAATTTGTTCCATGTCTAATCACAATTGTACAGTAAACTTTATTGAAATTTATAAAAATTATTCATATTTATGGGAAAAAACAATGTAATATTGGCAACCTATACTGAACTGCTAGATAACTGCAATTAATCAGTGTTTGTCCTTCATCACATACTTTTAAAAAAACTATATTTAAAACCACTTGTTATACCTATTAATATATACACTATATAGTAGGTTATTTACCTTTGTGATCCGTCGAGTAATCTAATCGAGTAAACATGATATTAATATATGTTTACTAACTCGAACTTAAATGGGAAGTGAGCAGATTGAGTAAAAACAAACCTTCTTTCTGGTTTGGAAAGGAAACGAATACAAAGACAGAACGGATTGTGTAAAAGGGACTTAAGAAACATCCTGATTAGTATGGATTGCATCAAGTGGTAGGGTTAATTTTATTTTATTAAAGACTAAAGAATCCTCCCTGTCATAAATAAATATCAACTAAACTTTGAAGTTATTCTTTTTTTACCTTGATTTAATTTCTAAAACTTAATATTTTGTTTTAAATGCAATCTCTTTACAGGACTATTCAAAGAGTATGCCATAAAACATCACAAAGAGGAGTTAATTACACTCATGAAAATATCTGATGACAGCCAGCATTTTTCTATTATTGTCAAGTAAGTTGAATTAGTAATCTTATGATGCCACTGAGGGTGCCATCTCACAGCATGGGTGAAACTTTTGGTTATCTTATAAATAGTGTAGATAGCACCTTGACATGATTGTCACTGGAAAATATAGGTTCTAGTTAAGTTAAATTAGCTTTAAAAATTTATTTTACAAAAATTTAACCCAGTTTAACTTAATGTTCGGAAGGAGAAATAATAAAATCTGGTCGTTTAAGGAAGTTTTTAAGTCCTCATTCTTAGCTTTTTTTTAACTAAGGTATTCTTAATCATAAAGTCTGCAATAGTGCCGCTCTTACTAAAATAATGTCATTTTGTTTTATTTCATTTTGAAGCTATGTATTTAGCTAATGCTCTTTGCTTCAAATCTAACTTCACAATGTTTCTTTCACTACCTTGTTTTTATCGTTTTTATTACAACATAACTCTTATTTTCATAAAAAGTAAAGTCCATTAAAACTACATATAACTATGTATAACTAATGGCCTCCATTGGCATTCTACTGGGAAAGCCTTAGATAGTTTTGTTGTTGTTCAAATAGCCAGAACATCGTGTCATTAAACCTGACTTGGCTCGTTAAATATTCTTCAAAACATCAGATGTTAAAAATATTTAATATCTATAACACAACTTTAAGGAAATGTATGTTTTGTACAGTTTTGTTACATTGTTTGAAACCAGTTCGGAACTCGGTGATGGCATACTCTCCAATCCAACAGCTGTTTTATCCCTCTGTGACAAGGCCTTGATCCTTGCTCAGAGGGAGGTGCAAGAACAGCAAGTCACCGATAAGGAACTTACTGTAAAAACAAGAATTCATACCAGGATGACAGGTATACTCAATATATTTAACCAAAGCTTTCACCTATTGGGCCTTGTTTTTTTGTATCAGCTTATCACACTTCTAATGATGATTTGAGACTGTAGGAATAAGTGTATTCAATCTCCTTTTCTCATACTTTTTTCATATTTGAATTCTGTGCTATTAAACTAAGAAGTTTATTATGCCCCACCTTAGTATTTTGTAAAACACAGATTTCCCATAGTATGACATCTTTATTGGGCAGTGGAACTTTAATTTTTTTAATAAATGAAAAAATAAATAATTTACTATGTCACATAATATTAAAGTAAATATTGGGATTTCTATATTTTCAAAAATGTTTCTTCGTTGACATTTAGTGTAGGTATCCTTTTTTTTAAAAGTAAAAAACAATCATAAGGTATCATCCATCCCATGTTTACACCTACATAAATGACAATTTTGCAAAGATTTTTTTTAATTTAAGGAATAGGAAAGAGGAGAAAGAAACTCCAAAAACCTGTAAAACCAAAAAGTTAGCCATATTTGAATTTATATAGTAAATTAAGCTCAAGATCATCTATATAGGCCTACCAAATGTGTTTCTTGTTTGCCAGGAAGTGACTGAATATTGTCAGTGAGTTAATCACTATATTCTAGCTTTAATGTAATCTATATTAGATATTTTTATATACTGTATAGTTCAACGGTATGATAATTAAAAAAACTGGTCGATAAATGACAGAGAAAATCTTATTTGTTGTGACTGAAATCATTCTCAAATGAGTAACTTTAACCAGATAACAATGCTTCCAGTCACGAAAAATAAGTTTTCTCTGTTATTTATCAACCGATCTTTTAAATTGGCATACTGTTGAATTTTGCATAACTTAGTCTAAAAATATTATTTCGTAACATTTTTGGGTAAAATGTTTAGTTTTTTTTTATATATTTGACTTTGAAATTTTAAGAGGCTACCATTTTGAAACTTTTCAGACATTCAGTATTTTTACATGAAATGTGTCTTTTTAAGATCAATTTTCATATGAAAATTCAGAATTGTATGTCAAACGGTTTTTGAGATATTCAACTTCTTGTAAAAAACATATACAGAGACAGAAAATGTATTGAGATAGGATACATGTTGTTGCATTATTTGTTTGTATGGACCTGACAAACAATCCTGTAAAATATGCGATAGTCAAAGCTGGACACCCTTTGTGTGTGTGTGTGTGTATATATATATATATATATATATATATATATATATATATATACACACACACACACACAAAGGGTGGCACATACTTAGGGTTTACCCAAGATTAGTATTTACTTTTAAAAATGTAGTAAAAGATTACATACTGACAACATTGCGTATGCTTAGGTATTGACAAGATGCTTGTGAGCAAGCTGACAGTTTGCCATTGCATTTTATCTACTATAGAATTTTATTTACATTATCAGATGATAGTTTTACAAAATAGAAGAGTGTTTATAGCAGAGTTAATTTGATAAATATATGTTCTAATTGAATACAAATGTTTAAATATTAAATCTAATGACTTATTGGTTTCAGCATGGTTAAAAATCTAAAAATAATTGCTAATGACCACGGCCAAAAAGTTAAAATTGTTTGCTTTTACATATTTGCCTAAGAATTCATTTTTCCAAGTAATAAAGCTTATAACACATTATTTTATATCTTACATTGACCTATCCATGAGTAAATAACACTAGTGAAAAGCAGGTATTTTTTAAATCACAAACTATTAAAACCTTACAATTGATTACTCTCAAAAATTCCGATGATCCATACCCTCTTGTAGTAATACAATAGGACTCTTGGAAGATTTCAATGTATTGACGTAATTTTTTCAGTAGATTTACTGTTGAGATACCAAAGAATCAATATATAACGGTTTTGTTGTCTTTGGTTTTATGTTTAGCATACTCTGAGAGTTTGTCTTTGTTACTTTTTGAGTCATTAGCTATAATCTGAGCGCCTAGTTCTGTTATCAAGTTATGTCATTATTTTTTATGGTTACAAAAACATTATTATTCATCAGTAAAATTAATCTAAATATGTACAGATAGTATTTTTATATGTAGTTTTGCATTTATGTAAATTTGATGTATTTTGTAACAGCGAAATTTTTGTATTTTAATGTATTTGTCATGTGTGTATAATACGTAGACTAACGTTATTTACTTCCTTTGTTATTTTATTCAAATGTTCAGTTTTTCTTTACTTTTTGTATTATAAGAAATGTATAAGTCGGCGTATACTTGTTGATTATCTTATTTATATGTAAAAACATGCAGTTTTGTACATAATAAGCAGATCTCATGAAAAGTACACTTTTAGGTAAAAATAGAGATCATTAATTTTTTTTCTATAAATGAAACGTTTTAAATCTTTCTATTGATCAAGCGTAAAATAATAAACAATAATATAACTTTCACCATAAAACTCTCATATTATTTATGCTACACTACTTAGAAAATGAGAAAAAAAATTAATTTGGTAGTTTCTTTCTTTTACATTTTTTTATTTTATAAATGAAGATTTATATATAGAGTTTTGTATTATTTCCTAATTCTGTGTTTTCTTCTAACAAGAATGATAAACAACACTTCAGGATAAATGCTATATACAAATGAGAAAAATGTTTACACTTACCCTTGCAATACTGTAAAAATTAGGCGTCACTACAGGCAAAATGGCGAAACGGTTCTAGGGTTAAAATGCTTTCATGACATTAAATGATATCTTATTTTAGCCCTCCCAGTGTGCCCTGAGCTTCACAGAACATTATTCCCCCAAAGTGATGATGTTGGCACATTTCTTCGAGTAACTGGCACAGTAGTGAGAACAACTGCACCAAAAATGCTGGAATTTCAGAAAACGTTCATTTGTGCAAAATGCAAATATGCTAACAATGTTAAGGTTAGTTAATTACGTTTTTTAACTTAGTTAAATAATTTTAACTTAGAACTCCATTTTTATGCCATGTTAACAAAAATATTAAACAGAGTGTACATCATTCTGTATGTTACAATCATAAAAATAAGTTGATTTAGAGTATTAAAAATTAATAGGAGTAAGAATTTATGTATGAAAAAATAGTTTCATTAAAGAGGAACAAACCTAACCAAAATATTTAAATAATATACTCTGAATATCTTAACCCTTATAAGGTCACAGACACCGTACCGCGTTTAGCGTTACTTTCCTGTAACATCATGGACGTATTATGGCACAATTGAGCATTATGGCCTATATTATTAAGTTCACTATCCTTAATTGCCGTTTTATCATATGTTTGGGTCAATCCTATTACCATCGGTCCCTTTACATGCTATATAAGCCATATGGGCTTCCCGCTCAATTAAAATGGCAGGTTAAGTGGGCGGAGTCAATCCCTTTATCTTACGTGTAATGTCACAGACGCCGTACCACATGGCTTTCCAGCGCCTGTTGTAATATACTGCATTATTTTATTGTTATTTGTAGTTGTATATTGTTATTTATTTTTAGTTGTGTAAGAATATTGCTATATTTATATGCCCTATTATGTAAAATATGGCTCATATTGATGACGAGAACTTAACGATTTTGTGCGTGATACTATTATTTGAGGACGAAAAATAAATTACTATTAAGTATACTTTCACGATTTAATTCATAAATGCAACCATTTATTTTATTTAGGCTTATATAAATATGTTTTATTTAATAATAATTCAATTTTTAGCAAACTTGTAACTTTAAAACAGAATATTATGTAAAATAAATATTGCAACATATATTTGATTCATTATTCAGTTATACAATTGATTTTAAAATAATTTGAGCTCTTTTTATAGCATCCCCGCTAACTTAAAAATAAGAAAAAAATTTACTTTGAAGATTATATAAAAATTCTTTTTTATAAGTGACATAATCTCAAAGTTCATGAAATTCATCATGGGAGTTATTACCATTTTTTGGCATTGAAAACATTTCTTGCTCCTTAGTTTCAATTGTTCATCAATATTTGTTAAAATTGTTCATGATGTGTATCGATGGGCAGGAGGGTCACTAACACTTTATGTATACAAGGGAGACTTACCACTACTGTATGTCTATGCGTGGGTGGGAGTGTTAGCATTATCACCACTGTACGTGAATGGGTGGGTGAAATGCTATGAATAACAATGAAGCTTAAAAATGGTCAGATTTAAATATTTCAAATTATTTATATATTAAAAACATATCTTATAGTTTCATAAGTATATACTAACAGTGCTGTTGACTGACCACTGACTGACACAACATTTTAAAGGAAGTTAGCTTTAGTATCGAAGGGACTCACTAAGAAAAGAATTTTCAAAATTCCATTCCTAAAGAGTACAAACATCCCCTCAAAATTTTTTTCCATAAGAATAATACTGGGTTTATTTCATTAAATTCATAACAGTTTTTTGTAAATAAACATGTTTATTTTTTATGTTTGATATCATCCTATTGACACATTAAGAGTTTAAGCTTCAGCTGTCAAACAAAAACAAATGAAATGAACATGTTTGAAGTAGGCTGAGAAATACTCTTGATTATATAAAAATCAATGTTAATACCATTAGGTATTTATACTAATAAATAGGTAGCAACACAAGTAATGTGAGTGAAATACTGTAAATAAATTGAATACAGTAGAACCTCTTTAATCCGAACTAATTGGGACGGGGGGTAGTTCGGACTAAGGAATGTTCGGATTACAGAACATATTGTTGCTTTTACATAACAATAGCTAAAACGTGGCTAAAATGGATCGTAATTGTTGCGGGAAAAGTGAAAAATGCTTTATAAAGTAAAATACAGTGTTTATTTAATACAGTAGTAAACATAGTGAATAAACAGTACTGTTTCGCGCGCATTCCGTTGTAGTTTATTCAACGGCCAACGTTAAACGGCTCCTGCGGCGGCGTTCGGATTAGTGGACGTTCGGATTAAAGAGGTTCTACTGTACTGTTAATATACCATTATTTATAGTTAAAAGTCATATGTCAATTTTTATTTTTATTTTATTTTTTATTAATTCATAAGACGCCGATCGTCAAGATATGGGCAAATATGGATTTCGAATGAGTGTGATGAGTGTAGATGAGCGAATGTAGTCATTGTTACAAACTAAGGCCGACTATTCCTTAGAAAGTGTCATTAATTAATAGCCCAATGACAAATGAACAGCCGGTGGTTATCAGCTGATCCTTCTCAAAATGTATTGACTCTGATTGGGATCGAATTGAGAACCTTTAGCACATGAAGCTGGGATTGAACCAACTACGCTACCGACCAACATGAACTTCACTCGCCAGTTGAAATGGGCCTACAGGCCTGTGCGTCAACTTTATTCAACGAGTGAAGTACCGACCGTTGGCTCAGTGGGGATTCGAACCTTGGACCTTGCCCTCCGCAGTCCGAAGCCTTAGCCACTGAGCCACCACGCCGGCATTCTATCCTTCATACTTAAAACAGTAAATACAAATTTCCATCGGTCAAAGCTTTGTTTTAACTCATCTTCAGAATCCATGTTTACAATCAACATCAAATTTGTCCACGCCTTTAACTTTAAAAAAATATTGTTTTTTTAAGTCAAGATTTTACTGAAAAAAATAGCTTTGCAGTTTGTTGAGAATTTTTAATGATCAAAAAAGGGTACCTATTCATTTTGGTAACCTCTTTAGTATAGGCAACATTTTTTATAAACTTTCCTCATGTTGAAACAGTCATAAAAAAGCTGCCAAACTTATCTTGTTGATTTTTATCTCAATCTAATGCGGTCGATTTTAATCTCTCTAAACTAAGGTCTTTTTAGATTGTATCTGCTTTGTTGACGTTGACAGACATTTTTGACACAAATAACCTTCAATTTTTTTGTTCATTACACTTAAATAACTTACAAACATAAGTGCATGGCAGACATGCATCACTTTACTCTTATGCCAACAAAAAATATAACTCTGTATTGCATACATTACAAAATTGTCATATTATTTGTTGTTCTATGAAAATGCTTAAAATGTTCTTAATGCTGTGGATATACAGCTCAGACAAACAAATATGGTTGACATTGACGGTAGACCACTTTTGTCTGTTTATTTTGTGCAACATCACTAATCATCATTCCTAAAGACCAAGTGACGCAAATGTTTTAGGCATTCCTGTAGATCCATACAGAGAGATTAGACTTGTATTTGTGTTGCTGGTTCATAAGAATGAAAAATTATGTACAGTTATAATGAGTTAGCGAGCTGTTAAGCCTACTCTCCATGTATAGTTGACTCTTATATAAATGATGTTGACCGTGTTACTCTATTGAGCATAAAACTGATGTTTTAGTCAGATTTTGAACATTAATCCATCATTCTTTTGATGGAACTGTTCCCATTGATCCTACTGTTGTAAATAGAATAGAATAATATATTTGCCAGAAATATTCCATGAAATACATTGGCACATCAATAATTATTTAATTAAAATTAAGCCTTAAAATAAAGTCAAAAATTTTCCACTGCCTTGTCAAAATTCAGACAGAGTAAAATGCTTCTCTTAATAAAAATTTTATTATTACTCTTCTGAACTGAGTGTCCTCCATGTCCAGTACCACTTGAGGCAGTTTAATATAAAACTCGCTTGCCATAATAATAGGGCTCCTTTCACTTTTCACTAACCTAGTTAGTTCTATGAATATTTACAGTGTTGCCTTGTCTCATGGGAGTGGATTGCACTCCTGAGCTGAATCTTCTCTCCATTATCTCTCAAATGTAACAGGTACTTGAAGATGTACAATGAGAATAATGTTAAAATTTTGAATATTTTAAAAATAGGTCTGCAATGATCATATTTTGTCAATCCAGCCATAGTCCTGATTGCCCTCTTTGAACCAAAAGACCTCTTCAGCCACAGGAGCACTACCCCATACTATCAGGCCATAAGACAAGTGGACCTGAAACAGTCCAAAATATGCCTGCCGAACACTCTTCAGTGAGTTCTCCACTAAATCTTTTTAGTGCAAACATACTATCACTAAGCTTTTTTTAAAGCCAATAACGTGCTGATGCCAATTTAATGTTGGGTCAAGCACTAAACCTAAAAATGTTGGGTGGTGTTCAAGAGGGTCAAGGTGTTCCTTAAGGTCAAACAACACAGTGGGTTTTCTCATTATTAATAGCCAATTTATTAGCAGTCAACCAATTTGCTACATTATCAGATAATCAGACCTCTTGTCATAAACAGCCACATACTGCTTTCTACTACTAAGGTAAGAGCTGAACAATTCCAGTGAAAGGCCTCTTACATGATAGAAATTAAGCTTTTCCAGGAGCAGCTCATGGGACAACATCAAAGGCCTTACTGAAGTCACAGAAGGTGATCACAGCAAGGTTCTTCCTTTCAAATACATAAAGCAAGAGGAATTTCTACAATTTCTATAAGAGTATGAGTAGTGGAAAGTCCTTTACAGAATCCAAATTGTTCTTTACAAATTAGTCAGTTGCCTTCTAGGTAACCCATGAGCTGCTTGCCAACAATCACTTCTGATACCTTGAACAGTACAGGAGCTAAAGCTATAGGCCTAAATTTTCTTATAAGATCCTTCTTTCCTTTTTTATTAATAGGAATGACTTTTGTTACTTTGAGAGTGTCAGGAAAAAATACCCTGACTTTGGCTGATATTTATAAGTCTAGTTAAAGGAGTCAATATAGTGAAAATCATTAGTTTTAACAATGCATTAGACAGCCGAAATGGGTCTCTACTTTGTTTATTAGATAGCTGATTCACAGCTTCAAGAACATACTTTTCCGTTACAATGGAAAAAGTTAAATTTACATTATCAGGTAAGTTAATCTACTTATTTTCTAACAGAGTTAAAAGGTTTGGTTAAGGACTTACTGATCCCAATTTATCGGAAGACTCGACACTAGCAGAAACATTTTCAAAATAAGTGTAACCTATTTATAAGTCTAATGTTCAAGATTTAGATTTATATAAATATAACTTCTTATAAATATAACTTTCAAAATGTGCATTTCAATTAATCGTGACGATATTTGAATTGTACCTACAGGCAGAGTATGAAAAATACTATGTACTACCAGTACCTAGTGTTTGTGGCAATCCCGAGGGCTGCAAAAGTACCACTCTCACAGCTGTTAAGGCTATAGACCATCTCTGCTATAAGGACTATCAAGAAATTAAAATTCAGGTAAATTTCATTTCATATGTTGAATCTTTTATATGAATAGTTTGTTTAGTACATGGGTTTCCTAATAAATAAATTTATGAACTTTAGAGAACCTTAGGTACATCAGTCTAACCCCTATTTTTAACACGTTCACGATTCTGGGGACCAAAATAAAGCAACATCATCTTATGAAGTTGACAGTATTCTTTATTTTACTCCATTTTAAACAAAAAGTAGTGTGGACTTAGCGTAATGGCGGGAAGTGCAACAGGCAACATAGTACAGGTACAATCAGCTACTAGTAAAAGAAAATGAAATATCTGCTGACATGAGAGTGTTTCATGCATAGCATTCTGTCTGTGAGTTATTTAATGCATTTTGTACTGTCTATGAGTTATTTAATGCATTTAGTACCACCGTAAGTGAATAGGCGGGCGGGTGGGTTAGTACCACCTTACGTGTATGGGTGGGCGGGTGGGTTAGTACCACCGTACGTGTATGGGAGGGCGGGTGGGTTATGTATGTATTTTTGTACAGAAATCCTTAAGAATGTTGTGGGAGCTAGACACCAGGAAATTCTGCCAATTTTTTTTAATTTACTTGCTTCAAAAATTATTCTGTCTGTGGGTTATTTAATGCATAGGAGAAACTTGTGTACCCGGGCAGAAGCACGACACGTCAAAGGAATGTATTGTAACAAATAGGCACTGTGCACTCGATTGGGTACACAATAAAAATAACTTTTTAAATAAATTTATTTCTTACAAATTGCTTTTATTTAATGTTTATCTATATACTATGTATTATAATATATAAAAAAAAAACAAGAAAAAATAACGATTTTGTTTAAGTTTCCAGGCAAATGGCTACGTCATATTGAATATATTAGGAACTCTACGACAACGTGAATGTGTTAAGTGAACACTTTTATTACAAATTCATAGATTTGATCCTACCGTTGCAAGATTAGGAAACTACACAGCACACTATGAAATCTAAGGTCTGCCACTCAAATTTTTCAGTAGTAAGAACTCAAAAAATAGTAAGAAGTCATAGCATTCAGATTGAGTCAATATGTGTTTTTAAGCTACCTATTTGTTTAAGTGTTTTATGTTACTTTCGTTCAGTTTTTATGGAATTGTAGTTTACAGTAGTAAGTAACACTTTAGGATGACAGAATGTTTTATACCTTTTGGAATGTTGTGTTTGTTTTGTAAAGAGTCAAAGAATTGTAAATCTATAACTTATTACTTACAAATGAACAATCCAATGCCAATAAATTACTTTCAAAAACATATAGACTAAGTTTCTGAAATGCTGTGTGACAGTAATTATTGGTAACGATTTACTTAATTCCATGCAAGAGTCTTCAAATAGTTATTGTTTAGATTTTTCATTTAATTTTTTTTCTATCTACGCCAGTGGATTTTTAAAACTTATTCAACAAAGACGTTAAGGGACAACATCTCAAACCACTTAAGCAGATTTTAAGTGGACCTCAGAGTATTTGAACCCATTACACTCAACATTTAAAGCAGGAGTGCTCATCAATAGGCTAGCAAGAGACTTAAATTTTCACTATATTGGTAAATATAAAAGTTGAATATTTATCAATTATATTTATTTAAATTCAGACATTTATAAGAGATTTGAATCTAAACATTCTCTAATTAATTAATAAGTATTATAGAAATGTTACTTTACTTTAATCCTCCTGAAAAGTCTATTGGACTCTTTCCGATTGTAAGAAACAACATGTGGATCTTGAGAAATTTCCTTTATATATTAAGATTTACAATCAGTCCAAACTAACAAAATGTGAATAATAAGTTAATCTGTTAACCTTACAACATTGAATGATTAGCGTCTAAAGACCAAAAACAACATAAGACAATTAATTGCAATTTTACACCAAATTTTAAGTTCAGTGTTATTATAATAGGCTAATGCACAAGTGAACTGTTCATGCTAAAAATCAATCCTGAACAAATATAGCTACCAGTTTTGTACCACCAGCTTTAGAGCGAAACAGATAGCATACATCAAAACTGTGGTCAAATTAAGTATATGATGCAAGTAATTTATTTTAAAATCCATCTTGAATGAATATAGCTTTAATACCAATTGCTCATGGAGAGATTATGGAGTGAGACTGTATATTATCGAAGATTTTATTATTATCTTAAAAATAAATAAATTTAAAAAAAATAAATAGATGCTGGTTATGCTCAAAGATATCCTCTTGTCAGCTGTAGCTGGCACAGGCAATGACATCACACCTTGTTTCCTGCATATCCCTATAAAGTTAGATTATGTCAACTAGAAACTAAAGGAGTACAAGGGTCGTAAAATAAGATGAAGAAAAAGGTAAATTAATTTCAGTAAACTAAAAATGACTACCTAAATGTAAATAATTTGTCTAGAATTTTATTTACATTTAGATAAAGGCCAAAACTTTATATTTGGCTAAAATTATACAAATTATCTTTAAGTAAGGTTGGTCAGTTGTCAGTTTGACCTATAGAATGATTTTTTAGACAGAATACATGCAGCAATTTATTACTATTGTTAGTAAGGAATATTTTAGCCATAAGTAAGTTGTTGTGGTCACCACATCTAAAGAAAGATTCATGTTTAATTGAGTTGCTTGTTTTCCTTATGTGAAACACTTCCTTCATTTCTCTTGTGCAGTTAATAACTTAATACTAAGAGAATATGACTTAGCGGATTAAAAAAAAAATAGCGTATTTAGTTTATGTGAAGATAACATTTTCTGTATAAATAATATGTCATGTTTTTTATCCAGTGGCAAATTTAATAAGTATTTGATTCAGGACAAAATATTGTTGATCTATGAATAATTTTAATAAATAACACAACCAATGATAGTAATAACAATAGAACATTGTATATATGGATATGAATTAACTCTGCTCTACTAAATCTTTAGAATTTTTTAGAGTAACCCATGAGTATGTGAAGATTGAATGAAAACATCATCATTACCGTAATTCATTATTCACCTGACAAAACCTGCAAAAAATTATTTTACAATAGATATAATTGATAATGTAAATTAACCTTCAATTTTACATTCAAGATTATGAAAAACTACTTTGAAGTTACTCTCAGTTAAAGTTGTACTATTAACTAGTGTTGGCTGTGCATTTTCTTTTGTGAACTTGTCTCCTTTGATTAATTAGATGACTCCATTCTTGTTTGAATGGGTGTAACTCCTATCTAGTATGGGTCAGGAATATATGTAAAAGCATGACAGTTAAATATTTTTATAAATTAAAGCTGATTTGAGTTTGAGAAGTAGTAAGCTACATTTAATATTGAAAATTGGTTTATCATAAGCTGCATTTAAAGTAAATTAAGTCCCTAAATATATCACAAAGTAATTCAATGGCTTCTTGATTACATCTTGAGTAATAGTAGTTGTGAAGTTGGTCTGTTGATAACGAGGCCAATTCTTCCCAGTCGATAGGCTCAGAGAGCGCGTTTGGAATTTGTACACAACAGTCAAGGAACCCATAAACCGCTTTCATGTGAAACTCCTTTTCAAAAACATCAATAGGAGGAATAGCACTGTCAACACACGATGATGTGAGTGTCTTGTAGTACTCAGTCATTAAATCATCAAGATGAGCCCTTCTCAGTTCAGACGATGTATTGAAAAATAGGAAAAACGAAATATCAATTAATGGTGAACCATAACGAACTGTTCCAAAATCCACAAATCTTGCATGAGATGGTATTCCATCAACATTATATTTATAGAGAATATTGTTTGAACAGAAATCTCCATGGCAAATAACAGAAGTTGGCTCAATAGGATTTAAAATTTTTGTTATGTATGAAAAAGGATCTTTCATATTTGCCATGAAACGCTCAACACTTCTAACACTTTCTTTATTGGCAAGTAGGATGTTCATAACTTTTTGTATGACTGGTATTAAGGAGGCATTAATAGAATCAGAGTTTTCACTTACCCATTGAGGTTCTTTTAAGTAATTGACTTTATCAAAAAATGTTTCTTCTTCTTCATGCTTGATTCTATATGAGGCTTCGTGAAACCTTGCCAATTGCTTCAAAGCGATAATAGCGTGATTATAATCCAAATTTAAACTGCCTTTCTTAACATAATAATGTTCTTTACTCATATCTTGCAGAAGAATAACATCTGCTTCTGGAATTATACCTCCAGTGGCAATCCCGTAGTAAAATTTTGGAATAATGTCCTCTGAAATTTTTAAGAAAGGAAAGAAATCATTATACATAAAAACTTCATTTTGAAACTGACGGTCAGTTAAAACAGATTCTCTAAAGATTTCACTCTCTTGATTAAACTTCACCACTAGTCGAAATTCTTCTTCTGTTTCATTGTCTCTTCTGATCTTCATTGAACTATAAACAACAATAGAAGCAAACTGATCTTCACCATGAGAATCTTCATGTGTATCACATTTGATGAGTTCCACGTTGTCACCGAAAGCTCCATCTAGGATGGCTTTGGGTAGGACTTGATCTTCTAAGATTTCTAGCCGAGACATCACTGAGTCATAGTATCAGTGTGCAGTATACTTATCAGTTAACACCCATGTTTTAGCAGCTGAGATAACATGTGAAGGTTATAAGAATTCTTATTTAAGTATCTTATCAGGTAATGAAGTTTATTGTGACACTTGGGGTCTATTGATAACGTTTTATTTACACTCAGAAAACATCTTTTAAAAAACACTATGTTTGTTAAAGCTCTGCCCCCCCCCCCCCAACGTCCTCCATCCACTTCAAAATTCTGTGCTGGAAAGTCATTTTGCAATAATATTCATTTTATAAATATACATGTTTTTACGATATTTTTAAACAAGCTACTGTTTTTTTTTTTTTTTTTTGTATATCCATCAAATATTATTATTTCACATATATTTATTAATTTGTGTTATTGCAAAATTCAGCTGAATTACTAAGGTATTATGCTATTAGATATAGATTAATTGATTGATTTTAAGTCAATTTATTTTTATTTGGAGCATAGGGATAGAATGTACAAGATACAATTTGAGTAATAATTGATACACAATATAATACAACTTAACATTTCATATCATGGATTTCATGATAAATAGGCATGATTTGGACAATAGATAACTTGAATAATTATTTTAACTGAATTTTATTTTTTAATATTTTGATATAACTGAATTTTACTGTGTAATATTTCAATATAACTTAATATTAAGTATGTTTCTACAATATGTTATGAATATGTAAAGATTGTTACAGAATGTATTTGAGAAAAAGGTGAAATGATTGTAATCTGATTTCGGAGTGTTGTTACAATGCTGCTACTTTTTTCTATGCTGTCACCACAGAATGAGCGTTAGCTATAATTTTTTCCTAACTGAAGACCCAACCACCTTGGCACACTTTTGTGGAGAATTAACGGAAAAGATCCCAAATTTCACTCATACGGCAATCTTTCACATGATATGACAGATTCAATCTCATGTCCAACTCCCAGTCATACACCTTGGAGTGTGTGTGAGCTACTCGACCACACCACCCACCCACCATACACATACAGTGGTACTACCCACCAGCCAACCCATACACGTTAAGTGGTACTGACCCACCCGCCCACCCATACATGTACAGTGGTTCTGACCCACCCGCCCACCCATACACATATAATGGTATTGGCCCATCCGCCCACCCATACACATACAGTGGTAGCCATACACATACAGTGGTACCCATACACATACAGTGATATTGGTATGTGTAACGACAATCGGGAGCCCGCCCGCCCTTACACGTACGGTGGTATTTACACACCCACCCGCCAATACATGTACAGTGATACTTACCCACCCACCCTCACATACACGTATAGTTGTACTTACCCACCCACCCGCCCATACACGTACAGAGGAATTGATCCACCCAACCACCCATACAGGTACAATGGAATTGACCCACCCGCCCACCCATACATATAAAGTGGTATTGACCCACCCACCCACCCATAAACGTACAGTGGTACTGACCCACCCGCCCACCCATACACGCACAGAGGTACTGACCCACCTACCCACCCATACATGCACATGGGTATTGACTCATCCACCCACCCATACACGCACAGTGGTATTGATGCTAGGTTGTTCTACAAAATTGTGAATAATTTACTGGGATATATTATTCACCAATGTTTATAACAAACTTATTTTTAAATGTTTTTGTATATAGCATGGCTTTAAAGTAAGTAATACAATCTTTAAAAACAAAAACACTGAAAGCCCTCATAATCATCTGTATATATAAAAAAACATCACTCCAGGTAAGGTTTCTGGCTTGGTTTCATTCGCTTCCAACTCAAGTGCTCCCCCCCATTGGCATTTTAAGTTACAATGCTATTCTTATGGAGTTATTTTATTTTTTTTAAACAATCATCAGCTGTTAAAAAAACAAATTAAATGAAAACTTTTGAAACACACCAAAGCGGGTTATCAGGTTAAAGGTAATTTTCCTTCGATTCCTATTATACCATCAGATTTTAGAAAAGATTATGTTCTCCACTGCCCGTGATCCAGTCCAAGTGTTCCGGCGAGGCCATAGGCCAAGCTTCCCTCACAAGCGTATTGAGTGATGGGGTTGGCACACAAAGCTACCATAAATAAACTAAAACATTACTGTTTATATGTTAGTCCTGTAGCAAGGCACGGGTAAACAGCTAGTTTATTATATTAGCTAAAATCTAGGGTTGTTAGTTTAGTTATTATTTTCCATCTATGTACAGTCAAACAGAATAGTATCAGTTGGAAATAAAATTAATAGATTCACAGATTATTATCAGGCTAGGTGTCTTAAATATATTACATTATCTGCAGCCTTTGATCTTTATCCTGGATACATGGATGACAGTAACATTTCTAGTAAATAGGTTAAACAGTATTTAGTAAACTTAAGAAAATTCTTATTGCCTACTCTAACCCTCTTAACAGTCAAGGTACAATATATGGTATGCTAATAAAAAATTAATAGTAATGATAAGAATAGATGGTCCTAAAACAGTCATTGGTTGAAAATGGTAAACCAAGAATTTACGTCATGGCTGCATACAACACTAAAGATTAAAGCATGAACTCCAGCTCGGTCAACCTGTTTTTGTGAGTAAATAGAGATACTGTTCTGGAGATAAAAGGAGACAGTGTTAATAAGAAGTAGATATGATCAGAATTTTAATATAGATGTTCATTTTACATTGAAACAATAGTTTGAGGAGGGGGACTTGTTTTTATTTTAAATTGTCAAGTTATAATAAGCTTAATTCCTGACTGTATGTATTTTTCGTGATGGTGTTCATTAAGGATTTATTTTAAATAGCTACACATCACATAATAAAAAAAAAAATAAATAAAAAAAACTGCGATGTGTAGCTATTTAAAATAAATCAGTTATAATAAGCTTACGACCTGAAATAACGTTAGTAGGTCAAGCAAACACCAATAGGCATCAATAATTTATGTTCTCATTAATTTAGATTGGAAAATTGAACTGAGAATAATAATAATAGTATTGTAAGTGATTTAATCAAAAGGACTAACTATTCATAAAATTATGTATGCTAATAAAATGTTTTGAACTGTAATTTTACTCTATATCTTGAAATATGTTGATTGTTGAAGGAACAAGTGGGCAAGTTGGGCATGGGAACTATCCCTCGATCGATGTGGGTCACGCTTGAGGATGACCTCGTGGACTCTTGTAAACCAGGTGACGACGTTTTAATATGGTGAGGAATCAAAGTAGAAATTATAGATAACTCGATTTAGAGGCAAATATTTCCTAAATAAGTGTGGGGCATCCTTATATATAATACGTGAAGCTGTTTCTTGTTTACTCAACTCCTCCCTTAATTTTTTATCAATTTTAAAAACTACTTGTAGTTGTGCAGCAAGGTTTTTATTGTTCAATATTTTCACCCTAAAGCACACAAGAAGCCCTTAAAATACGGTTTTTGGCCATAACAATGACATGGAGATAAATTTAAATTACTCCAAAAGTAACAGCTGTTCAAATCAAATCATTTATTTGGCCATTATACACACAATTGGTGCTATAAGCTATGTCAAAGTTTTACAATAGTAACCTTAAAAATACAATACAAGAAGCTATCCTACTTTAGAGGTAACAGTGTATTAAAATTAAAATTCATGTACTCATCTGTAGAGTAAAAGGACATTTCTTTGAACTACTTAGCAAGTATGTTTTTAAAAGCAGGTACACTAAGTTGCCCAACACAGAGAGGTAATATACTATAAAAATTTACTGTTGATACCCGTGGCTGCTTAATGATTTACTGAGCCTATTGAAAGGGGGTTCAATATTATGTTTATTCCTAGTGCTAATGAATGATTATCTGACATAGTATTTTTATTTTTATTTTATTTTATTTCCTACGGTTTAACCAATTTTACAAAAGTACAATAACATACAAGATGGCAGTCTATGATTCACGTTACTTACTATGATTATGAACTATAACTGACAATCCAACACTTCAGTAACAACAATTTAAAATAATCTGAACAGTCCAATAGCATAATAAGTGGAGTGTGTAACCATCGTGTGACAATAAAATAAATTCTACAAATAGTAACAGCAACAAAAATCTAATAAATAAATAACCCAAGTAGAATATACAGATATAACAGATATAATAATATAAATAACAATAAATAATAAATGTAGTAATAAATAACAATAGATAACATAAATAAAATATAAAAAAGATAACAATAATAATTATATATAAATACATGAAGTTTGGGGAGAAATGATTGTGAAATTCCAGCGTGCTTATAGGTTTAGGAAAGTGCGAAAAGTGGAGAGACCATGCCCCCACATACACAGGTGTAGCCCTTTAACGCAGCTACCTAAAGATGGAACAATCACTACACTGGTATTAAAAGTGAAATATGCAATGTGGGGAGACCATGCCCCCAACAACACAAGTGTGGCCCTTTAACGCAGCCACCAAGCACCCACTTCACAGAAACTAACTCCACCAGAAACCAATTCTAATCCACTTGCACAAAGAAGACTCTACTCTCCATTGTTGTTAGCCAGGGATAGGACCAGACGTCGAAAAGTTCCCAAGGAGTCAGAGAAGAAATCAACCACATTGCAGGCCTCGTTTCCAGCTCTCAGCATTCTGGGAATAGGACTATGAAGAAGGTAGTTTGTACTTCTGTATCTGATCTCAAAAAGGTATTGCGATCTAGTAGCTGAGGGGACTCTAAAGTTAACCAGTTGTAGCAAATGAGGACAATCAATATCACCATTGATCAGCTTGTAGAGAAATAAAATATCAGCAACTTGTCGTCTAGAAATCAGAGGCATAAGACCTAGGTTGGTTTCAATGTCGGCAATAGGGACCTCTCTATAGGCATAGCCAATCTTCACACCCAGCATTCTTATAAATCGTCTCTGGATAGACTGAAGCTTATCTATTTTTGTCCCGACTGATATGGAGACCATACACAGAAAGCATATTCCAGAATCGGTCTCACCAATGACTTGTATAAGAAAGCCATTGTCCGAGAGCTGAGACCAAATTTACCCAGTCTAAAGACAAAGCCCATCATTCTTGATGCTCTCAAACAAATGCTATCATGCGCCGTGAATTCAAGTGACGAATCCATAAGTACTCCAAGGTCTCTTACAAGATTGCACCTCTCAATGGGATCTCCATCTAAGTACAGGTCAACAATAATTGGAGATTTCATTCTACGAAAAGTAATATGTTTGGACTTTGTAGGATTGATTTTCATTTGGTTTAACACGCACTATTGAGAGAGTCCTGCAGCAATCTAATATTCTCCTCTGTTCTTATCTCCTGATAAAGCTTAACGTCGTCAGCAAACAACGAATAACTGACTCCCAGTTTACTACCAATGTCGTTGATGAATAGTACAAATAAGAATGGCCCCAAAAGAGACCCCTGAGGAACACCCGACGTGGCGATGAAGGAGGAAGATACATTAGACCCATATTTTACAGCCAAAGTCCAATTCTGTAAGTAGCTTTCAAACCACAGCCACAGATCGCCAACAATCCCATAAGCCTTCAATTTGGCAAGAAGATGACTGTGACTAACCTTATCAAAGGCTTTAGCAAAATCTATGTATATAGCTTCCACCTGATTTCTTCTACCAAAGGCTTCCAATATAAAGTCTTGAACTGGAAGTAGATTAGAGATTGTAGATCCTCCCAAAGTAAAGCCATGCTGCTCGTCCACGACCACCTGCCTAAAACAAGGCTTGACAAAATCCAGTACCAGACTCTCAAATACTTTTCCCACTGCTGATTGGATGACGATGGGACGGTAATTCCTGATATTAGAAGGGTCTCCCGACTTTAAGATGGGGACAACATAGCTGTGTTTAAGGAATTTCGGAAAATTTCCACCAGATAATGAAGCATTGAATATTTTGACAAGAATAGGAGCAAGCTGGCTGCTGCAATGCTTAAGAACTGCCGGGGTTATACCATCCGGCCCCGCTCCTTTAGATGAATCGAGAGACTCCAACTTCTTCTTAACTTTGTCAAGGGTTAAAGTACACTTAGAGATGCTTGTATTTGTCTTAAAGTCATAAGTGTGAGAACAGGCGATAGGTGGAGTATAAACTCACTTAAAATAGCTGGCAAAAAGCTCACAGATATTATCGGGCTCCGATTCGGTCAGATTGTCAAACTCCATGACTCCAGGTTTAGAGCTATCCTGCTTCAAACAATTGACAAAGGACCAAAACACCCTAATGTTAGAGGGTATAACGGTTTCTAAGTGCTCCACATAGCCAAGTCGACAGGCTCTTGTCACTCTCTTGCACTCTTCACGAACACAGCTGAAACGGTAGTACTCAACGTCACTTAAAGTTTCCTTGTATCTCTGATGGAGTGTCTTCTTAAGAATTACCAGCTGTTTGAGGTGGTTGCTGAACCAGCGAGGGAAGCAGGAAGGACCAATCCTTTTAAGAGGAGAATGCTTTACAATGACTTCACCCAGAGTAAGAATGACAGCCTCCGAACTACTCGAATCATCCCCCAAATCCAGTTGATGAGCCTCACGAGTTAATTCATTCTTTACACCATCTAAATTGCATCTTTTCAGATCCGGTATGTAGACAGCAGCACTCAAAGCTGCTTATTAAAGCTATCAAAATTATTTCTAACATATAATAAATTATAAAAAATATACAGTGAGGGCACTATTATGTGTCATAATTTTAAGAGTCCTAAAGCTACTTTTACAAGATTCTTGATCTGACAAACCATCATTACTCTAATTACTTTCTTTTGTGTGACAAATACTTTGGAGACAGAACTTGTATTACCCCATAGCCTAATGCCATACAACAACAGCGAGTAAATAGGCCATAATATGTGGTAATCAGTACTTGGTTACTCACACAGTTCTTAAGTTTACTCATCAAGTATAAAATTCTAGAAAGCTTTTTACATAGATAAGTTATGTGCGGTTGCCAAGTCAGCTTACTGTCTAAGTACATGCCCAACAATTTTACAGAGTCAGATACATTTCCAAACTGGGTATGATTAGTATGTGAAAAGCAGATGGACTCAGTCTTACCATAATTTATCTTTAATCTATTTACATTGAACCAGGTTTTGGCCAGTTGTACAGAATTTTTGAGTTGGTTTTTGTTAATATTGAAATCTTTGTTGGCGTAAAGGAAAGTGGATCATCTGCATATAGGATGGACGGTATTGGGATGTTAAAAGGCAGGTCATTGATAAAGACCAAAAAAAGGAAAGGACCTAATTTGGAGCCTTGTGGTACGCCTGACAACACATTTCAAAAGTTTGATGTGACATTATTCACTATTACAGCTTGCTTTCTATTCAACAAGTACGATTTAATCAACTGTAGTGCTACACCTCTGACTCCATAAAACTCCAATTTGCTACAAAGCGTACTGTAATTCATAGTATCAAATGATGACTGTGATTTACACAAGTCGATCAGGCAGGCACCCATGGTTAGTTTTTGTTCAAATTCATCAAGTATGCTATCAACAACTTTTTCTACAGCTAACATAGTGCTAAGTTTAGGTATAAAACCATACTGATGTTCATACGATAAATTATGCTTTACAAAGAAATCAAACATTTGGATTTTGGATAAAAAGACAAGATTCAATTATTTTACTTAAAATGGGTGCTAGTGCAATAGGACAGTGGCTCTTGGGCAGTATTTTATCGCCTTTCTCAAAAATAGGTGTTAGTTTTGACATTTTCAGACAGTCAGAGAAAATTGCTGTATACAAAACAACATTGAATAGATAGTTCAGAGTTGTTACAATAGCATCAACAATATATTTAAAAGAATAATTCGACAAGCCATATAAATCAGGGGCTTTAGAAGGGTCCAGACCAGTGACTAACTTAAGAATAGTACAGCTGTCAATATACTTCCATACAAAAAACTCATTGGGGTTTTCAGCTTGGCAAAAAAATTATTCAAAAGTTAAAGCTCAATTGCGTCAGGAGGATCTGTTTTAATACCTACGTTTGAACAAACATCAGAAAAATAATTATTAAGTGTCTCAACAGGTACAGGAATATCAGTTTGCCTTATGCTATCAGAATTATTTTTAATAACAGACTATGCTGCTTTGCACTTATTTTTATAATTAATAATGACATTTGCAGATATTTTAGATTCTGATATAGCACACCTAAAGAATTTCTTAAAATTATTAAATATATCTTTATCTAATGCGTTAGAACTAACCTTCCACTTGTCATACAATAATAACAGTATCTTACGCATAGTCTCGATCTTAGGTGTAACCCACTTTGTAAAGACTCTAGATTTAGATTGAGTACAAAAAGATTTATTGACATTTTTAACAGGACATTATTGGTTAAAATGACGTAATAAAATGTTTTAAAAAATAGTTAAAAGCAATATTTACATCAGATATACAATAAAGGGGGCTCCAATTAACAGATTATAAAGATAGTTTAAAATTCATTAATCTACACTCATTAATGATTCTTCTAATGATTGGTAAAGATTCCTTACAATAATCACCTTACCTAAATTTAACCATAAACCAGCATGGTCACTTAGCAGGTCTTCACCTAGTAAAGAATACTAAAATTAGTTTACGCTGATGTTGGTCACAATATTATCCAAGCAAGCTTGGCTTCTAGTAGGATGTGTATTGACACAATATAAATTAAAACTTTTTAGGATGTTCAAAAAATCATTAACCTCAGGCTTGTAACCTTTAATTATATCAATATTAAAATCCCCCGTAAGAATAATATGCTTACAGGCCTTCTTATTTATCAAAAACTCAAGAAGCTTTTCAAGACGTTGAAGAGACATTACAGTGTTAGAGTCAGGTGTGCGATAAACAGTGATAATAACTAAACTTAGGCTACTTATCCTAATGGCTGCTGCTTCACACATAAAATGTTGGGTTCATCAATCAGTACTAAAATTAGTAACATGGATCTTTTCAAATTTTATGTCATGTTTAACAAATATTAATACTCCATCATTTTCATTGCAGGGGCCTGTCTACAATGAAAATTAGCAGCAAGAATTAAGTCATTAGGGATATAGAATGAGATTTCATCCTCCGTCAGCTAATGTTCATTTAAACAGACGACTTCAGCAGGCTTTTCACTCTAACTGGTTAAGTTTTAAATAAATATTTATTCTGAGTCTGACACACAAATCCTAGGTTTAATGTTTTTATCCACACTAACCTGATATGCGCAAGAGATGTGGGCAATAGGCTCACAGCGAGATCCAACAGCATCATATGAAAGGTCTAGATGCCAGTTTCCATTGTTTTGCCTGGTTTCAAAAAAGACAATGTTGGGGCACTTTTGCGAGAATATCTGAATTGTGAAAAATAAATACCCTCCGGCCAGAAGTCAGGATTGTAAACAGTCTTCCAAAGAAAAATGGGAACCCCAACTCTAAAAGAACTGTAACCTGGAAATCTGTTCTTCAGTTTAGTAACTTCATAGTTACCACTGACAGTTTCACATAGATATTGGTTAATATTCTGAAACACTACGTCTTCAGCAAATCTGGATATAAATATGTGTCTGTATTTCTTCTAACCTTAAGTTTGTCATTATTGACGTATGCACGGCGGCCGGTTTAAAACTTAGCCTTATTTACCATCCTCAATCAATCAATCAATCAACTTTATTTGTAATTTCGTAGAGAAATACAATGGCGTCAAATGTTTACAAATTTTATAAAGTGTAGATTTGTTTTGTCAGCTGCTATTGAAGAATTCTGCTAGGCTGTAGAAGGGCCGGTCAGTTAGCCATCTTCTTAGTTCCCTCTTAAAATCTTGTCCTCTTTGCCTTCGTAGATAGTCAGGAAGGTGATTATGCAACTTGCAGCCGATGTAGTGGTTGTTTTTCAAAAAGAGTGAGCCGGTGTTGAGGTATCACAAAATATGAGGAATGTCTTGTATTGTAGTTATGGATGTTATGATTGCGTAGTGGGTTTTGATTCTCTGCATATAAGATAACATCTTGTATATATAAATTGAATATTGTCATAATCCTCATCTCTTTAAAATAAGTGCGGCAACTTTCCATTGGTTGCAGTTCTGCAAGGATCCTTATGGCTCGTTTTTGCAGAACCAGTATTCGTTGCATGTTGTTTAATGATGTTCCTCCCCAAGCAATCAGGCCGTATCTTATGTGTGACTCACATAGACCAAAATATGCTGATCTGGCAGTACTGATGTCCGCAACTTGCTTTAGCCTCCTTATTGCATATAAGCTAGAGCAAATTGTTTTGCACAAGTTGTCAATGTGCGGTGTCCATGTGAGTTTTGAATCGATAGTGACTCCAAGCAGTTTAACGTTGTCCTCAGGTGCCATATCTTCTACTCCTGTTACGTCATTCCTCTTCCGGAATACAATCTGCTTTGTTTTTGTTGGATTTGCAACTAGGTCATTTTCTTTGCAATACTGATAGGCCTTATTTAAACTTTGGGAGGATTGTTCTTTTATCCTAGGCCTATTATGTTGGAATCTAGTATGCTTTTTATGTGTAACCTCAACAAGGCTCTCTTAATTTTGATTATTCATCTTTCCACGTTCCTTGACCACTTGATCCAAGTCTAGTGAACCAGGAACGGACGTTTCATCAGAACTACGGACAGCAGAGTTAGAGTCAAAACGTCATTTTTTCCTTGCAAAGAGGAAGGTGACTGGACACGGGACTTGCAAAATTGCAGATTCTCTTTTACTTCCTAAGTTTGTGTTTCCCATGGACTGTCTAATTTTCCTTTTTTTTCCACTCACAGATGAGATGTTTTTTCTAACTGGAAAAATAGGCTGTAATACTGAGTTGCTTCTGCTAGGAATATTAGCGGACTGAATGTCAGAATGAGTTATTGCTGAAGTCAAATCAGCACCATCACATTTATTTTAACTAAAGCATTAATATTTTCATCAAAAACGTTTAATAAAGGAAAGTTTTTATTATTGTTATTCTTAGATTTCAATATAGTAGAATAAGAACTTGGTCTCTCAGACTATATTAAAATATCACCGATAGATGTTTAAAAAAAAGGTTACTCACGATTGATGATAACCTAATATTTTCGGCTTCCACAATGTCTAATCAGTGGAGTTCACGCTGATTCTGAGTTAACTCAAAAATCTGATCACTTAAAATTTTAATATATGGTAAACACTAAACAGTTATAAGAACTATTATTAGCTTCGTTGTAGGAATTCAAAGCTGATGAAACACTTTCACATAGCTTACACGGTTGTGTACAGTTATCACACACAAAATTAGACTTCTCACCCCTAGAGAAAGAAAATTCTTTTTTATTTTTACTCGCACAAGCAAAATGACTATCCAAGTAGATGGAAACAACTTCTCCTAAGCCACCTAAATGCATTTCTTCCTGTGTGGCAGTCATGATTGCCATATCTCCGCTGGAAGACTGTAGCATGGACTCCAAGAAGTGTAGACAGAACTAAAATTGTAAAAACAATAGTAGGGATACCTGGAAACAAATCAATGAACTAACTGGGCAAAAGGATAGTAATTCTAATAATATATTATTAGAAGATGAGGGTGGAAAATAAGTGAACCTTTAGCAGTAGCAAATAAATTTAATAATTATTTTATAAATGTAGTGGAAAAGCTGAGAGAAGACATCGGAGACAAGGATAAAATGTCAGCAATTGATTCTCAAGAATATTTTAGTGATAAACAAGAGCCAACATCAATGTTTCTAAGTCATATTTTGCCTAGCGACGTTGCTGATGTAATTAAAACATTAAAAAATGGAAAAGCACCTGGTTTAGATGGATTTAGTTCTAAATTAATAAAAAATATTTCTTTGTGTGTTTGTCATCCATTTTCTTATATTGTAAATTTAAGTTTTGTAACAGGAATATTTCAAGAAAGAATGAAAGAATCAGTCGTAATCCCAATACAAAAAAAAGGAAGCACTAAATTCTGTAATCAGTCAATGTAATGGTAAAAAATAATAGAAAAAAATCATGAAGAAAAAATTAATATCTTTTTTAAATAGAATAAATTTCTTCAGTGAAGACCAGGTTGGTTTTAGAACTGGCAGAAGTACAGAAGATGCAGTTTCAAAATTGGTGTCAATAGTGGTGTAAATAGTGGAATGTGTGTAACTTGCTTATTTTTGGATATTAGTAAAGCATTTGATAGTGTGGATCATGACATTTTATTGAACATTCTAATGAAAGCAGGTGTTAGAGGATTAGCAAATAAATGGTTTTGTTCTTATTTATCTAAGAGAAAACAATATGTACGAGTAGGGGACACTCTGAGTTAAGCAGGAATAGTAAAATATAGATCCCTCAGGGATCAGTTTTAGGTGCAATCCTGTTCATAATATATATAAATAATTTATGTCAAGGGAAATTTAGGGGTAAGTTATCTTCTTTTGCAGATGACACATCGCTTTGTTACTTAGGAAACACATGGCAGGAAGTTAGAGAAGCAATAGTAGAAGATCTAAGTGCACTTAAGTGGTGGTTCGTGGTACACAAAATGCAACTAATGCAGATAAATCAAATTATATTAATTTTAGTCTGAGAGGGGATAATATTTTTCAAATACCTATAAAATATAGATGTATAAATTGTTTGAACAAAAATACAGAATGTCAAGAAAATTGTGTTGTAATTGAAAATGCAAAATATGTGAAATATTTGGGTGTAACTATAGAACAAGATTTGACTTGGAAAACTCATATAAATGTATTGAAAAAGAAATTGAACAATGTACTTCGTGTATTTTATTTCTTGAAAACATTGCCAGAAGTAGTTCTTAGGATGATATACTTCTCTCTAGTCCACAGCAGACTAGAATATGCGCTTTCAGTATGGGGAGGGACTTTTCAAACAAACTTGACACCTATTTTTTTAATGCAAAATAAATTCATAAGGTTAATAAAGAGTAAGGACAGATATGATCACACAGTGCCATTATTCAAAGAGCTAAATATATTACCCCTTAAAAATCTGTATGTTTTTAAAGTTTTGAAAATGTTTTTTATAAAGAGCGGAAATAGAACTGGAAATTATCTTGTTTCAGACCTTAGATCTAAACTTAGAAGTGCAAATAATAAAGACGTACCAAAACCAAATTCAACCTTTTTACGAAAACTTAACTTTGTTGGGCCAAGAATTTTTAATAAAATGGATCACAATACGTCCAGTGGTATCGATCCACCCACCCGCCCATACACGTACAGTGGTATTGATCCAACCGCCCGCCCATACACCTACAGTGGTATTGACCCACCCTCCCGCCCATACACGTACAGTAGTATTGAATGGGAGGGAAGTTTATTATTGTTTGGCACCATCATCATCATCACTTTCTAATAAAAGTTTATCAATTCACAACAAAATATCCATCCATATTGTTTCTCGTGGACACCCGGCCACCCATAACATATACAGTAGTATTGAACGAATACCACTATACGTGTAGGGGCGGGTGGGAGGGTCAATACCATTATACGTGTAGGGGCGGGTGGGTGGAACAGTACCACTGTACGTGTAGGGGTGGGCGTGTGGGTCAGTACCACTGTACGTGTAGGGGTGGGCGGATGGGTCAGTACCAATGTACGTGCATGGGTGGGCGGGTAGGCAAGTGCCAATGTACATGTATGGGTGGGCGGGTAGGCAAGTGCCAATGTACTTGTATGGGTGGGCGGGTGGGTCAGTGTCAATGTACGTGTATGGGTGGGCAGGTGGGCAAGTGCCAATGTACGTGTATGGGTGGGCGGTTGGGCAAGTGCCAATGTACGTGTATAAGTGGGCGGGTGGGTCAGTGCCATTGTACATGTATGGGTGGGTGGGTGGGTCAGTGCCAATGTAAGAAATATAAATGTCTGATCATGCGCCATCAAATCATTGTTGGTTAGGCTGTAAGTGTCATCTTTGAGCATATGTTGTAGGATCACTAGTATTTTTTTCTTTTGTTTTTCTTTACTGTTGTTTTTGTGTTGTAATAAACTTCACTTCTAACCTACTCCTACTGTATTTAGTTTTTAGTAAATAAATGTCACTTTACTAAAGTTTCCAATTTTATTAATATCAGACGTATTTTTATTTCATAACAATTGTAATTTCTCAGTTAAGTGTTGTTCAATCTTAAAAATTTTATACAGTTATTTTTAGAAATAAATTCTTAAACCTTTTTGTAACTTACAGGTTTTTAGTAAAATTTAAGGTTATCAAGATATTTGGCTTTAAAAATTTAAAATGGCCGCCATTTTGAAAAGGGTTACTGTAAAAAAATTAAATTCAAATAGTATATGAACATTATAAAGATCAACATTCATACAAATTTTCATGGTTTTATCTTAAATAACTTTAGAGATATTAAGCTTTTAGTAAAAAACACATACAGACAGATAGCCGGATAATGGAGCGAGACAGACAATTTGTACATATGAAATTTTTTGTTTGTTTTAATCCAAGAAATGACCTCCAGAAGTTTGGCTGGTTACTTACGGGACACCCTGTATATATAAATAAACAAAAAAACTTTTAGAAAGTAAAAAGAGGATGCCAAGCACATTAAAAAGTTATATATAATAATTAGAAAAAGATGTGAAATCAAAATGAGATGGCCTTTGGTACTCCAATGAAACAAACAAACCATGCAAACAAATTAGAAAAAATATGGACATGAATGAAATTTTAAATCCTTAGCGTTGGCTTTTTTCAACCTTGCTCGAACGCCGCCAAGAATTTAAATGTTCATTCATGTCCATATTTTTTAATGTGGACCTTGCTCGAGCGCCGCCAAGAATTTGATTTTCATTCATGTCCATATTTTTTCCAATTTGTTTGCATGGTTTGTTTGTTCCATTGGAGTACCAAAGGTACTTAGCCATCTCATTTTGATTTCACATATTTTTTATTTATTATACATAACTTTTTTAATGTGCTTGGCTTCCTGTTTTAATTTTTAAAGTTTTTTGTTTGATAATTATTACAGTAAAACAATATAAGCCTACTTTGAGAGGGAGCAAAGTAGGGCAATTATGGATGTATGCAAATTAATATTGTAATCTTGCTATTTTAATCAGACTTTGCTTGTCGTTTACAAACATTGATTGTGTAAAAAAATCTGAAAGTCTACTTTTAGAGACCATAAAGTACGGCAATTGACTCTAAATCAATGAAATGTCGGGGTTCCCATCATGTTTAGCCAGGTCCAATAAATTGGCTATTCATGTGTTAAAATTAAATTTAAATTTTTTCGGTTGAAATCAGTTTGTTGTATTAGGTAAAAAAGTTTCAAAGTCTAGACAAATCTGTAAGTCTACTTTTAGAAGGCACAAATTACTGTAGTTGACTCTGAATCAGTGAAATATCGGGTTTGTCACCATATTTAGCCATGTCCTATGAACTGGCTATGCATTTGGGCAAATTAAGTTGTAATTTTTCCAATTAAAATCAGTTTGTTCTCCTAGATAAAAAAGTCTAGAGAAATCTGTAAGTTTACTTTTAGAGGGCACAAAATACTATATTTGACTCTGAATAAATAAAGTATTGTGTTTCTCGCCATGTTTAGCCATGTCCTATGATCTGGCTATGCATGCTTTAAAACTAAATTATTAATTTTCCTATTGAAAACAGTTTCTTCTCCTAGATAACAAAGTTTCATAGTCTAGAAAAATCTGTAAGTCTTTTAGAGGGTGCAAAGTACAGTAATTGACTCTGAATCAGTGAAATATTGTGTTTCTAACCATGTTTAGCCATGTCCTATGACTTGGCTATACATTTGTTCAGATTAAATTGTATATTTTCCCTTTAAAACAGTATGTTCTCTTAGATAACAAAGTTTCACAGTCTAGAAAAATCTGTGTCTACTCTTAGAGGCCGTAAATTAACCAATTTGATTTTCACACAAAAATTGAAAATCTAGCTGAAGGATGAAAGAGGTGAGATAGAGCAAAAAGTCATAGGGCCAAAGTTGTAGATCGTCTCATATGAGAAACAGAAAATAGTGTTAGTTTTGCTGTAGAACAGATCATTTAGCCGCTACAGTCCAGTTAGTGAAAGGCTGTCATCTTCGATACTAAGAATTTTTCAAAATCCCCTCTTATTGCACTTCTACAACTTAAGACCTTTGACTCTACAATATTTCAGCCTTATAAGCTTAGTACTCTTTTAGTTACAGTGATGAGTGAGTGAGTCAGTGGTATTTGCCTTTTATAGGTATAAATAAATATATAAATATATATATATATATTTATACTCATAAAAAATCTTTAAGCTGTGTAATGTAACTGAAGAATCCAATTTTCTAACTGTACAAACATTTTTTATTTGAATTGTGATTACTTTAACTTAAATATTGATGCATTTTCAGGTTTAAATCATCACCAATTTTATTTTAACATTCAGCAAACGTTTACTTAATGAATACATTCTTATAAACTATCTTCTTAGCTAAATAAATATAAAACTTGTTTTAACACATCTATTTTCTGAATAAAAATTTATTTGATATTCAAGTATTAAAAATTCAAAGGTTTAATTTTGTTACAACTAGAAATATTTTGGAACGAACATAGTGTTGGTTTGGAACAATAATTCAACAGGTGTACATTGTTACAGTGGGACTGTGTTACGGCGCTGGAAGCCTCTCAGTTCTGGTGTGCGCTGCGACATCGAGCTCGTTCTTTCAGCTAATCACTTACAAGTGTGCAATGATCAACGGTCAGCTGTCCTCATTACACAGGATGTTAGAGATGCTTTTGCTGCATTCTGGCAGGACAACTGCCATCGGCCCTTGCATGCCAGGAATCTTATTTTAGCATCAGTGTGCCCTCAGGTCAGAGTCTTTTTTAAATAAGTTCTTTGGTTTCCTCTTAACATTGTGAATCAGTGTTCTGGTAAAAGAACTTTAAAAATGTTAAATAGTTAAGAAGAAATTGTGTGAATTCCAAATTTATCCTCCAACATTTATTTTACACTGTAATAAGCTTTTTGTAGTAGAAGTCTTGTTATTATATTAACAAACTGAGTATAATTAAGTTGTTTAGTTGATTCATCACCTATATTATTATTTCTATGCAAAGAGCAGCATTTTTTAATTTCTTGTGTTATGACCATGCTTCAATTTAAATTGGTTGAATGATTTTAAGTACACATTTTAAATTTCTAAAATTTATAAGCTATATAGTGTTAATAGTTGCAAATTCCTAAATAAGGGTCAGTATCTTGCTCTGTGATTTTCTTTGGATATTATTCTATTAGGGTCTTTTGTGTTATACATTATCAAAATCTGTTGATGAGCCCTACACAGCAATGCCATTCTTATTCTTATTCTTCTTATTCTTATATATGAGACGCCGACCAACGTTGTTGGTATACTTAAGTTACTTAAGTTATGACTATGTCCATATTAAAAAATTTTACAAGTTAAAATTGAAGTTGAATCTACTTGTGTTTGGAATACAAATCTCTAACTACTCAGTTTATTTAAAAAAATAATTTATATGAGCTTTTCAGCTGTAGTAAATCATTTATGTAGGCAAGAAAAAATGTTGGCTCAAGTATAGTGCCCTGAGGGACTCTGTATTAAATTTGGCTCCACTTAGATGTAAAGTAAACTGCATGTTCTGTAACTATTGTTTTTGATATCGTCCTGGCAGGTATGATTCCAAAGAGCAGAATTGTTTCCAGTTTTCCTATGTTCCATACCAAGGTCCACACAATGGAAAGCTATTAATTTGCAATTTTTGCTTTGTAGTAATGACCTATCTGTTTTATATCTACTCAGGTATTAATTGCAACAATCATGTACATTAGCCTACACATTCCACTGGAAAATTGTAAGACTGAATAGAACCCTTTGATCAGAATCCACTAAGATATTTGACACTCTCATTTTACCCCTTACTACTGATACTTGTAAATATGGACATTTATTTTTAAAGGGGATATGGAAGGAGTTCTAATTTTTTTTTATTCTGTCAACGTTAGTTTATTGTAAAAACCTATGTGAAATATGTCTCAAACAAAAATGGTTTGGCTAACTTGGAAACCATCATTTGGGACTGTTGTGTAAATTTATAGTACAGTAGATCCCTGATATAATGTGCATTTGAGAAGATAAATACAGACCCACGTTATAAAGCTGACCGCAGTATAAACAAACTGCATATCTTATAGGAAACAATTAACCGTGATTTTTACCTGCACTGTTTAAAGTGACTTTATTTGAATACGGTGCTTAAATATGAGAGATTAGAAAATTAAAGAAAATGTGTCAGTAATGTGAAGAAAAATCAAGCCTTAACTACTGACACTGTAACAGTACAGTAGTTTAATTTCGTATTTTGCAATGCAACTAACGCAACACATCTCTGGTATTATGTATTCAAAGCAGGGAATACATAATATTTATTTCCCAAACAAAATTATCGTAGAGTGCTATATTGTGTTTGACCGAATAACGTATGCATCTTTAGAGTAGGGACCTACATCTTCCTTTCCCACACAAAAATATCATATGGTGCAAAATTAAATTGTATTTGACTTGAGCAGGGAGTCATAACCTTGTTTTCTACCATTAACCCATTATTTTGGCATCTAACAACATTTATTTAATCACTCTCTTTCCCAATCTAAATCATAGATATTCAGTATTGTAATTAAGAATAAGACACAACATATCTTCACATAAAAATTAATGTTTATATAAACTATAGTACAGTACAATAAAGTTATAAAACGTACAGCACATAGTTTATTCACACGCTAAATTTCTATCTTAACATGGAACTCAAAAATATTCTCCAACGAGCCAAGATCGTTCACATGCAGAGACATGATGAACTATGCATTATACCAGATAATGTGCGTTCATCATAGCACATTATATTGGGGAACTGCTGTAATTAGATTATTTTAAAATTTATTTTTGACCTTTATGAAAATATGTTGTGTTTTGTCTGTTTTTAAATATCAAATAAAAACACACTTCATGAATTGGGTTAGTTAGTTTCCATCTATTTTGAGATAGATAATTTTATTATTTTTATTTATTTACAGTATAGTTCATTGCATTTATTCTTTAAAACACATATCTTTAAGATGTGGGTGAATATGTATTGGGCAATTAATGCATATATATGCTATATGCACTAATTATATGTATACTAATAAATATGTATGGGTGGGTATGAATGAATCTTTTCTTTGTTACAGAGGTCAACTAATGTTTAGAAAAGTCCATGATGAATGGCTCATCTTATGTAACTAAGGCATTCAGCATATTCATTCAGACCCATCAAGACATACTCTGAGTGGTTGCTTGAATCTGTATATTTCTATAGCAGCTCATTTCCTCAGTAAATCGTAACCAGACACTAACTGACAAACCTGATACACTGTTTAACATGCGAACAATGGTCTCAATATGAACATACCACGGACGGACACCCTAGACTTATTCAGTAATGATCATGCTGATGGCAACCATTGAGTGGATGATATATTGTTTTTAAGAGTACATAAAACATAACATCCTCTCTATAAAATGTAGTCCTCAAATAGCTGAATTTCAGTTCCATGCCCCATTATTAGGTTAATTATTGATTTAAAATTAAAATGTATTCATTAACTCTTGGATTCATTAATTTATGTTTGAATCAAAGTGTTTTGTAAATTGTTTATAAAATCGTGAACTACTCTTGAATGAATTAAAATTAATCAATATAAAAAAGAAAATTGTTGTAGTAGTATTTTCATATAAAATTTGATAAACATTTTAAACTTTATCCAACAACTTGATCATAGTTCGCCTCATCCACCTTTAGGTATATGGACTTTACATAGTGAAGTTGGCTGTAGCACTGGTACTGGCAGGGGGAGTACAAAGACAGGAGGGAGGGACACGAGTGAGAGGGGAGTCCCACTTACTGCTTGTAGGAGATCCAGGTACAGGAAAGTCTCATCTGCTAAACTTTGCTGCTAGAGTCTGTCCACGCTCAGTGCTGACTACAGGGGTGGGCTCTACCTCAGCGGGCCTCACAGTCACCGCAGTCAGAGTGAGTAGTAATGAACATTATGTACACATGAAGAAATTTTCATAATGGGATATACTAGTATCTTTGACCATGCATTGACGACTTTTTAGAACAACACAATTCAAGATGTTGAGTTTATTCTCTGTCATCCACTTCTAATAGAACTGTGCACTGGATAATTGCTCCATAAAATGAAGATAATTATAACAGAATCAACTCAGTTTGCTGTAGTACAGTGACAGTGTAGGAAACTACTGTCTATGTGTACCTGAAGAGAAGGGAATCATGAACACCCAGTCACACAACACAACCCATGCACCTCTGTGGTGTCAAGGTAACAGTGTATGAAACTACTGTCTATGTGTACCTGAAGAGAAGGGAATCATGAACACCCAGTCACACAACACAAACCATGCACCTTTGTGGTGTCAAGGTAACAGTGTAGGAAACTACTGTCTATGTGTACCTGAAGAGAAGGGAATCATGAACACCCAGTCACACAACACAAACCATGCACCTTTGTGGTGTCAAGGTAACAGTGTAGGAAACTACTGTCTATGTGTACCTGAAGAGAAGGGAATCATGAACACCCAGTCACACAACACAAACCATGCACCTTTGTGGTGTCAAGGTAACAGTGTAGGAAACTACTGTCTATGTGTACCTGAAGAGAAGGGAATCATGAACACCCAGTCACACAACACAAACCATGCACCTTTGTGGTGTCAAGGTAACAGTGTATGAAACTACTGTCTATGTGTACCTGAAGAGAAGGGAATCATGAACACCCAGTCACACAACACAAACCATGCACCTTTGTGGTGTCAAGGTAACAGTGTAGGAAACTACTGTCTATGTGTACCTGAAGAGAAGGGAATCATGAACACCCAGTCACACAACACAAACCATGCACCTTTGTGGTGTCAAGGTGTTACTTAAACATTATTTTCTCTCTTGAAGTACAGATAGACGGTAGTTTCCCAACTGTCACTGTACTACAGCGAATTGAGTTGACTCGTTGAAATTTTCTGAAAGTATACACCAGTCCTCAGTATAATCCATCCAGTGCTCAGTTCCATTAGAAGTGGATTACAGAGAATAAACTCAGTGTCTTTAACTCACTCTGCTACTAAAGTCGTATGACACACAACTTGTCACATCTCATTGATCAAAATAGTTTATTTAGAACTTTATTATTTCTGATTTTTAGTTCTATGACTGTATATGATAAAAAACAACGAGGTTTTCAGTCTGTTAATTTTGTTGGACTGGTTTTAGGTAAATGGTGATTATTATTATTTTTTTCAGGTTGAACAGTATATAATTAAAACTCTTTCAAACTATATATTGTTCAAATCAATGTTTAATTAAAACCAGAATAATGCAATTTATGTTTCAATATGAAACTTTATTTTTTTATGCTATACTGCTTAAAAATAAGAAAACTCAATTTCAAAAAGTTTGTTGTTTTTTCTGTTGTGGTTTTAATTTTATTAATCAAGAAACCAAATAATATTATAGTATTTTCCTATTTTACGTTTTCTTCTGAAGATTGTGCATGTCTATGTGGTAAAGGAATTAAATTCTATTCTTATTGCAGTATCTTGAAAGAATGCAGTTAACTACAAAGCTTTTTTTTTCAAGCTGTTAACTTTAAATATATGACCATACTTTTTTTAAATTTGATAGAGTAAAAAAATTATATTACTACAAAACTAATTAAAATATTGCTAATTAATTACAACTAAAATTAGAGTAATAGGATGGAGAGGTATTTAAAATAATTACGCTAATAAATTGGCAAATCAACAAAAGACATTGAGCCCTTTTCATAAGTTAACTTTGAAATAAAAAATACAGACCTTAAAATATAAAGTTATTTAAACTAGGTAATGTCAAAGGTACCAGTCAGTCTCATATTTCCTACAGATAACTGAAATCATTTAATAAATAAGTCTGACAAGAGCAGGAAAATGCAGAATGGCAGCTGGAAGCTGGTGCTTTAGTGTTGTCTGACGGAGGAGTCTGCTGTATTGATGAGTTCAATTCCATCCGAGAACACGATCGTACATCCATTCATGAAGCTATGGAACAACAGACCATCAGTGTAGCCAAGGTACATCCACAACAATATGTGCTATGCTTGACTTATTGAACATTTGATAAACAATTCCATTAGGACAGTAATGTGATGAATTAAGGATCAAGCTTAAGGAATTATCAGTATATTTAGCTGGAATCAGATTCAAATTTATTTGCTGAGCTCTCTAGGGAGACACCCACTGAACATGCTTTCCTTGCCAATCTAATTGCTCTTCTCATGCTTTTCTCAGTCCATCTATTCCTTGAATCATTCAGTGTCTCATCCTGTAGACATCAATAATGAATAAAGAATGTGATTTTTTCATTATAAATAGCCACAAAAATAATTAAACTAACATTTTTAATTCTCCGATGAGTAAAACAGTGTCGATTTACGACGGAATTTTTATACTCATCATCACAAGTTTATTCTGTGTTATTTGAATACAACATTTGTGGTCATTGCAAATATCAGATCATAAACTTTAATTCCATATATTATATGTCTGTTGAATTTATATTACTCATTGTCTTAGCATTGTAAGTTTTGTTTATGGTTCAGAAATGTAGCTAAATCGCATCAAAAACTAAGTGTACAGTGTTCTTTAGTGCATAATTTTCTAGCTATAATATTTTAAAATGTACATAATTGAAATCACAGTTAAATTCTGTAAAAAGTGACTATCTCACTTTTTGAATAAATAACTTCTATGCATGGTCTAAGTATGCTTAAGACAAAATATTTTTATTTTATCTTTTTCCAGTTTCAACAAAAGAATTCTCAAACCAAATCAAGTTTTACTACTTCAAGTATGGTATTATTGTATTTTATATCTCATCATGTTTAATTAAATATATATCATGGTATATGTGAGTGATTTGGTGTAGTTTAAAAGAATTTTTTTAGTTTGGACATACACAATCAGTAAAATTGCTCCGCTATCGCGGGGTTTAATATTGCCTCTCAGAGGGTTAAAAAAAGTAAGACTGTTTTCTGAGATAAACTGTTTGAGATAAATAAAAAATCAAAAGACTCTGTATCCTTTTTGACAGTATTAATGTCATATTAACCTTTTGAACATCAAGCGGCAGTTTCCTGCCATACACTTAACTTGTGAAAAAGACCACAGCGCAATAATCACTAAATAATTATTGAGATAACATTCAGAGAGATAGGACATCAGCAAACTTACCTTAAAAGACAAGTTCACTAACATCAGAGTAGTAGTCACAAAATACACAAAATCTCACAAATTTTCAACACCACTGGCATTTTCTTCAGGTGAGTAGAGGAAGAGAGAGAGAGAGAGAGACACTGAAATGACTTCCACTATTGCTGGGTAGGTGGCTGTGGTGAGGGGTGTACATCCATAGAGCAACACTCAGGTGTAGATGCAGTATTTCTGTTAGTATATATATAAAAATATATATGAAGTTTGCTGATGGGGAAGGGGTAGAAGGGAAGTGGTCTATCTTATGTTCAGATTAGGTGGGTCACGGTTCCCAACTCTGAAGGATGGAATTAGCACACCAATGGATAACAAAATCCCGTGACCCACCTAATCTGAACATAAGATAGACTTAAAGTGGTTTATATACCTGCATTCAAGTAATCCAAGTAACTTGGATTACTTGAATGCAGGTATATAAACCACTTTAAGTATTGAACAGTGATCCGGAGGCTAATCCCCCAAAAATGAAATAAGATAGACCACTTCCCTTCTACCCCTTCCCCATCAGCAAACTTCATATATATTTTTATATATATACTAACTGAAATACTGCATCTACACCTGAGTGTTGCTCTATGGATGTACACCCCCCACCACAGCCACCTACCCAGCAATAGTGGAAGTCATTTCAGTGTCTCTCTCTCTCTCTCTTCCTCTACTCACCTGAAGAAAATGCCAGTGGTGTTGAAAATTTTTGAGATTTTGTGTATTTTGTGTTTGTGACTACTACTCTGATGTTAGTGAACTTGTCTTTTAAGGTAATTTTGCTGATGTCCTATCTCTCTAATATACTAATTCCTGGCCTAGTGCCCTTTAACCTAACCTGAGATAACATTCAATAATTGAGGTACACAGTAAAAGAACTTCAAGAACTACGGTTTACTGATGCTTAATATTTTGTGTGTTTTAAACTAATTAGATATTGTATAAAGCTTGCTTAGTGTATTTTGAATTGCTATCTTTTTCCATAAGAATTCAATACAATATATATTTTATTTTTAATCTTATCTAAAACCAGCCACGTCCAGAGAAACTTTTTTGGCTCCAAGGATTTGAATTATTTGGAGGTTTTAGAACACGAGAAATCGATTGGCACCGGTCTCAACCCTGGGAAAATTCTGATTTTTGCTCTACAGGCTCGCGCACTTCCCGTACTATCAACTTCTAGCAGTAAAAAACAATATTGAACCATTATTGACTTCTAGCAGAAAAAAATGTCCATCACGGCTGATGTGAAGAGAGGACAACTGGCATCAACAAACAACAGCTGATCTAAAGTATTTTTTCGGTTTTCATTGTTTTTGTGCGTTGTTTTTGCCACGGTAACTAGAAAAGTCGGTAGATATCATGATGAGGGTGCGCAGTAGATTGTAACGTCACATGGCCGAAATCAGCTGATTTGTTTATTCTATTAAATACTGGTAACCGATTGCATAGAAACATTCAGCAAAATAGTAAGCAAGTTATTTATCACTTATCAGCTTGAAACTTTTTACAATCGTGATGGGGATTGGGCACCTACTTCTTGGAATATTGTTTAGTCATGTCATACTAACGGGGGACGTCCTGTCGAGGGTATCTGCAATATTCTTTATGGAAGTCTACATTGTGATACATCTCTTTAATGGTTATAGTAAACTGAATTGAAAGCCAAAAACTGAATCTCTAAGGAATCACTCTTATCAGAAAATAAAGCACTTTGAGTATTGAAAATTTGTGGTGATCAACAATTTCATATAACTTGGTTCTTGCCACAGTAATGTTTGTTATAGTAAATTTCCTAAAATTTTTAATTGTTTAATTTATATAAAACAAATCTTTTATTTTGAGTTGGTTTTATTAGTACAATTTTGATACAGTTTTATTATAATAAAATTGTAAGTAATTATTTATTTTATTAATTTCTTGTAAAAATAAAAACTGATTTGTGATGTTAGAAAAGTCACAACCTAACCTTTTAGAAACATTTGGTGTCATAGTAAATGTTTGAGCTATCTTCATTCTTGAGTTTGACAATGAAGTTAAAATGAATTTGTTTAAATTTACCAATTTTCAATACTCAAAGTGCTCTATTTTCTGATAGAGTGATTCCTAAGAGATGCGGTTTGTGACATTCAATTCAGTTCACTATAAATTTTAAAGTGGTATATCACAAGGTATAGGCTTCTATGTAAAATATTGACGATACCCTCAACAGGAAGTCTTTCGTTAGTGTGGAATGACTAAACATTGTTCCAAAAGTAGGTGCCCAATAGCTATTAAGATTGTTTTTAAAATTTACCAAAATCAATATGTAAAGTTTTTTAATTTACATTTTGATCAATAAAAAAAATTTTGAGGTGTTTCCAAACATAATAAGCATCTTGTTTTATATATATGTTGACTTAAGATTTTGAATACTAAGTAAATATGAGTTTTCATGCTTTATTGTAACATTATATAAATTGCTTGCAGGCAGGGCTGGTCTGCAAGCTGAATACTCGGTGTACAATCCTGGCTGCAACGAACCCCAAGGGACGTTACGACCCAAGTCAACCCCTAACTGTCAACATAGCCGTTGCTAGTCCCCTCCTCAGCCGCTTTGATTTGGTTATGGTTCTATTAGACTCCTGTAATTCAGATTGGGACAGGTATGTAGTCTTAAATTAATATAGATATATCAGGGGATTTAAAGTTACTTTTTTTAGTTTTAACTAAATTTACCCGATATTTGACCTGAACAAAAAGATGTTAAATACTCAGTTTTCCTGGGTGGGCATGAGTGCTTATCATATTTGTGAGCATTTTAAGTATGATCCTCAAATACAAGTAATCTATTGGGTGAGGGTAGAGCCTGTTATTAACTATAAATAATTATTTATTTGTGATTAAAAAAGTATGACATAATGTTCTTTGTTTTGTGTTGCACTTAATTGTACTTAAATTCTTACAAATGAGATACAGACACAACTTTTTGTGTAATTTAAGGCGAATATGAATGATTACATAATTGTACTTACCCGATTATTAAGTTTTCTCATATATCTTCCCTCCTGTTTTAATGCCCTCTAACATAAAATTCATTAGAAAACCCTCTTAGTAAAATTTGTTTCAGAAGCTTGAAATTAATGCTACAACAGATCACGCCTTGAAATGTATAACTGAATTGATGAAATATTGGATGACTATGTTAAATAAATGTATGACTTTTACTTCATCTACCAGCACTATTTATTTACAAAATTTAGATATCTTAAAATATCCTACCTGTATTTTGACAACTTTTTCTTTGAGTTTTTGAATTGGTTGTTAAATTTAGTGCATAATTTCGTTTCTACTTGGTATTAATCTTTAATAAGCTTCCATCAATGTATCAAAAATATAATATTGTACACATGAGAGGATAGCTTTTTTAGGTTTAATAATATATTCATGTTTTTTATATAATTTATTTAGGCTCCTACAGTATTTGCTTGACCCATTGTCAAATAACAGGAAGAGGGTAGTTAAAGCATTGGCTCTGATAATAATCTAACTACCACGCTTTTTTTCTTCAAGTAAAACTTTAAATAAGAGTAAAATTTTGCTTCATCAGCTTGTTTATGTGTGATTTGCAGCATCCATGCTAATACTGAAATTGCTTTAAACTATGTATATTTTGGTTTGCTTTGTACAGTACATTTTGTTATGTGTTATAAATAACAATCTTAACTATAAATATTTAGATTTTATAAAAAACATGAGACAATCACAATTGTCAGAAAAGTTTTTGTTGTGTAACTTAAGGATAGTGTCAAGTTTTATACTAGAAGGCAAGGAACCTGGATCCAACACAAAGTCTACCTCTCTGTGGAGCCTGGACAAACTTCAAGCATACTTCAGTACTATCAAAGGAATGCAACCCCGTATGAGCACTGGAGCCAACAGGACACTTAGTCGGTACTATCAGGAGCAGAGGAGGACAGCTGAGAGGAATGTGGCACGCACCACTGTCCGTCTATTGGAGAGCTTAGTCAGGTATAATTGGAGTAAATGTAAGCTATTAGTTAGCATCTCATGAGGATAGACATCGCCACCAGCGGGCATTATCTCATTGAGGTCTAATGTCTCATAATTCTAGATAACATATTGTGAAATGTGAAATAATTGTATTCAGTGTTAAATATATTCCCTGTAAATTATTTTATCAAATTAAATCTGTAAAAACTATTGTAGGTTGAGTTGACACTTTTAGCTGTCAATTTGTTTATGTTGTAAGAAGTAATTGACATTTAAGTGTATTAAAGCCAGAATTTCATAAACATTACCATTCATAAACAATGCATAAACTTTGTTAAGAGGAAAACCTATTTACATTCAACTTATTGTTAGGGGTGTGCGAGTAGTGATTTTAGAGTTCGAGTCAAGTCGAGTAGTTGGCATTTTTTTTGAGTATCGTGTATTTTTGAGTGAGTATTTACAGAAGGATTTCCTGTTCACCCAAGGCAACCGTAAAAGGCAGACACCATCCTAAGCCTATGTTAAGTTTTGCCAGATTCGTAAATATATACATCTAAACTGAACACAATAATTTTGATTTGTTGTTTGTAACTGTAACATTTGATAAATAAAACTTTTTACTTCCCGCCTTCCGATATTTTTATGTGGCATTGTTTTGTTTAACCTTTTTCCTTTTTTCATAACTAATATGATGAAAGAAACTAAGAAAGTATATTATTAATTGAAACAACGTGGATTATAAAGATTTAATCTGTTCTCTCATATCACAGATCAGATTTTCTATGCAAGCCAAATATACTGTTTCACAGCCGGTCGATATGTTAATTTGGTGGTCAGTTCAAAGTGTACCACGAAAACGTAGCAAAGCTTGTTGGCAAAAGCTGTATCCAACTAAATGGATCCAAAAATTCAGGCGTCATCGCCAAATGCAGTCATTTACTTTCAGAATTTCCTCCTCTCAAAAAATTAATTGTCTAAACGCCAAAAAGAGTGGATTTGTATTCTGTGTGTATTTAATTCAGTAATAACAAGGTTACAACTAACCGGAAGTAAGCTCTGAATTATTTAATCAAATTTAGACAATAGACAAGTTCTTTATTCATGTACATAGAGTAACAGAGTTGGCGTCAAGATTAAAAATAATATAAGAATATCATTTACTTTTCAATATTTCTCATAGAGATATCAATGTTATATGAGTCAGTTATTCCTCCAGTTAGTAAACTCTTCAAGGGAGTAGAACGTTCGTTGAAGGAGCCATTCTTTTAGTCTCATTTTGAAGCAGTTTTGTCCACTTGTTCTCTTCAAGGTGTCAGGAAGGATATTGAAGAGTTTTGATCCTGCATAGCTTGGCTTCTTCTCAGTCAGAGAGAGGTGATGGGATGGTATGGCATAGTTAGTGGTGTTGCGTGTGTTTTATGAGTGTATCTGTCCAAGCTTTGTAATGTTTTGTGAGACAGTGTAGCAGATCACCTCAGACACATACAGAGATACTACAGTCAATATTTTAAGCTCTTGAAAGGCTTGGCGGCATGTAGCCATTGGGTCCAGACCAGCTAGAGTTCTCACTGCTTTTTTTGGAGTATTAGCACACGTTTAAGATTTCCAGTGGAAATCTTTACCCCAGATCACTAGTCCATACCTGAGGTGCGAGTCAAAAAGTGAAAAATAAGCTGCTTTTGCTGCGTCCAGGTTACCAATATTTTTTATTCTTTTTAGTGCGTACAGACTGCTGCTGAGTTTTTTACACAGTTGGTCAACATGTGGTGTCCAAGTTAGTTTGTTGTCAATGATCATTCCTAGGTATTTAGCTTCTTTTTTCAGCTCTAGGTCAGGCAGGCCTTGTACTTCATTGTTGTTTCTTCCGAAATTCAGCTGTTGGGTTTTTTGGTTATTTAAAATAAGACTGTTTTCATGACAGAATTGCTTTGCCATGTCAAGTGATATAAAGGAAGATATTTCAAGATCTGCTATTTGTTTTTTTGCCACTACTAAGGATGTGTCGTCAGCGTACATAAAAACCTCACAGTACTCTTGCAAATGTTTTGGGAGATCATTTCTTTGTAGAATGAAGAGTACAGGTCCTAGGACTGATCCTTGCGGAACACCCCTATTTATTGAAAGCGGTGGTGATCTGGTTTTGAATGTGGTATTTCTTACTGTGTAGGCTAACTCTACTAATTGTGATCTGTCTTTTAGATAGCTTGACATCCACTTTCCAGCAGTCCCTCTGATTCCCATGTTCTCCATTTTCTTCAGCAGAGCGTTGTGCTCCAGGCAATCAAATGCCTTGCTGAAGTCCAGGAAGAAAGCACTGACAGCACATCCTTCCTCTATTCCACCCAGCACACGTTAAGTGAAATTAATTAGGGCGGTGGTAGTTGATCTACCCTTGAGGAAACCATGCTGTCGGGTTGTCAGGATATTATTAGCCGACAGATGGTTCAATATTCTGAAGAGAATGATTTTTTCAATTACTTTAGATGTTGTTGAGAGAAGTGATATTGGGCGATAGTTATATAATGAGGTGCATGGATTCTTTTTAAGTTTAGGGAAGACTTTAGCTAATTTTAGGGCTTTAGGAAAGATCCCTTGGGTGAGGGATTGATTAATAATGAATGTGAGAGGGGTTGCGGTTTCTTCTTTGCAGTGTTTTAAAAGTATGGAGGATATTTCATCAATTCCAGATGAGTGCTTGGATTTAAGAGAAGATATGGTGGTTTTTACTTCACAGAGAGTTGCTGGTGAAAGAATCAGGTCAGGAATATAGTCAGGTTCTTGGTTATTTAATTGTGGTCTTTCTTGTTGTATTTGGTCATCAGCCATGAGAGCTTAATCAGCCACTGAGACAAAATAAGAATTGAAATGTTGTGCTATTTAGGACGGGTCATCAATCAGCTCATTATTGATTAACAGCTGGGGATTGTTTTGATCCTTCAAAGCTTTGCACCTTTCATAGTTAATCACCTCCTAAAGTGCTTTTTGTTTGTTTTCACAGTTTTGAATGTAGTTTGATGAGGCTTCTTTCCGTTTTTCCTTTAGTTTTTTGTCATATTCCATTTTTTGTGCTGCTGTCTCGGTTTTATTTTCTTGTGTGCCTTGCAGTATTTCTTTATTTAGTGCCAGCAAATAATTCTTTTTCAGTCTTTGAACCTCCTCATCAATTTTGACACCAAATTTTCGTATCTTATTTGATCTTGATTTTGTAAGGGGACATGCTGTGTTTAGCGCTAAGGTTAGTATGTTGTTAAAATTGTCATATGTTTGTTCTGCACTTGTTTCATTGTAGACATTACTCCAAGTTTCGTTTGACAATATTGACTTTAAATAATTTAGGTTATCTTGATTGAACTGTCGACGTTTGTGGCAGGCGCTTTTACAGTTTGAGGTTGTAAATTAACTGTGCTTATTTGAGCTTTATGGTCGGACAGACCTGTAGTAATCACCTCCACATTGATATCTTTATTGTCTAGGCTAGAGCATACCGTGTCAATGGATGTTGCTGATGTAGAGGTAACTCTAGTTGGAGGTAGTTCAAGTCTTTCCATGTTATGGCTGCTCAGTACGTTTTCTAAAGAGTTTCTGTTTGGGTTCTGTGTCAACACATCTATATTGATATCCCCCACGATGATAGTTGGGCATCTCTCAGTCGGAATGTGGTCTAGTGTATTAGAGATTAGGTTCATTGCAGCATCGAAAATCTGGATCAATTTGAAAATCTGGATGACAAAGTCTGTAGTTCAATCGATTGATAATAATAACTAAGCAGGTTTACTAAAAATAAATGTTGAAGTCGCTTAGGATGAATTAGTTTTTAAATTATGATCGGTAATGAAATGTGTGCAACTTGAAACTATTTCGATACATGAGGCTACTACACTGAATAACAGATAAATAATTATTTCATAACGAGAAATTCATGAAAACCTGGCGTAATTGAATGAAAACCATAGACGTAGTCGGCTAATATAATAGATCTAGCCGATATTGGCGACGAGATGCAGTCTGAATATAAACTTATGAATAAAAAACGAGACCTTTGATAAGGCTTCGGTTCAATAAAAATTATTTTCCGAATCTCTAAATTCGTCGTATTTTGTTTAGAAAAGGTCTTCCAACATGTTTCTCCCTTACTTGGGTTGATTCGTGATTGTTTTACAGTTTACATCGACATCAATGTGAACAGGGAACCGTTCAGTGAGTTTAAGAATCAAAATTATCGTACTTTACCACCTTTTACACTCCAACTGTGTTATTGTCTAACCTAGTCAGGAAACCGTTCAACAAATTGACAGGAAAAAATATCGTATGTGCAAATATTACATACAGTTTTGGCAATCTAAGGTGTTTACAGAATAATAATTAATAGACGTTCGCCACGGATATATATATATATATTTTTATTTGACGGAAAATGAATCAATAATGTTGTGTCACACGCTGCTAGAACGCCATTACCATATTTTATATGATACGATACGATATTTTCTTACATCAAATCATTGGATGATTTCCTGCTCAGATTAAAAAACAAAATAGACCTCAATCGACTCGCAAGAAATATACGATAATATCAGTTTACGAAAAGGAGCTGAACGGTTCTTTGCACGTACGTATACTACAACCGAGATGAACTTTCACCTTGAAAAGATGGGAAGTAAGTTCGAATCTTGGGATCTAAAGTGACCCGTTCTCGGTACCCTTTTGATTGAACGGTATAATTGATATGCATAATTTCCACGTCGTACAGACCGATACATTAGATTTGTATCGCTAACAGGTCTTTTTGAGCATCTTGAACAGGATCTCTTGTCCCCTTTCTTGGGTCATAAAGACACTAACCCACACTTCTGTTTTATTCACGCTATTTTAGTAGTTAGGTAACTGACTAGTAGACTAGCAGTTACTAGTAAGTGACTAGTAGACTTGGACAACCAACATTTGTGATCGCTTCCTTCCCAGCTCTGTTGCTCACTTTGAATTGAACTAGTTCAACTCGTTTACTACGTCGACTAGTTCATTTGACTGTCGTCGTGTACTACCTATTCTTAGGTGTATTGTTTAATTCATAATTACGCGTACCAAACTGTTAACGTATGATTAAAGGTAAAATAAAACACAAGGAAGCGCACATTTTTTATTCATAACTTATAAAACTCTTAAAACTAAATTTAGATGTAAATCTGATATTCCGTGAAATACAACTACTTGATAGAACTTCGAGTAGTTTCGGAATCTTCAAGCCGAGTTCGAGTAATAAAATACTCGTTCAATTACTCTAAGTTTTGAGTACTCGCACACCTCTACTTATTGTGGATAATAGCAAACCTTGGCATGGTGGGCCTAAATGCCGAAGCTAGGACTAGTTGTAGCCAGTTTGTCTAGCACATTTGTCCATCAGTTAATACAAACTGATACATCAGTTCGCTACTAACCTTCAAGTAATAACCTCACCAGGAGCAGTGAAATATAAAGGATATTTGGTTTTATTTGAATATTTTATATTAAAATATAATGAAAGGTAATATTTGGTTGAACAGAACGTTTTTAGAGTTCTCACAACAAATGCTGGGAAGACTGAAGCAATAACACAAAACTAATCATATGGCGCACATGGAACCGTGTTATCAGCAGCAAACATGTTATTTTTTTTTTTTTAATTAAGTTATGATGTATAGGAACTCAGAAGATAGCATGAAATGAATTGTTTCTACAAGGCTTAATTCTTCACCATCAATTATTAATCTGTTATCTAAATGTTCTTTCAAAATGTATAAAAGAAAATAATTAAAATAAACTTTGCCACATTTCGGAGATATTAATTTTGTCACACACTTTATAAGTAACAATAAGTTTTGTTGTACTGCAGTTTGCAGTGATTGTGTAAAAATTATAATTTTTTAGGGAACTGTCTTGGAAAGCTGTATAAACAACTCATTTTAGCCCTTAAAAAGGATAGAAACAGGCCTTGATAGAGCATTTACAATGAGATTGGCATTTTTATGACTGGTGGATGTTTCTTGGCTCTAAATACAATGAATGAAGTTAATTATTTTTCATTTTTGGGGGATTAGCCTCCGGATCACTGTTCAATACTTAAAGTGGTTTATATACCTGCATTCAAGTAATCCAAGTCATTGCTTCTGCAACCGGTTTCAACTCGTCATGAGAGTCATCTTCAGGCCGTACAAGGATGTAATAAAATGTGATCACTTCATATGAAGGGTCTAGACTACGCTCCAGCCCGGCACGCGTCGCGAATTTTTAGTTGTTCATTAATGTCAACGTTTTTAAGTGTTTTGTTATGTGTTCGTATATTCGTAGTGTCCGTTATTCGTTATGTGTTCGTGACGACCTTCATATGAAGTGATCACATTTTATTACATCCTTGTACGGCCTGAAGATGACTCTCATGATGAGTTGAAACCGGTTGCAGAAGCAACGACTTGGATTACTTGAATGCAGGTATATAAACCACTTTAATTATTTTGTTGATTTCAGGTTGTCTCAGGCTCATGCAAAGCTGATGTTCAGAGAGGAAGTGACAGTGCAGGATGCAGTAGTCACAGTTGCCCTTGTGGAATCCAGCATGCAAAGCACGGCCCTCATTGGCCAAGTAAATGTCTTGCACACCAGTTTCCCAAAGAATCCTGTAGATGAATACGCCCATCAAGGTACATCAACCAAATACTAGTTCCTTTTTCCATTTTTAACTTTGTATATTTTGAAGCGAGTTGTTATCTCTCTCTTACAATACTATTTACAATCTTATTTCTTTAAACATAATGTAGGCCTATTATTTTAGTTTTGAACACATTGTAATGGCATTTACTTTAAAACAATTGTCATGTCACCCATAAGAGAAAATATTACAGAGAACTAAACTGAACCATTTGAGAAAGTGGTCTATGATAGTATTCGCTGGTGGCACCTAAGCCTGAATATTTTACTCTTGCTAATATAACCTATCAATTTATAAAATTTAATTTGACCCTGAAGATAACTTCTAATCTGCCTTATACAAAATTATGTTTATTAACTAAGTAATCTCCAAATATACTATTGTGGAGCCTAAACTTTGTCACATTGGAAATTGCATTTAAAAATGCTTATTTGCACAACTCATAATGAGTATCCCAACCGAATTTCTTGATTCAGTAGATTGGATTTTCACATTTTGGTAATGTATTTTGCTTTTCTATGTCCTTAGGAATAATAAATGATAATTTGAAGCAGTCAGTTTAGTTAATGCCACATTATTAATAATATTCCTGTGATGTTCAATGGTGTGTGTGATAATACATACCTTATTGATAAAGTAATAATGGTGTGTGTGATAATACATACCTTATTGATAAAGTAATAATGGTGTGTGTGATAATACATACCTTATTGATAAAGTAATATTTGCACAACTCATAATGAGTATCCCAACCGAATTTCTTGATTCAGTAGATTGGATTTTCACATTTTGGTAATGTATTTTGCTTTTCTATGTCCTTAGGAATAATAAATGATAATTTGAAGCAGTCAGTTTAGTTAATGCCACATTATTAATAATATTCCTGTGATGTTCAATGGTGTGTGTGATAATACATACCTTATTGATAAAGTAATAATGGTGTGTGTGATAATACATACCTTATTGAAAAAGTAATAATGGTGTGTGTGATAATACATACCTTATTGATAAAGTAATAATGGTGTGTGTGATAATACATACCTTATTGATAAAGTAATAATGGTGTGTGTGATAATACATACCTTATTGATAAAGTAATACCCTTGATTATATACACTTACAATAGGTATTCCATTTAATAGGAATATTTGTGCCTGTAAGTTTGTTAGTTTGTGAGGCCCTCAACCACAGCTGGTTTAAACTGCTGTGGTTGCAGAACACACTAACCAACCAAAGTACTGACACAAATGTTCCTATTAGATTGGATATCTACTGTAGGTGTATAATCAAGGGTAATACCCAGGCTTGGCTTGAACTTTCAGTGCACCTCTAATGTATATCAATAACATTGTGCAGTCATAATGATAGTAAGACCACTGGTAAACTCTATGATAAACATTCTATCTGTGACCAAAGGCATGTTCATGATTAAACATGGTAACATGGATAAAATATATTAGACTAAAGTTCAAACTCATAATCCAACAAACATATTAAATTTAATGGCAGTCCTTTTATTTTGTCTGTGAATGCAAACAAGGTCAAATGTATTATTGTACAGTGGTACTGACTCACCCACCCACTTATACTCGTACAGTGGAACTGAACCCACCCGCCCGCCCATACACGTAAAGTGGTATTGGCCAATCCATATACGAACAGGGTTATTGGCCCACCCGCCCACCCATATACGTACAGTGGTAGTGACCCCGCCCACCCATACACGTACAGTGGTATTATTTTGGTGCCACTGTATGTATTATCATACAGTAAAATACAAACCAGTTACATAACAGTTAAAAAATTAAGTAACCGGTGTGGATACTTAAATCTTAAAATCTGAAAACTTTAATTCCTGTGTTTTTTTTTTTTTTATATATATACTGTGTCATAATAATAACAGTTTATTTGTTATTTTTATGTGTTGAATTTAGAACAAGTTAAAATCTGTTAAAGGCTGCAAAAGGAATTTTAAAATATGGATCGAATTTATTTTTAAAATGAAGGATTAAAAATCCAATAAGCCTGTATTTTATAGTGTAACAATAATAACAACTGATTATTTTTGCAGCTGAACTGATTTTGAAGAGGTTAAATCTTAATGATATTTTAGAAGAGGAAATGTGTGCCATAAAAAAAATGCGTGTAAATGCAGCTCACAAACATCAAATGACGATGAGAAGTAATAAGAGTACTACAGAAAATTGTTCAAGTAATAATGAAAATACAATAACACAGACTCAAAACCCTCCCTTAGAAACACACCCAAAAGTGGCATTGTTTGAAACATCAAACACACTCAATCAAGAGAGCTTGGAAGAATTGGTTTTTCCTTCAACATCCAAAGTATCAGACAAACTCAGTGAAGTGCTGGCAAGTATTAGAAGGGCCAAAGAAAGAACTGCATATGAAGCAACCAATTTAAATAGAAAAAAAGACAAAAATGTCAGTAAAAAAAGTTCTAACAGAAATGGTAAAAGTTCTAAAAACAAAAGTAAATCAAAAACGCCAACTAAGGCAAGCTCTGATAGCTCAGATACCGAGGAGTCAAATAGCTTAGATTCAAGTGTGTTTGATAGATCGATTTCACCTTTAACTAATAAAGTGGAAGTAAAAATCAAACCAACTGAACAAAAACTATCTTTTAAAAGTGTAAAAAAAACTTCTGTTCACAAGAATATCAGCATTTTATCATGTAATGAGAAAGAAAAAGAAAGTGATTGCCAGTTAGAAAAACATTCAAAAAATATAGAATTTACCAGTCACGATAGTAAACAAGTTTCAGAAAATGTTATTTCACATCATTATTTAAATGGAACTGAACAAATAACTGTCACTAGTAGAATAGATGAAAATAAATCTAAAGAAAAATCATTAAAAGAAAAAGAGTTCATGACAGGATTCAATTGCAAAGATAAGACACTAAATTTAGAAAATGTTAATAATGGTAACAGTTTGAGGAATGTTACAAAAAGAAATATGAAACAAAAGTTGGATTCCAAGTTTGAAGAAATTTGTGCAATAGGAGCTAGCAAAAAAGGTATCAGTGAAAAATTTGATGTTTTCTTAAAGAAAAATTTTGAATTTAAGCCTCAAAATAAAAATAAAAAATTTAAACATGATGATGAAGTTACAGTTAACCCAAGCAGTCACGAAACTGATACAATTAATTCATGTCAACCAAAGGATTGTAATGTAATAACTCCATCAAACAATACAATGTCAAATAAAACAATTGATACAAGTTCAACAAATATTAATGGCTCAGGACAGATAACTCCTAATCCACAGTCAGTCAAGTGTGACATTAAAGTAAATATAAACACTCGTGACAAACTATCAAAGTTTATGGCAAGAAAAGGACCAAGCAAAAATAACTCAAATCCCACCTCAGAAATACTGACAAATCAACAACAAGAGTTAGAAGAAACTGATAAAAGTATTGAAGCAAGTAATGACAGTTTTAATGTCACAACTTATTGTAATCTAGAGATTAGTAGATTTTGTGACAATGAATCAGTTGAAGCCAACAACATTAAAGAAGACAGCAATAATGCAATGAGCAAAGAAAATTCCCAATCAAACTCAATTCCACTTAGCAACTATTCACAGCCATTCAGCTTGATTGATGGTGAAGAGGATCTAGACGACATTGATTTTGATTTGTAATAAAATTAATTCTTATCTTTTATTAAAAACTACCCTTTCCTTTTATCAAAAATATGAAATTGTAGTTTATTTATGGTTGAGAATGTGATATTGGGACATTTTAGGCTATTATTATTTTTGATAGGCATCTTTGTTATGATTTGAACTTAATAGGGTAACTTAAATTTGGCAAAAATAGCAGAATTAATTAGTTTCAAATTTTTACTCTATAGAATCTGGTAGATGCTCCTGATGTAAATTTAAAAATATGACTAATTCTTGTTTTTATATATATTGTACAAAATTTAGTTCATGAGTGAAAATATTACTATCCTAACCTTACATGGATTATTTATATAAAATGGCTAAAACACTAAGTTTTGACAGAACATTGTTCCTTGTAAAATATATTGTAGTTGTAGTTTTCATTGTTTGTAATTATTAGAAGAACTAGTTGTAAGAATTTGCCTTAAAACTAAATTCAAATTAACTTTGCATTTGCTCAGTTATAGTTCAAACCTTTTAATCCATTGATGTGTATATAGAATAAGAATATGTTTATTCAGCCTTCAAATTACAATTACATATTAATACTAATACGTATAAAACTCTGAAATACTAGCCATTTTTCCAGTACATATGGCTAGCACATCTTAAAACTTAATTAAATTTACAAAATTAAACAGTCCATTTTTGACAAATGATCTCGGCGGCTCACTGCAGCACGTGTGGTCTCCTTGGTGTTGTGTAATTAGTTATACCTTATACTAGACTCTTCACGTACCAATATACATTTATAGTTAATACTAAATTCACAAAAAAAATTTAAATATTGCAAAACGACTATAAAATTTAATTTAAAAATTTCAATTTAAATATAAAATACTACATGTTTGATTGTCCTTAGAAAATAAACACCTTCAGTTATAATTTAATTCAAAAATTTGTTACAAAACTTACTATTAAAAGATTACGACAAACAAATAGATGAGTTTTGAAAAGTGTGAGTTATAATATATATATATATATATATATCGATTATCAATGTAGCATTTCTGTTGAATCACAAAAACGTATTCCTTCAGTTTGAAGGTCATGTTCCATTATCCAATATTTAATAGTTCATTCCCTGTTGTATTGCACAACCAAGTAACATTTTTTATTTTCTGCAAGTTTCGTTTTATATCAATGTCTCCATTAATCTGTATAAATTTATATTTTGATATTTGATTTTATTTACAAAATTTTCTGTTATTTAATACTATTTATACATATTTATGTAATATATGTTTTATTGTTTGTACAGTGTAGCCTAATTAATTGTAATTTACTTCCAATTATACTTTATTCTCCAATTATACTTTGATCAAACAACTTAGTAATGTTTATTCCCAGATGAATTTGGAGATTTTTCTATAATCCTACCAAAATATTAAGGATAGAGTCTCATTTATAAATTACATTGTAAATATATATTTTTTTTAATAAAATATTTTTGTACTAGTGTTGTATTTTATTGTATAATCGTATATCATAGCAAAGCTTAATCATTTGGTGATAATTTAAACTTTTATTGTTTAACCACTTACATTGTTGTTATAACTTGACCATACTGTGAAAAACACTCCTAATACATTTTTACAAAAACTATTAAAATGTTGTACAGTCGAAATACACACTAATGCAAAAGACAATACAATATTAACAAAAGAAGAAGAAAAAATAATAATCATAACTTTGTGTACAACTACCAATATTACTCAAACTCAACTTTGGTACAGCAATGATCATAAATAAAATTAAAATGTAGTTTATTACTTCTTTTAATTTAGGTATCTATATAATTACTTACGTGTATCAATATTTCCACAAGAAAGAACTAGACAATGTATTTCAAATCAGCAGTCTCATCATCAAATTATATGAAACTTATTTGATACAAAGTTCACATTCGTAAAAACATATTACAGCACTCACTTACACAGTCCTGTCGGCGAGTGACAGACAGGAATATGTGTAAGTATAAATATAATAAGGACTGTATAAGAGTGTGCCGTAATATGTTTTTACGTGTGTGAACTTTGTATCGAATAAGTTTCATATAAGTTCAACTTAATAGAGATAAATAACCTTGACATCATAATAATAAAAAGTTATGTTAAAAAACCATTATTGACATCAGGTATTCCTACGCTAGTGTCAATAATGTTGTCTAAATTTCATCCAGTTAAAGTTTAGTATTGAATATCTATAAAAAGTATCTAGTTAAAGTATATTTATAAATAGTGTTGAGAACAGATAATTATAACAATTAATTGATCAGTTAATTATAAAATGACTACTGAATAATGGTACTCACCTACACTTAATGAGAACAGTGTGTTTTGTGATATGGTTGAACATTACATAGTTGAATAATCGTGAGACCACAACAAAACAATGGATATGACTGTGGTATTTATATGCTTTATGCTATCGAAATATTTGCTTCAAATTTTTTAATGACTCAAACACTAAACATAGAAATACTAAAAAACGTGGTTTGGACTGATACTGATATAATAATAAGGAGATCGGTACTTGCCTACATAATTTATAATAACATTTCTACAAGTACTCTATCCAGCCTAATAGCTACATCTGTAATATCTCTAAATGGTTTTACGGCATCAGGACAAAAAAACCTTGGCTCAAATCTGACATTAACTGAAAAAAGTACACAAACCCCAACTATGCACTCATTGAAAAAAAATTATACCTCAACTACAAGAAAACAAAGTGCAGTTAGAGAATCAAACTATAAATAAAAATGATAACTATCAGAAACCCTAAAAAAACAAAAAGAAAGTTATAATATATGTACAGACAGTCATGGAAGACATCTTGATCATTTGTTACGAGAAAGACTTGATAAAGATGTTTTTAATATTAACAGTGTTATAATGCCAGGAGCTCGATTGGATGAGATTATAAATGAAGTCTGTGAAATTAATAAAAATCCAAGTGATTATGCAGTACTCATCGCAGGAGCCAATGATATTTTTAAGGGCCAAGTAAATGCTTTCATTCAAAATCTAAAACAGGCAATAATTAGGCTAAAACCTTGCCGAGTTATAATTGGAAATATTCCATTTCGGCGTGACCTCTCCTTGTACCACAGAATCAATGAAGATATCATGGTAGCCCATTTATACATTCATGAGCTGGCTCACACTATGAGTGAGATTTCCTTTCTTGATTTGACTGGTTTTTCGGATCTATGTTATGAAACATCTGGAATTCATCTGAATTATCGAGGAAAGAAGATAGTAAGCTCCAAGATTTTTAACCTTATTTCCACCAGTCAAACTTTAAAAGCAGCATATCCATCATATCATTGCATCATACCAATATCTAACAATATCAGTTTTGTGGAAGCTAACATGAAAGAGATAATAGCTAAATATCAGAAGAACAATAGTATTACCTTTGCACATTGCATTTCGGCTGACTTTCACAGTAAGCGTCATATGTCAGCAGGAGTGGCTGTAACATTTGGAAACTGTTTTAGGAGGCCATCTTCATCAGACCTGATAAACACCCACTTAACCTGTCAAAATAAGGAGAATATTAATGAGTATGGAATGGTGACAAAAGCTGAATACTACATGAAACCTACTACAGAAGATTACAACAAATCCTTTAGCCAACTAATTGAAGATATAAAAGAAAAGGATATTAAACTTCTCATTTGCTCACCACTGGGTTGTGTGAGGGCCAATGTACAGGTTGGACTATTTGCTAATAACATCTTAAATCTTCAGAGAGTTTCTGGAGCTTCCATCCATATTATAACATACAACCAACGCTCTACTAGGACACTGTTTAATGGCTACAATCATGATGAATTTCTAAAGCTTCTTCAACGTACGATTTCCGATCAATGCAATAACCAATCAAGAACCCCAAGTCCACATCAAGCAACACCAAGACTATCGCACTCCTACAGTACAATGTCAATATTCTCCTGTATTTGCAAGTCCCCCATTCCGAGGATGGTCTGCTTCAGATCATCAGAGTAAATCTAGGAAACATCATGGAACTACCACAACAATTACATCTGCAACCAGTAATGACGGGAGCACCACACTAAAACCTAGGATGTTGGACATGATATCTTTCCCTCCATTGGCAGCTTCAACCACATCTCTCTCTTAACAGCAAAGCTTAAGTGACTGTGATAGTGGTGAATATAATGGGCAATCTAGTGTTAACCTACAGACAAACGTACCTACACATAACAAGGGTGGTGATTTATTAAGTATTAGTATATTAGAGAGATAGGACATCAGCAAACTTACCTTAAAAGACAAGTTCACTAACATCAGAGTAGTAGTCACAAACACAAAATACAAAAAATCACACGAATTTTCAATACCACAGGCATTTTCTTCAGGTGAGTAGAGAGAGAGAGGCTCAAATCAAAACAAAAAAAAAAAAATCAAAAAAATTTGTGTGATTTTTTGTGTTATTGACTACTACTCTGATGTTAGTGAACTTGTCTTTTAAGGTAAGTTTGCTGATGTCCTATCTCTCTAATATACTAATTCCTTGCCTAGTGCCCTTTAACCTAACCTAAGATTTATTAAGTATGTCTTTTAACACGCAAAGCAAATATTTTTTAGGTTTATAAATAAAAAATTAATCACTTTAAATAAAATAAAAAATCAAAATAATATTTTAATTTTTCACCAAAATATTTTACATTTACCCTCTCGTATGGTCATTTTATCTATGAATTTGGAAGAAATAAAACCAGATATTGTTGCTTTGTGTGAGCATAAGATGTCTCATGAAGACATTTCTAGACTTAATTTAAATAATTACAAAGTATGCTCCTATTTTTCACGCACATTAAGTGCAGGGGGTGGGGTTATTATACTCGCCCGTAATAATGTTGTGTAAATGTTTGTCAATTAAATCCATCCAAGGTTTAGTAATGGAAAAGTAATTTGAATGCTGTCTAGCAAGAGTAAAGACAGATAAATATTGCTTTGTAATAGCATGTTTGTACAGATCTCCTCAAAACAAATATGAAGAACCATTTTTAAATAAATTAGAAGTATTGGTAGAAACACTATTAACAAAATACAAAAATATTTGCATTGTTGGAGATCTTAATATTAATGTTCTGGACCGTAACTCAACTTATATGAAATTTTCAAATCACATGGTCTAACCTACCTGATAGACTTTCCAACCAGGATTGGTAGTACATCTGCAACTGCTATCGACAAATGTATTACTAATATAAATAAAAATACAATCAAAGCTTACAGTATTAAAACAAAAATGTCTGATCATGATGGACAAGTTTTTGAAATATCAAACATAGACAGTAGCTGTTGGTCTCAGATACAAACTAAACAATATTGCAGGGCTTTTAAAACTATAAATATTGAGTTACTCTGTAAGTATTTACGTTCAGAGACATGGTTGGAAGTTTAACAGGCACCTGTGGCACAAAAAAATAACGTTTTTAATAATCTATTTAACTATTATTTGAACATATTATGTCCTAAAATTTGGATGACTAAAAAATTTATTAGCAAAAACACTTGGGTTACAGATAAAATTAAAAGCATTAAAAGAGATATCATAGAATTAAGCGTAAATGCCAAAGTAAGTAAGGATAAAGAACTAGTAAATGACTTAAAACAAAAGAAAAGGGAGCTTAGAAATAAAATTAAAATGTCAAAGTCAAATTACTTTAATAAAAGATGAGATGTTTCAAATTATGTTTGTTTATTTATTTTTTTATCATATGTAAGAACATCTGCCACTTACCTTGTTTCTTTCCATTTAAACCAGCTGCTACCCATCACTAATAATCTCATCACACTCATTGATCATATGTTTTATCACATTAATTTAATTTAATTCAGTTCCCAATAATTTGCATACTCTATGTTTAATCATTTTATTAATAAATATTTTCCTTTCTTAGATTTGGCATAATTTAATTTAAGAATTGGAAGTTGTTTTATTTATTTTATTTTTTTTTTTAACCTATTCCATTTTTCTAAAATATTTCAACATTAATTTAATTTTCTCATGATTTTAATATTTGATTTATTATAATACCAACCCCCACATTCCCTGGTGAAGTGAAGTGATCATCAAGCAACCAGTGACACATTGTTGTAATTGTGGATTGAGAAAGGAACTAGTAGCAGTGAGAGTCCATTATTAGTCTTGAAGGAGAGAAGATGCAGCCAGAATACAGTGACTTTATTTAGTGACATTCCCAATAAAAGTGTTTTTGTAAATCATTACAAAACTTTTATTTATTAAATTTGGCCACAAACATATTTAAATTTCCCAAAACATCAAGAATTCTAAGTTTGTGGTGAAGACAACTTTAAACTTAAATTTGGTGAGACCAGACCATAGACTAATTGCTGTGAAGATATTTTCCATTGAAAATTGAACTTTAAATTTGAACTTTCTCCCTACCTTTTCCCTTATTTGATAATTTTTTTTCTGATACTGTTTTTTTTAAATTATTCTCTTTTTCAAATTTTTAATTGGACAATTAAACATGAATAATATTAAATCTCATAAGAACATTGATGGCCAGCTCGACACCCCTTCCCTGAGGTATCTCTATGTTGTACTACCGAGTATGTTTTCAGCCGGAGCATAAACCAGAAGAAACCAAATTGTAAAGCAAGAAAGAAGATAAAAGCAAATTAAATAAAGACATTTTATTAACATAATATTTCACTGTACAACTGGTTATCTTATTGTATTAATACACTTCATTATTCCTTGTTGTACCCTATATATATATATTTTTTTTTAATTGTTAATTTTGGCGCCCAAATCGTGTTGGCCAGTTCAATGCCTTATGAGATTAGGTATACAAAAACAACTTCTAAGTTATCCCAAATCTAGGCCTGTGTAATATTTGTATGTTTGATATATCACCCATTATAGGTATCATAAAACCATCACCACATATCGAACTCTCATCACAATATAAGATTATTAATAGCCATGTCCCACAAACTTTATAATCTTAGAAATAGGCCCAATACAACAGATGAGACCATGGAGGACGCCATTCAAGAAGCTAGACAAACAAGCCAAACACTAACAGCTACATCTGACAAATATAACACATCAACATCTAATGCAAGCAATACAGATATAGCTACGAACACAAATAACATGAACACAAATAATGACATAGACATTTTATTTAACGAAATTCCGGCAGGAGAAGTATTTTTAGGATTTGACATTCCTGAAGCTGAGACGGCAGACGCCATGACAATGGCGGCGGACAATGTAAACAAACAGCTCCGACGAGCTCAACCAACCAGCCAATGGGAACACAGCACGGCATCATGGGACGGCGTTACCATGACAACGACCACCAGCACCAATCCAGTAACTACAGTCAACATAACAGCTGTTGAGTTAACGACGACGGAAGCGATGAATGAATCGATGACGTCACCCGCACATTCCATTGCTGATCATTCTACCGCGACGGACAAACAACCGGCTAGCGCAGATGCGAATACCGATTTGCTTTCACAAATTGCAGCACTTATAAAAGACAGTTCTTTAAAACTTGAATACCGTTTAGAACAAAGTATAAATGAATTAAAACAAGACAACTTAGAACTAAAACAAAATTTAAATCAGAACCTTAAAATATTTTCTGAATATATTGAAAGTAAAATCGATCACTTAAGCCATAAATATGACGAAGTCAAATCTGACCTTGACATAATTAAACTTACACGAGCCGAACAAAATAATAGAATGAATCACTTGGAAACAAATTTCGGCAACGAAATCCAAAAACAAAACCAGCAGGTCCGTGACGACTTAAACAAAAATATTGCAATCCAGAATGATAACATCAAGAAAGCCCTTGATAACAACACTACTTACGTTATAAATACAGTTGACATTAAATTACTTAATCACGCCACTGCTTGCCAGACAAACATTATCCAACAAAAGGAAGAATTGACTCACCAAATTCAGGACAGTACGAAACAAGTATTAACACAAATATTACCAATTACACAAAAACAAGGAGAAGATATTGATACATTAAACAAACTTGTACACACCTTTGGTAATAGAATCACCAACGTTGAAGGTCAAGTTAGTAATGGAGTTATATCAGGCACACCGAATATTTATGTCACATGTACCGGCAACAGCACCCATGCAACCGACAATAGTCCACCTAAATTTTACGGGAGAGCCCAAAACCCTAAGGAATTTTTACATAAACTAAAACGCTTCTATGAACGAAACATAACACACAACAAACCAAACAACGACTCGGAACACTTGCGGGACATTATTGAACAATGTTTAGAGCAACATGCTGCAAAATGGTTCGACCTGATTAAGGAGGAAATCCACAACTGGTCAGATTTTGAACATAACTTTACAAACAAATACTGGAGCCGCGAGATCCAACGAGGAGTAAAGCAGCGTATAGAGGTCGAAAGATACCGGCCCGGAGGAAAGCTGCCACGAGCAGAATACTTCATTGAACGAGTATTGACATTACGATCCATCACTCCACCAATCAGCGAGGATGAAATCATAAATATTCTTTCGGAACACTTTTCCGAGTTGATCCAAGACACCCGAAGAGTTCAGAATGTGAACACCGTCGCCGAGTTCGAATTGCTACTCCAAAGAGAAGATATTAAGGACGCACACCAGCGATCGAAAACTACCAGTCAACCAAGAAACGAACCACCACCACAGCGACAGTTTCAGCACCAGCCAGGAAGCAGACCTCCAAACAGCCCTCCTAGAAACCAGTATTACCGCAGCGATGGACAACAGCAACAAAGACGACCAACCTACAACAACGGGCACTTCAACAACTCTTCACCTGGATACCGGAGAGAATACGATAGAAGACCCAACTACAGAGGAAACTTCAACCAACATTACAACCGGGGCAACAATTCATCAAATCGAGACAACCAGCAATATCCCAGCCGAGAACAAGCACAAATATGCTCTGCCATAATAGAAAGGAGAAACCCAACGACTAGTTCACCTCCCAGTACTACAACAAGTACTGCGCTTTTAAACGCCTAAGCACTGACGAGTCCCAAGGCCTAGGTAAACTTCCCTTGTTTTATAATCATGGATTTCTATCCTCAGATTCCTCAGTGCAAAACACAAACCTCGGATTACAAAGGCCTTCTAATTTAGATAATAATGTAAATAATTCAAATCCAATATTAACCCTTAGTAATATATTTTGTGACTGTGACTTTTTACTAAATGAAGATCCTGAAACTAATAAAACTGTAGAAACAGCAAACAACATAAAATGTCCAGAGATTAATATTTTAATAAACAATGTGCCTACTTCCGCACTCATAGACACGGGTGCCAACATCTCATGTGTCTCAGAGCAATGGATAATAGAGAATAGGAGTAGATTAGGACGATATGAAGAATTATCTTTAACTGGCATACACATCAAAACTGCCGTCAGTGTTAAATCAAAAAGAGTTTCTAAGATATTAATGCTTACAGTTAATGTCAACGGTGTGGAAACTAATTTGCAACTAATCATGGTACCAAACCTCGTTCATAATGTAATTATTGGAATAGATACGATAAGACTGTGGAAGATGGAAATAAACTTTGATAGAAAAACATTGAATATAAACATAAATAATACTGAATTACTATTGGAGTTTGACGGGTGCAACCACGATGGAATCTTATGTTACTTAATGAACGACAATGATGTTGAATACAATGAAATGTCGGCATACGACCAAAACTTAGAAAGATCCTATATTTATGATAATTTTGAAACTTATAATGATACCACCCCTTCCTCCACAACGAACCTACAAGACAGGATAAATGCTGAGATAATAGAAGAAACTCTAAACCAGAACGAACTGCTCAACAACGAACAAAGGACTCAACTCACCGATCTACTTTTGAAGTATCAAAATACATTCTCTGATGCTCCTGGACTCTGCAACAAGTACCAACACAATCTAGAAGTTAAAGAACCTGAAACCTTCAAATGTCAATCCTACCCCGTACCTTTAGCCCATCAGAATGCTGTACTACAGGAACTACAACGAATGGAACAACTTGGGATAATTGAACGAAGTAACAGTACCTTTATCAACCCTATTATACCCGTAATTAAAAAGTCAGGTGAAATTAGATTGTGCCTAGACGCACGTAACATGAAGATCCGACCTACTAATTTTAATTTGAATGATCTTGTACTTGTGAAAACCCATCCACTGTCGCATGCTGTCGTAGGAGAAACCGCCAAACTTTTTGAAGTGTACAAAGGTCCGTTTAAAATTGACCAAATATATGGAACATCAACCTACGGAGTTAGAAGCCTTGATGGAAGACGGAAGTTTGGACCATACCACGTGTCTGCCATCAAACGTTACCTGTCCCCAACTCAAGAGGATATATGATTCAAATTAAGAACAAGAAACAAGTGTAGTTTACCTATAGACCTGTATTGTAAATATTGTATAGTAATTTAATTTTCTTTGTAACTTTGTATTTTCATATTTTGTGTTCATCCCATCAACCTACTCATCAATATGTATTTTGTAATGAATTTTTGATATGTACCCCTTGTCTAACAACTGTGTATGTGTAATAAAAACTGTGTACTACGACAAAGCCCATGTCTTGTTGAGAGGGGATAATTTCCTTAATCACCCAAGTAAACTACCTAATAACCCATGATTTTCCCCTATGATTGCTCCGCTAAATCCCCAGTGCGAGAAGATTCCCCCCTAATAGACTGTGAGTCCTGTGCAATAAACTGTGCCAGTGAAACCACCTTTCCCCAGTTTCCCTTACTTCTCCTTTCCCTGGTGACTTTTCCCCTTGTAAAAAAAAAAAAAACTCAAGTCACTTATTCGCCAGTGCTATGTCCCAATAACCTCCACAATTCCCTTTATAAACTGTATAACCCTTCTTGTATATAATTTGTAATATTGTCAATTGTATTATATTGTATTATGTAACCGTCTGTGTCATGTATGTAACCTTCATCATTTTGTATTGTTAGTTTTAAAAAATTTTGTCTATGTATGTTTGTATCTGTTTGTTTATTATGTCAACATAATTTTCACATCATGTTCGAAATCTTGTGATGACTTTCAGTAATCCCTGCAATTTCTGAGGGGATATTTGAGATGTTTCAAATTATGTTTGTTTATTTATTTTTTTATCATATGTAAGAACATCTGCCACTTACCTTGTTTCTTTCCATTTAAACCAGCTGCTACCCATCACTAATAATCTCATCACACTCATTGATCATATGTTTTATCACATTAATTTAATTTAATTCAGTTCCCAATAATTTGTATACTCTATGTTTAATCATTTTATTAATAAATATTTTCCTTTCTTAGATTTGGCATAATTTAATTTAAGAATTGGAAGTTGTTTTATTTATTTTATTTTTTTTTTAACCTATTCCATTTTTCTAAAATATTTCAACATTAATTTAATTTTCTCATGATTTTAATATTTGATTTATTATAATACCAACCCCCACATTCCCTGGTGAAGTGAAGTGATCATCAAGCAACCAGTGACACATTGTTGTAATTGTGGATTGAGAAAGGAACTAGTAGCAGTGAGAGTCCATTATTAGTCTTGAAGGAGAGAAGATGCAGCCAGAATACAGTGACTTTATTTAGTGACATTCCCAATAAAAGTGTTTTTGTAAATCATTACAAAACTTTTATTTATTAAATTTGGCCACAAACATATTTAAATTTCCCAAAACATCAAGAATTCTAAGTTTGTGGTGAAGACAACTTTAAACTTAAATTTGGTGAGACCAGACCATAGACTAATTGCTGTGAAGATATTTTCCATTGAAAATTGAACTTTAAATTTGAACTTTCTCCCTACCTTTTCCCTTATTTGATAATTTTTTTTCTGATACTGTTTTTTTTAAATTATTCTCTTTTTCAAATTTTTAATTGGACAATTAAACATGAATAATATTAAATCTCATAAGAACATTGATGGCCAGCTCGACACCCCTTCCCTGAGGTATCTCTATGTTGTACTACCGAGTATGTTTTCAGCCGGAGCATAAACCAGAAGAAACCAAATTGTAAAGCAAGAAAGAAGATAAAAGCAAATTAAATAAAGACATTTTATTAACATAATATTTCACTGTACAACTGGTTATCTTATTGTATTAATACACTTCATTATTCCTTGTTGTACCCTATATATATATTTTTTTTTTTAATTGTTAATTTTGGCGCCCAAATCGTGTTGGCCAGTTCAATGCCTTATGAGATTAGGTATACAAAAACAACTTCTAAGTTATCCCAAATCTAGGCCTGTGTAATATTTGTATGTTTGATATATCACCCATTATAGGTATCATAAAACCATCACCACATATCGAACTCTCATCACAATATAAGATTATTAATAGCCATGTCCCACAAACTTTATAATCTTAGAAATAGGCCCAATACAACAGATGAGACCATGGAGGACGCCATTCAAGAAGCTAGACAAACAAGCCAAACACTAACAGCTACATCTGACAAATATAACACATCAACATCTAATGCAAGCAATACAGATATAGCTACGAACACAAATAACATGAACACAAATAATGACATAGACATTTTATTTAACGAAATTCCGGCAGGAGAAGTATTTTTAGGATTTGACATTCCTGAAGCTGAGACGGCAGACGCCATGACAATGGCGGCGGACAATGTAAACAAACAGCTCCGACGAGCTCAACCAACCAGCCAATGGGAACACAGCACGGCATCATGGGACGGCGTTACCATGACAACGACCACCAGCACCAATCCAGTAACTACAGTCAACATAACAGCTGTTGAGTTAACGACGACGGAAGCGATGAATGAATCGATGACGTCACCCGCACATTCCATTGCTGATCATTCTACCGCGACGGACAAACAACCGGCTAGCGCAGATGCGAATACCGATTTGCTTTCACAAATTGCAGCACTTATAAAAGACAGTTCTTTAAAACTTGAATACCGTTTAGAACAAAGTATAAATGAATTAAAACAAGACAACTTAGAACTAAAACAAAATTTAAATCAGAACCTTAAAATATTTTCTGAATATATTGAAAGTAAAATCGATCACTTAAGCCATAAATATGACGAAGTCAAATCTGACCTTGACATAATTAAACTTACACGAGCCGAACAAAATAATAGAATGAATCACTTGGAAACAAATTTCGGCAACGAAATCCAAAAACAAAACCAGCAGGTCCGTGACGACTTAAACAAAAATATTGCAATCCAGAATGATAACATCAAGAAAGCCCTTGATAACAACACTACTTACGTTATAAATACAGTTGACATTAAATTACTTAATCACGCCACTGCTTGCCAGACAAACATTATCCAACAAAAGGAAGAATTGACTCACCAAATTCAGGACAGTACGAAACAAGTATTAACACAAATATTACCAATTACACAAAAACAAGGAGAAGATATTGATACATTAAACAAACTTGTACACACCTTTGGTAATAGAATCACCAACGTTGAAGGTCAAGTTAGTAATGGAGTTATATCAGGCACACCGAATATTTATGTCACATGTACCGGCAACAGCACCCATGCAACCGACAATAGTCCACCTAAATTTTACGGGAGAGCCCAAAACCCTAAGGAATTTTTACATAAACTAAAACGCTTCTATGAACGAAACATAACACACAACAAACCAAACAACGACTCGGAACACTTGCGGGACATTATTGAACAATGTTTAGAGCAACATGCTGCAAAATGGTTCGACCTGATTAAGGAGGAAATCCACAACTGGTCAGATTTTGAACATAACTTTACAAACAAATACTGGAGCCGCGAGATCCAACGAGGAGTAAAGCAGCGTATAGAGGTCGAAAGATACCGGCCCGGAGGAAAGCTGCCACGAGCAGAATACTTCATTGAACGAGTATTGACATTACGATCCATCACTCCACCAATCAGCGAGGATGAAATCATAAATATTCTTTCGGAACACTTTTCCCAGTTGATCCAAGACACCCGAAGAGTTCAGAATGTGAACACCGTCGCCGAGTTCGAATTGCTACTCCAAAGAGAAGATATTAAGGACGCACACCAGCGATCGAAAACTACCAGTCAACCAAGAAACGAACCACCACCACAGCGACAGTTTCAGCACCAGCCAGGAAGCAGACCTCCAAACAGCCCTCCTAGAAACCAGTATTACCGCAGCGATGGACAACAGCAACAAAGACGACCAACCTACAACAACGGGCACTTCAACAACTCTTCACCTGGATACCGGAGAGAATACGATAGAAGACCCAACTACAGAGGAAACTTCAACCAACATTACAACCGGGGCAACAATTCATCAAATCGAGACAACCAGCAATATCCCAGCCGAGAACAAGCACAAATATGCTCTGCCATAATAGAAAGGAGAAACCCAACGACTAGTTCACCTCCCAGTACTACAACAAGTACTGCGCTTTTAAACGCCTAAGCACTGACGAGTCCCAAGGCCTAGGTAAACTTCCCTTGTTTTATAATCATGGATTTCTATCCTCAGATTCCTCAGTGCAAAACACAAACCTCGGATTACAAAGGCCTTCTAATTTAGATAATAATGTAAATAATTCAAATCCAATATTAACCCTTAGTAATATATTTTGTGACTGTGACTTTTTACTAAATGAAGATCCTGAAACTAATAAAACTGTAGAAACAGCAAACAACATAAAATGTCCAGAGATTAATATTTTAATAAACAATGTGCCTACTTCCGCACTCATAGACACGGGTGCCAACATCTCATGTGTCTCAGAGCAATGGATAATAGAGAATAGGAGTAGATTAGGACGATATGAAGAATTATCTTTAACTGGCATACACATCAAAACTGCCGTCAGTGTTAAATCAAAAAGAGTTTCTAAGATATTAATGCTTACAGTTAATGTCAACGGTGTGGAAACTAATTTGCAACTAATCATGGTACCAAACCTCGTTCATAATGTAATTATTGGAATAGATACGATAAGACTGTGGAAGATGGAAATAAACTTTGATAGAAAAACATTGAATATAAACATAAATAATACTGAATTACTATTGGAGTTTGACGGGTGCAACCACGATGGAATCTTATGTTACTTAATGAACGACAATGATGTTGAATACAATGAAATGTCGGCATACGACCAAAACTTAGAAAGATCCTATATTTATGATAATTTTGAAACTTATAATGATACCACCCCTTCCTCCACAACGAACCTACAAGACAGGATAAATGCTGAGATAATAGAAGAAACTCTAAACCAGAACGAACTGCTCAACAACGAACAAAGGACTCAACTCACCGATCTACTTTTGAAGTATCAAAATACATTCTCTGATGCTCCTGGACTCTGCAACAAGTACCAACACAATCTAGAAGTTAAAGAACCTGAAACCTTCAAATGTCAATCCTACCCCGTACCTTTAGCCCATCAGAATGCTGTACTACAGGAACTACAACGAATGGAACAACTTGGGATAATTGAACGAAGTAACAGTACCTTTATCAACCCTATTATACCCGTAATTAAAAAGTCAGGTGAAATTAGATTGTGCCTAGACGCACGTAACATGAAGATCCGACCTACTAATTTTAATTTGAATGATCTTGTACTTGTGAAAACCCATCCACTGTCGCATGCTGTCGTAGGAGAAACCGCCAAACTTTTTGAAGTGTACAAAGGTCCGTTTAAAATTGACCAAATATATGGAACATCAACCTACGGAGTTAGAAGCCTTGATGGAAGACGGAAGTTTGGACCATACCACGTGTCTGCCATCAAACGTTACCTGTCCCCAACTCAAGAGGATATATGATTCAAATTAAGAACAAGTGTAGTTTACCTATAGACCTGTATTGTAAATATTGTATAGTAATTTAATTTTCTTTGTAACTTTGTATTTTCATATTTTGTGTTCATCCCATCAACCTACTCATCAATATGTATTTTGTAATGAATTTTTGATATGTACCCCTTGTCTAACAACTGTGTATGTGTAATAAAAACTGTGTACTACGACAAAGCCCATGTCTTGTTGAGAGGGGATAATTTCCTTAATCACCCAAGTAAACTACCTAATAACCCATGATTTTCCCCTATGATTGCTCCGCTAAATCCCCAGTGCGAGAAGATTCCCCCCTAATAGACTGTGAGTCCTGTGCAATAAACTGTGCCAGTGAAACCACCTTTCCCCAGTTTCCCTTACTTCTCCTTTCCCTGGTGACTTTTCCCCTTGTAAAAAAAAAAAAACTCAAGTCACTTATTCGCCAGTGCTATGTCCCAATAACCTCCACAATTCCCTTTATAAACTGTATAACCCTTCTTGTATATAATTTGTAATATTGTCAATTGTATTATATTGTATTATGTAACCGTCTGTGTCATGTATGTAACCTTCATCATTTTGTATTGTTAGTTTTAAAAAATTTTGTCTATGTATGTTTGTATCTGTTTGTTTATTATGTCAACATAATTTTCACATCATGTTCGAAATCTTGTGATGACTTTCAGTAATCCCTGCAATTTCTGAGGGGATATTTGAGATGTTTCAAATTATGTTTGTTTATTTATTTTTTTATCATATGTAAGAACATCTGCCACTTACCTTGTTTCTTTCCATTTAAACCAGCTGCTACCCATCACTAATAATCTCATCACACTCATTGATCATATGTTTTATCACATTAATTTAATTTAATTCAGTTCCCAATAATTTGCATACTCTATGTTTAATCATTTTATTAATAAATATTTTCCTTTCTTAGATTTGGCATAATTTAATTTAAGAATTGGAAGTTGTTTTATTTATTTTATTTTTTTTTTTAACCTATTCCATTTTTCTAAAATATTTCAACATTAATTTAATTTTCTCATGATTTTAATATTTGATTTATTATAATACCAACCCCCACATTCCCTGGTGAAGTGAAGTGATCATCAAGCAACCAGTGACACATTGTTGTAATTGTGGATTGAGAAAGGAACTAGTAGCAGTGAGAGTCCATTATTAGTCTTGAAGGAGAGAAGATGCAGCCAGAATACAGTGACTTTATTTAGTGACATTCCCAATAAAAGTGTTTTTGTAAATCATTACAAAACTTTTATTTATTAAATTTGGCCACAAACATATTTAAATTTCCCAAAACATCAAGAATTCTAAGTTTGTGGTGAAGACAACTTTAAACTTAAATTTGGTGAGACCAGACCATAGACTAATTGCTGTGAAGATATTTTCCATTGAAAATTGAACTTTAAATTTGAACTTTCTCCCTACCTTTTCCCTTATTTGATAATTTTTTTTCTGATACTGTTTTTTTTTAATTATTCTCTTTTTCAAATTTTTAATTGGACAATTAAACATGAATAATATTAAATCTCATAAGAACATTGATGGCCAGCTCGACACCCCTTCCCTGAGGTATCTCTATGTTGTACTACCGAGTATGTTTTCAGCCGGAGCATAAACCAGAAGAAACCAAATTGTAAAGCAAGAAAGAAGATAAAAGCAAATTAAATAAAGACATTTTATTAACATAATATTTCACTGTACAACTGGTTATCTTATTGTATTAATACACTTCATTATTCCTTGTTGTACCCTGTGTATATTTTTTTTTTTAATTGTTAAAGAATATCAACATCTTCAAATATAAGTAAGTCTATATGGAAATTAATCAATCTAGAGGTAGGAAATATAAAAGATCAGAATTCCAACTTAATGATCACTATTAATAACAAAATAATAAGTAATCCCATTGAAATCAGTAATCAATTTAACAACTATTTCAATAATATTGTTGAGGAATCAGTCATTCCCAAAACAGGATTTAAAAATTGTAATATTAAGGAAAATAAAGGCCATATACAATCAAACAATGCATTTTCTTTTAGGCAGATTGGTGAAAGTGAGGTAGATGGAATCATTTCATCTTTGGATAATAAAATGTCTTTTGGTGTGGATGAGGTGCCAATATTTCTTTTAAAGAATATTAAACAATATATAGTAAAACCATTGACTCACCTAACAAATTCTAGTTTGATAAGTAGTATTTTCCTGATAAGCTAAAAATAGCAAAAGTCATACCAGTGTTCAAAAATAAAGACAGAAAAGATATGTCCTGTTACAGACCGGTATCATTGTTATCAACATTCTCTAAAGTATATGAAAGAATTGTATATAATCAATTATTACATTTTTTAGAATCGAATCAGCTATTAGAGTCTGAACAACATGGCTTTCGCCCAGGTCGCTCTGTAATCACCGCAGGAATAGAATTTATACAAAAAGTCATAAATAAAATAGATTCTGGTGAAAAGATGATTAGAGAATTAGAGAAACGCTGTTTTTGGCATTTAAAATTTTTGTCACTAAAAAGACTGCCATCTTCGATTTAATAAATTTTTGAAAATCCCTTCTTATTGCACATCTACAACATAAGACCTTTGACTTTACAAAATTTCGGCCTCGTAGGCTTATTACTTTTTTAGTTTCAGCGATGAGTGAATGAGTCATTGGTATTTGCCTGTTATAGGTATAGATAAAAAATATCTTGTAAAAAGGCTTAAAAAATGCAAATTATAAGTAATTTATGATTGAATCTCATAACAAGTCCAAAAGTGTTTGGCTAGTTCATGTAATTTTACTTATTGTTCATGTAACTCCGTAGCTAATTTTTACGACTGACCAGACATTTTTGGACTTGTTATGAGATTCAATCATAAATTACTTATAATTTACATGTTTTAAGCATTTTTACAAACTATTTTTTATCTATACTTATAAAAGGCAAATACCACTGACTCATTCACTCATCGCTGTAACTAAAAAAGTACTATGCTTACGAGGCTGAAATTATTAAGTGTGCTAACAAATAATAAGATTTCTTAGAAGGATTATTTAGTAATAAATTATCCTAATATTACTAGTGTTTATTTTCATACTAATTCTTCGTCATTTTCAAATGTAGTTATAACTTTTAATTCATTTACAACTATAAAAGAGAACCATGTAATGACTCAAGGATTGAAAAACATTATCTTGAGGGTGGGATGAAATATCTTTTATTTTACTAGAATATTCTGCATGTGTTATTGCTCAAAATAATTCAAAAATGGGCAAAACATTGAAAATATTCGTTTAATATCAATATTGAGTAACATTTTTAAATGTTTAGAAAAGCAACTGTTTATATAAGTCTCTATAAAGAGATAAGTAATTTTATAACTCCTCATAAGTTTGGGTTTTTGGAAAAAGAAGAACTTGAAATTGCTTTGACAACCAATATCATGCTTTGACTCACCAACATCGGCAGGGATGTTAAATGTAATGGTGATATAGTAAAGTCTGGCGAAGAGTGGCTGGATGACCTTGAATGGACGTCATGACAGCTTGAGCGGACAAAATGCACAATTGGTTCTTACTTTAAAAAAATGTCTCGTAATATAATAGGAGAGATAGGGTAGAAAACTTACCCCTGAAATGAGGACATGTCCACTAACACAACATGAAGAAAACAAAGACACAACACAAATTTCATAAATTAGCAAGGAAAGTTTTCTTAAGTCCTGTCTCTCCTATTATATTAATTCCCGATTTAGTGCTCTATAACAAATAGGTCATAACAAAAATATGTGTTTTAATCGTAAAATAAATCGCATAACAATTCCAGTGATAAAATATACATATAAATGCTGCAAAAAATGTAGATTGATCAAACACCTACTATCTTATTGATTACTGTAATAGCTTTGAGAATTGTTAAAATAATCACCGGATTTTATATGAGCAGAATTGTTTATAGTAGTATGTGGGTCCATTATCATCCCTCTTAATCCTGAATTTTCTAAAGGCTTCCTTTTTCTCATAAACGATGTTAACATTGGAAAAATATTTGTATCCTCTATATTGATTTTGGTCTTTGGATTTCTACGATTCAAGCTCAAAACAGTTTTGTTCCTGAGGTGTGGAGGAATGTAGACACTCACAGTGGGATTTGTCAGTTCCTTCCACACTGGTATTTTTACAACCTCTATCTTATCTTCTGGTGCCTGTATTAAATCATCCTTCTCTTCTGTTTTTGCTTCAAGTTCTTTCCAAGGAGATGATAAATTACTTATTCCGTTTGGACTTCCCGTCTCATCATCTTGCTCTATTACTGTGGAATTTTGAATCTTAAGGCCAGTATAGTCTTTCTTTCTTTCTTCATAATCATTCCATTCATTATCAATTTGCTTCACATATTTGTCCCTTTTATTATCAGTGATTTGCAACTTCTTGTCAATTTCATTTGCAGTGGTAAACTTTCCAACTCTAGATTTTTTCTTGTCTTTCTTCGCAAAAAAGTTGTTAAGATCATCCATTAGTTGTTGTGTAGTGTTATTCAGAAAATTTTATAATTATTTTGATGACTTAAAACAGATGTATTATTTGAAAATACTTCTTTTTAACCCATTAAATTAGAATCAAGAAAAAGCTATCATTTTTATGTCCAAACATTATTTACTTTGTTTGAAGCAGCTGATGTATTTATAAATTTTAGAACTGTGTAAAAGATGGTTAAATCATAGTAAAAGTTTTATATATTTTATATACAACCTCTTTAATAATTAATAAAACAGTTAAGTTTTACATCAAAAATATCAAGTTCTTTTGTTTTTCTAAACAAACTTATAAAATCATATGTTAGATAAATAAATTTAAAAATTCAATAGTATTTTGTTGGAAATATTTTATTTACTTGATTTTGATTAGAATACTCTATTCATTGTTTTAAGTTTTAACAATGATGGCCAATTAATCACAATAGTGGTTGTTGACTTAATGATAAATTAAATATGTATGCTCTGTAATTTAGTCTGTATCATACAATTCAGTCTACAACAACTTTCCAACCATCATCTCTAAGTGAGAAAGATCAAACAATAATTAAACTTCATTTATTGTTGGTGGAACACATTTAACTCTTGATATACGCTAATTTATTAGTTTACCATTCTGCTATGGTTCTCTTTTAGTTTATCCTAAATCATTTTGACAAATATCTTTTTCCTGCTAATTTACCTGACTTAATAGCAACTGTATTTGTCAAAAACGCCTAGCTAATATTGGCCATTTTGTAGGCATTTATTATAAATTTCATTTTATACATCCATGCACTTACAATGAACCAGAGTATCAAATAAGCCTAAAAGTTGCACATGCTATATAATATATGAGTGTTCTTTGTTACTATTGAAAATTATAAAAAATAAAAAGGGTGGAGTTATGCCTGGGAAAGTATATAATATTTATGAGTTATAGATTCTAAGATATCCAAAATGTAACAAATGTTATCTAGTTTAGAAAATATTTAACGATATGTACATAAACAAAAAAGTTGTGCCATGTACATAATAAGTGTGTAGTATAAACCACAAAATTTATCACTGCTAAAACCATTATATGAAAAGCTCATTTTCTGTAAAGACTACAGAGTTAAAATTACTCTTACAACTATCATAAAGATATGGGTTAACATAATATAAATATTTTGGCTGTACTAGCCAACTTAAACGTAGTAGACAGGGTAATGTATTACACTTGTTATACTTAATAAGTAACAAATTCAAATAATACTATTAGCATATTGGAGAGATAGGACATCAACAAACTTACCTTAGAAGACAAGTTCACTAACACCAGAGTAGTAGTAACATAGATAAAAGAATCACATAATCACACAAATTTTCAGTACCAGTGGCACTTTCTTCAGGTGAGTAGAGAAAGTGCCAGTGGTACTGAAAATTTGTGTGATTATGTGATTCTTTTATCTGTTATGAAAATTTGTGTGATTATATGATTCTTTTATCTATGTTATGAAAATTTGTGTGATTATGTGATTCTTTTATCTATGTTACTACTACTCTGGTGTTAGTGAACTTGTCTTCTAAGGTAAGTTTGCTGATGTCCTATTTCTCCAATATGCTAATTCCTGGCCTAGTGTCCTTTAATCTAACCTAAAATTGTATTATTAGTTACTCTGTAATTTGCAAATAATTACATTTAAAGTTTAATGTGGAAACCTATTCTATAAAATGAAAAATAAAAGAGATTCTATTATAAACATTAATTATAGTTTATTTTCATATTGAATAATCCTTTAGCATGAAAAAAACTTAACATATTAGGGTTTAAGGGCCCATAAAATTTTAGCATACGCTAATAAGCTAGTATTTTTTGTTAGCGGCGTAACCGACAGAAAAATGCAGGCTCACATTTAGTGGATAAACTTAACCGACAGAAAATTGCAAGCCATCATAAGCACTGTACAGTTCAGATTTGGCTAAGGGCCTTCACTAAGCCACAGTATCGAAAAACCTCTAAACATCAGAACAGCAGTGGGAATAACGTTACCGTTCATGTTGCTACTTATGTCTACAATTTTTTCAAATTGTCTATATACAGGTACATAATCAGTTGCTGTTCATCTATTAAGGTAATTTCTCCATTTTGTGGATAGTTACTTGTGCAAAATGAGTCTTAATTAACCGAAAGTTGGAAAAACTTTTTCATTCACCAAGTCCAAGATTGGTCAGAAAATAATTTGCTGTCCTCTGCAATTAAGGTGGAGTCCCTGCCTTGTACAGTGCCTTGGTAAATTATATACTTGTATATCCAAGATGATTATGTTTTGACAGTTATCCAAGAGATCTGCTAACATCCTATTGTCATCCAGCAGGGAGGTGTGTAACTTATTAGTCGATAAATGATATCCAAATGGAATATTTCCTACTAATATGAAGGACCTAGTTCAAGTTGTTTTACAACAATACTTTGCTCTCTCTCTCTCTCACTCACTTACTCTCTCTATCTTTTTTTTTTTTAAAAAGGAGAGGCCGATCTCCTCCTTAACCTTACTCTGACCATTCCCCATAGACCATTGATCTGTGCGAGGAACTTATTCAGTCAGAGTAAGGTTATTTAGAGAGAATATATCTTTCTCTCTAAATGCCTTGTAATATTCTATAATAATAGGCACAGGGGCACTGATCTATATCACACTATTCCTGGTTGTCCAAATCTGTGCAGTTAAGCACTGCACTTGGTTCAACCGTTCCTTGAACTGTATTTGTCTCCAAGCAAGGGGTCTAGCTTTGAAGTGATGGTACTTCAATGACTACCCTATTATATTATTGAAAATACAGTTCCTTGAAAAAATTTGGTCCTATTATTCTTCTTTCCTCTAACTGACTGCAAGTGCTACGTATAAGTTCAGCATCTCTTACCGTACTGTCGCTGTCAAGAATAGCATACTTATTTGAGAAAGAATGGGAGTGTAGGTTGTTAATCAATGTTATTGCGATGAATTTCATATCTCTTTGTTCCTCTTAGAGTTGAACTAAAATTAAGGTGATACTCAGTTTATTTTGGCCTAGGTATCTCTGTGATAAGTTTATTTTGTAACTAGCATACTTCACTGATTCAATAAATCAATATGCAAAATAATGAAATGATAGTTATATATGTGTATGTATATTGTCTTTCAACGCTAGTGGCATTTTTTACTAAGTATTCCAATATTGTTATGGGACAACTGTCCAAAACTATCAAGCTAAATTTTGTTTTGTCCAAAGATTATTTTTAAATATGAGAATTTGTAGAGTACAACTAATAGTGTTATTATATTATTTAGCCTTCTTTACTGTATTACATTTACTAATAGTTATTTAAATCTATTTTGTTATTACATTTTTATAAATATTCAGTTAAATATGATGGGTGTTGTTTTCAATTAATATTTGTGTTTGCAGTGCAATGTTTTTTCAGGTTATGATAATAAATAAATTAAAAATATAATACCAATAGAAACAAATAAATAAACACAAACAGTTTGCACATTAGTGCTGACCTAAACAATGTAAAAAATAACCTGTCAAAACAATCTGGTTCTCCATTTTCAATAACAGATTCTAAATTAATGTTGAGTTTTTCAATTCATAAAGTTATAATATGAAAAATGCTAATAGACTGGTTGTGAAACAATTTACTTCTGATTCTTCTGGCTACATAATCAAGGCTGTAAGCACAGCTACTGGTAAGCTAACCTTATAATCTCTTTGTTGATAAGTTAAGAAAACTAAAATATTAATAAAACACTGGAACCAGCTGTATAGGTAATGTTTATTTAATTCAAAATGTAGAATAATTTCTTTAAAATTTACTGTTTCACTAATTAGTATTCTCATGATATCGTCCAGTATATTAGAAGAAAGAAGAAATTCACAAGAATTTGGAAATAATGGTTTAGTTGGTTTACAAAATAACGGTAATACATGTTTTCTCAACTCTGTTATTCAATGCCTTAGTAATACAAAACATCTGCTTGAATATATTATGAAAGAGGAATATCATAATGATATAAATAATCCATCAAGAAGTTTATTAATAAGGCGATTTGCTGATTTAATTCAAAGCATTTGGGGAAACCGGCAAGGCTCCTTAAATACTTACTCTCTTAAAAGTGCCATTGTTATTTATGCTCCTCGATTCAATGGATATAACCAGCATGATGCACAAGAATTCTTTAGATATCTACTGGCAGGCCTACATGAAGAATTGAATAAAACAAAAGCAAAAGAAGCAAAATCATCTGATTCTAATGAATCTAGGTATGATTTAAAACAGAGGAATAACTCAATTAGTGGTGAAGAGACCTGGCAAAAGTATTTACAAACTGACAACAGTAAAATAGTTCACATATTTGGTGGTCTACTCCGCTCTATATTAAAATGCACCATTTGTGGTTTTACATCAACAGTGTTTGAACCCTTTTGGGATCTCTCTCTGCCTATTCCTTCAAATAATGGACACTCACCATTCCAGCATCTTAATCTAAATCATTGTTTAGATTTTTTTACTAAGGAAGAAGTATTGGAAGGTAATGAAAGACCTACTTGTTCACAGTGTAAATCTAAGCAAATTTGTACTAAGAGGATTTTAATAGAAAAGCTACCACAGGTTCTCGTCATTCACTTAAAAAGATTTTCCAATGAAGTAATTGCTCAAAAGGTGAACACCTCTATTGACTACCCGATAAATGGACTGAACATCACTGCCTATGTAGCCAATACCTCATACCGGAGCATTTTGTACAATTTGTATGGAATTATAAATCATTACGGATCTTGTCAGTTTGGCCATTATACTGCATGTTGTAAACACCCATACTCTGGAATTTGGCATCATTTTAATGATAGATTAGTATCACCCATGAGTTTAGATCAAACAAACAGATTAGAAGCATATATTCTCTTTTATGAGATAGATAAAAAAAGATAGATTTTGTTAGTTGATATGTTTGTAGTAAACATAATTTTGTTCATAATAACAAGATCCTTTGACTTTTAGACAGAGTTCTTGTAACTGTTGTTGAACTAATAAAATTTGTTCCATACAAAATAATAAAGCTTATAATAAACTGAAAATGTTTACTTTTTACCAAATTGATTTTCCCCATTGATGTGATAAAGCATTGCAAATAAATTAAACTGTTTTTAGCTGTTGCATTAGTGGTTATACAGTATTTATATTATTTATTTATATTGTATTGTATTGGTTAAATGGCATTTACTCAGTGGTTGCAATCAACGTAGACACTACAAGAGTAGTCTGGGGTGTCTATGTTGGATGGTCAAGGTTCAGATGTTGTGCAGAGAAGAGAAACCTTAGATATTAACATACAGTTGTAGATCCCTTAGTTATTAATAAATTGCTCTTTCTAAGGTACAGTCAACCTTAGTTAGTAACAATGACTACACTCATTCATCACACTCATTTGACCATATCTTGACGATTGTTGTCTTACCAATGAATAATGCATTATTAATTTTACATATTTCATCCAAAATATACATATTATGAAAATCTGAAATGACGAAATTGGTCGGTAAATGATGAATGCAGTTTTTGTTACACTAATTAATATACATCATTTTCTTAGGAAAATGTTATACTAGTTTATAACTTTTGTTGATCAGTCCACCAAAGTATAACAAGAATTAATTGTACTGCATAATTAACCTGGTGATTCTTGAAAATATAATTTTTGTAAAACATTATTTTGGGGAAAAAATTGACGTAGTATAATTTAAGTTTCCCTAAGTCATTGGACCAATAATTTTTTGAAGATGTACATTCTAGGAATCAAATAATTTATGTTCAATATGAATTACTCACTATTATAATTTTGCGCATTTATTACACAAACACACACACACGTGTTAATAAAAGGATTTTAGTGAGATTTTCTTCTGATATTTCTCCTAATTTTACTGTTTTAATTTGTTCAAAAAGTTACCACAAGGTTCTTATCTGGACCTTAGTAAGTTTTAGTTAGTGGTGTACATTCTTGTCTATTTGCTTCTTTTTTTGTATAAGGACATTTACATTCTTACATTATTACATATGAGACGCCGACACAACGTTGTGCGTATTTTAAGGCGAATATGAATGGTTTTATGAGTGTAGAATGAGTGTGGATGAGTGTAGTCTGGTTACTAACTGAGTTCAACTGTTCCTCAGAAAGGGCAATTTATTAATAGCCCAACAGCCAGGGCAACTAAGGGACCTACAGCTAACGTGGAATCCGAACCACGTAGTGCTGGTCTGATTTTCAGCTAATCGACAAGCCTAATACTCAGTTATCTCCCCCACACAACATCCGCACAATGATTACCACCCAACATGGACACCCCAGACTTCTCTAGTAGCGTCCACGCCGATAGCAACCACCAAGCGGACGCCATGTCGGTATTAAGAGGACCGAGCATACAACCTATCGCCTACAATCTCCCAAACACTTAGCTTTTTAAGTAACAACTAACTCAGGTTAACTTATAAAGAGTTTAATTAACTGATTGCTATTGTTTTGTAAACTTTTAGTTACTCAAAATAAACCTAGTTTATTTTGATGTGTTCCTTTTGCACCACCACACTGTAATTGTGACATCAAGCATTAAAAAAATATTACTTTGTATCCTAGTTAGTAAAATTTTGCAATGTAAAAACACTTGTTTGTGTCACATGGATTTTCTTTTGGTTCTGTACCTAAAAGAGCATTGTTTTGTACATCTCTATGATTTTTCAAGCTATTGGCCTTATCTTTAACTTTTTCTATAATACTTGTGAAAAATACCTTAAGAATAAGTAGTGTAATATATATTTGTATTACGGTTAGTTGTTCCCAATGATTCATTTAGTTCCTTCAAAAGGTTAATTTAATAATAATTAATCAGTAGAAGTGATTGGGTATTTATCTTTACATAAATTAATTTTATATGATATACAATTTTGCTCTTTTACATGTAAGACTGAATAGACATTTGTAAAATATAAATGTGTGGTACAGAATTGCACTGCAGAATTGTATCTTTTTACCTATTTCCTAATTAACATCTTTTGCAGATGCATCCAAATTCGTAATTATTTATAAAACTCATTTTCAACTTTGCTTTTCATACCTATATCAATCCAACATGTTCAAATACAAGGAAATATATCTACAACAATGCAGTTATTTTTTTAATAAAACGAGAGGCTGTAGTCCCTTGTTATGTATTAATTTATTTTTATTTGAGGGTTTTATATCTCAAAATCTAGGACTTTCACAAATAAACAAGAAGGAAATTCTTAATTAAATTTTAATTCATGGTATAACCTAAGATATATATTCAAATTTACTATTGAACTAGGGGACACTCCTGCACACCTTGTATGCTAACCTTGTAATTTGCTACGCTTGTGAGAGAAGCTCGGCCTACGTCCTCATGGGGATGCTCAGCCTATGCCCTCGTAGGAATCTCAGCCTGTATCACCATGAGTTTTTGTTTTTTTGGGTAATGGAGCCCATAAAATTAGTATTTTTCAACATCTCATGGTATATTAGGATTCAAGAGAATAATAACTCTAATTCAATATCCCTCTTGGTTTTGTTGATGTACCTTTACTTATTTTTGAGTTTCGGAGCATTGTTCTGATTTTTGGGGGCAGAGCCCATAAATGTTATCTTACTAAATATAATGGTACATTCGTATTTAGAAAATAAATACTTGTAGTTTGACACCCCACTTGGGCGTTTTAGTTTAGTATTACCATTTTTCTGTTTTCAGAAATTTTTTTATTCTTAGGGTGGTTACTCCACAATACTTGCCTTTTTCAGAATCAGATGGTATATTGAATACAGGATATAAATTCCTTTAACTTGATTCTCCACTTGATTACATAAAGTTGGTACCATAATTTAAGAGTTTACATTTTCAAAAATTTTTATTTTTGAGCTCTAGCTAGATACACACATTTTTTGAGTTTACACAGACATCACGCATTGATCTTCAATTTTGTAAATATAATGATTTGTTTATTTTAATCCCTTAAATTAGGTTCTAAAATTAAATTTGTGGATTTTGATTTTTAGTTAAATTGATATATCTGGTTATTAAACATGTGCAAAATATACAAAGAATATATTGTCACATTATGTTGTAAAAATGTAATAATTCCATAACAAATGTTTAAATTCAACATTGTATGCAATTATTAACAATGAATTTAAATAATTTATTACATAGCTATTCCCAGAGGGTAAAAAATGCTTAAATAAAACTAAATAATTAACAAAACTAAAATGACTATAATATCCTTAAGATTCGAATAACTTTTACCAAATAAAATTATGTTTACAAAGAATAAATCATTTTCATATTTCCTTGCGAAATAAACTAATTATTCTCACACGTTGCCAGTAAAAAAAAAAAAAAAATGGTTATGTAAAAAATAATAAAAGTCTTATTTCCCCTACTGCATTGATCAAAGAAATGTTCAAATTGTACTTTTCACGGAAAACATTCACCAAACTGCAAACAGATACAATTTCGTAATATTATGAAAATTAAGTCGAATTTCAAATATAATGTTCACACTATTTACATATACATACAGTTCAAGTTTTGAAATTTTTATTCAAGTATTTTATGAGCTAGGTAAACAAATTACTTTTTAGCAAATGTCCCCATAGTAAATACATAAGAACCTTTCTTGGGCCAAAAATTCCACCAAACCTTATATATACTTAGTTTATTTTATATTATTTTACTCTTGGCTTGTACAGTATTTTATGGCAAGATATAACAGCAGTTTCTGCTTGAAGCAATTTACTTAGTATTTTGTCTATAAATAATCTTATTGTTGGATGAAAAAAAAACTTCTCTGATTTTTTTCTCTGGAGGTATCAGACCTAAAGCTTCCATTCAAGTGTGCAGATGTTGGGGTAGAGTGCCGGGAAATGCCTCAACAATTTAGTACCAGTCACTACATCACTCACTACATCAAGTATTAGTGGTATTATGTAATACCACTAACCTAACCTAACCCGCCCACCCACCCATACACGGACAGTGGTATTGACCCACCCACCCACCCATACACGGACAGTGGTATTGACCCGCCCACCCACCCATACACGGACAGTGGTATTGACACGGACACTGTATGTGTATGGGCGGGTGGGTGGGTAGATACCACTGTATGTGTATGGGCGGGCGGTTGGGTCAATACTACTGTATGTGTATGGGTGGGCGGGTGGGTCAATACCACTGTATGTGTATGGGTGGGCGGGTGGGGTGTATGAGCACTTTGGGTCTGAGGTGTCTATGTTGGGTGGCAATCAGGGTCCAGATGTTGTGTAGGTTCTATACAATTGTACGTGTATGGGTGGGTGGGTGGGTTAATGCCATTGTATGTGTTTGGGTGGTGGGTGGGTCAATACCTCTGTACGTGTATGGGTGGGTGGGTGGGCTTATAGTATTAATAACAAATTTTTTTTTTTAAATTAACATGTACAAGAATTACTTTTAAAAGCTGTAAATTTTGTATTATACAACATTATAAGAAAATTATATATTGTATACCTAAGAACCATTAAAAGTCTAAAATACTTAGGTACTTAAGATACATTTTGAAATACTGATTTCTTATTAACCCTGGTTAGTATATGTATGAAATATTTGATCATTTAACCGTCTACCTGTGCTCAAATACATAAACGAAACATGAAAGGAAAGGTTTAAAGAATAAACATGGCAACATTTATTAGTTTGAAGAAATTGTTACTTTCTTCTTTATCTGTAGGTTTTAGAATGTATTGTATGAACCAAAAAATATTCTTTACAAGTTTGTCTGATAATTCATTTTGGAATAGGTACCCTAATGTCAAAAATGTGACTTTCACGAAAGAAAAACAACAAATATACGTAATAAAGTATAATTTAAGTTCAATTTTGAATAAAAATAACATAAAATACACAAAATAATATTTTCAATCTTCTCTCAGCTTTGTTGTCGATATTATGACAGTTTAGTTTTCCATTTATTGTAATTTATACGTCATTGATAACTTTGTAATCATTCTACCACTGGAAAAATTAATAATCAAATGAATATATTAATTTTGTGATCTTGGCAATGATTGTGTGATTGATAACTTATCAAAATTAAATCATCTTCTTTGTCTTTCTTATTCATTTGCTTTATCCATGACTATGTCCCAATTTTATAATTGTTACTCATTGTAATCAGTCGCAAGCATCAGTATAATTGCTGGGATAATATACATTAAATGTTAATTTGTCATTACGATGTTTTACAAAATGTGTTATTTTTATTTATTGCAATTTTATTTAAAAAATGAAATAATGTTAATGTTTGGAACATGAATAAAGTTTGGCATTCCCCCTATTTCAGTTATATGACTCATAGTCGGCACTGGTGGCACAGTGCTGTAACCCAGCTACTTGGGGACAGTGTAGTGGAGATTGTAGGCACTAGTGGCGCAGTGATGTAACCCAGCTACTTGGGGACAGTGTAGTGGAGATTGTAGGCGATAGGTTCTATGATCGTTCCTCTTAATACCAACACGGTGTCCGTTCGATGGTTGCCATCAACGTGGACACTACTAGAGAGTCTGAGGTGTCTATGTTGGGTAGCAATCAGGGTCCAGATGTTGTGTAGGGAGGAGAAGTGAGTGTAAAGCTTGTAAAATAATAGCTGAAAACCAGACCAATTCTATGCGGTTGGGATTCCAAGTAAAATTGTAGGTCCCATAGTTGCCCTGGCATTGGGCTATCAATAAGTTGTCCTTTCTGAGTTAAGTCGAACTCAGATAGTAACAATGACTACACTTGTTCTTCTATGCTCATCACACTCATTCACTCCTTATATTCACCCATATATCTAAGACTGGCGTCTTAGAAATGAATAGAAGAGTGGATGTAACATACATAACCAGCATATACAAAACTATATATTTTCAAAAAGTAGACAAAATATAGAAACCATTGGCTACCTTGGATTTTAATTTGTTTCATCATAAGTTACTTTGTTGGACACAATCTCCTGTATTTGATTCTAAAAACTGTTTTTGAAAAAAGTTATTTATAGAATATATTGGTATATATTCCAAAATATTTGAGCAGCTCTAGCTAAGGAGTTGAGGCACTGATTTGTCAAGTAGCCAACCCAATTTACATTCTGGTGAGATTACCAAGAATCAGAATCATTGAAATAGGTATCGTTACAATATATTCTTAAAAGTAAGTCACCCTAATGTATTTACACAATGCACACATGACATTCAAGAAATTCCTTGTTGTATAAAAGGGGTTGCTTATAAGCCAGGGGTATACTTTTGATCTAAAACTAGGTACATCAAGTACAATCTTAAAGATTCAGGCAGCTTATTGAAAAAAATCATGTGCAATTACTATCCGTAACAAAAGTTTGGAGACTCGAGTTTGGATGCTTACAAAAATTAAACTAACAAAGCTATGGTAATGGAACCTGTACCAATATTTTCATTGTTTTATTGTGCGTTGATAGGTGTCAACAAAAAATTTTTTGAATTTTTTTTCATATTTATACTTCGTAATACTTTTCACTAATTCCAAACAGATCTTGACTTTTGAAAATCGCTGACTAAATACCCGTTCATATATCTTAATGAAAATTTAATACGTGACTGGTTATAATATTGAAAATACTATATTAAAGTTTCAAAATTTTTCTTTCATTAGAAAAAAAGTTCTTGTAGATTCTATAAAACAACTTTTTCTAAGCAATGGCTGATCTGACGAGGTTGAACTTGACATTGTTGTAATAAGCTAATTTCACATATTTAACTACATACTTTGTTAACCTTTTACAGCCCATCGTGTATTTTGTAGCGATTTTTATTTGATAGCGAAGCGATGTGCACTGAGCCGTGAGTAACGTGTCCGGCGGGACTGCAGTGTTGCCAAGTTGCTGCCAGTCCAGCCGTCATCCAGGTTCGTATAAGAAAAGGTAATGTAATATTTTTGGTTTTCAATATTTTTATACCATTTCCCATCACTTTTTCTCATGAGGGCTGTGGACCTCCAATTGCAAGTTTAAAAATGGTTATATTCCTGTAATAAAAGGATTTGTCATAATATCTATGTACAATATTTAGATTATTTAGAAATACTCAGCCCATGAAGGGCTATGTCATAATATTTAATGTCAATGTACAGTATACAAGAGGATTTAAACTCTGCTACTCAATTGACAGAGTAAAATCACCTCAACATTCTTCACTCGTCCTCTTTAGAATAATCACTGTCAACGGATATTTCAGAATCAGTAGTTACTGAAATAACCATTGGCTCTACTTCAGGAAGGTCTTCATTGAGTTCATTAAACTTTCTAAATCTGAACCCAAGTTTTTTTACTGTTCTTTGTAGTGTCATTTTTGACATTGAAGGGAAATCCGACATGTTTTCATTGAGTTGATGTAGTAATGTTTCTAATGTAGAGTACATCTTTTTCAAATAGAAGTCATAAATAGTTCTTCTTAAAGCACCAAGAGTGAAGTCATCTAACCAGATCTTCGGCCGTCCTTGTTGCACACACTGTCTCTTCCTTAATGGTGGAGAAAAACTTCCATTTTCTTTGTTGGACGCTGCTCCAATCCTCTTCACCAATGACAAAGATATTCCTAAACACATCCTTGTTTTTTCATAAACTGGAAAGTGTTTGTCACCCAATCTCTAACCCTCGGTCTTAAAAAAAAACATATTGCACTTAATATCATTACAACTTCTTGCTCGGAAAAATGTTCTCTGGGAGGCATGGCTGTTCTTTGGGAGATGCTTACTCGACAACAACTCACGCAGAATATAGAAAATAAGTGTCAGCGTGCCTTTAAGTAGAGGTACAGGTTATGAGTCATGCATTATTCAGAGACAACAGTCATATTTACCAGATATTTTACAGGGGTGGCCTTACCAGTGAGTCACGACTTTAGCCTGAAGAGGGTTGTTCACCTGTCAACAGCGCATTCCTGACACACAACTCAGGACCGAGCGCCTCGCTGCGAACGGCGTTCTCACTTCAGTGAACATCGCTTCACTATCAAATAAAAATCCCTACAAAATACACAATGAGCTGTAAAAGGTTAACAAAGTATGTAGTTAAATATGTGAAATTAGCTTATTACAACAATGTCAAGTTCAACCTCGACAGATCAGCCATTGCTTAGAAAAAGTTGTTTTATAGAATCTACAAGAACTTTTTTTCTAATGAAAGAAAAATTTTGAAACTTTAATATAGTATTTTCAATATTATAACCCGTCACGTATTAAATTTTCATTAAGATATATGAACGGGTATTTAGTCAGCGATTTTCAAAAGTCAAGATCTGTTTGGAATTAGTGAAAAATCGTGTACTTTTATCGTTCTGTACGAAGTATAAATATGAAAAAAAATTCAAAAAATTTTTTGTTGACACCTATCAACGCACAATAAAACAATGAAAATATTGGTACAGGTTCCATTACCATAGCTTTGTTAGTTTCCCGTTTGTGCCCACTGTCTACATTTGTCTACATTAAATTGGGAATTTATTAATTTGCACAAAGTTGTACATATGCAGCGGAGGTTATTTTTTTGTATTGAGTTGGTATGCCTGCTACGCAGTAACAACGTTTCCCGCCAGTTCTCAGTGAATGTGAGTGGCGCGCTGTTGAGGTTATGTACTCCTCCACATCACATCATGTCATTCTTTGAATCGTAAGTTGTTTTATAATTACCCTTTAGTTTTTTAACCGTATCTATATCATTTTTATTTAGGTTAAGAGTTATTCTTTCATATGCTAATTGTAGTTTTGGTCATTTGAACACAAAACATATTTTTTGTTGGTCGTAAAAATTGATGTAGACAAATGTCGACAGTGGGCACGAGTGGGTACAGGGCCGTGGTTGTTGCCGCTCAATGTTAATGTAGACAAATGTCGACAGTGGGCGCGAATGGGTACAGGTCCCTTTTATTGTTTCAATATTGGGTTTTTCATTGTTTAGGTTGACTGTTGAGCAAATTGCTGCCATACTTGAGGATGCCAGAGATGTCGTCAAGGCTACAGTATTTATAGAACCGCCAGAGAATCCTCAAAATAGCGATGGTGACAGCGACGATGAAGACCCTACATGCGATATCAACAGGTTGAGTGGAAAGCAGTTACGGGCAGGTGCTGAAATGATATGTGAAACATTAACAGAAGATGGATTGGAAATAAAGAGGTATGGGGCTGATGAAGACTCTGACAACGACGACGAGGTACCGGGAACCCCAGAACCAAGTCCTACACGCTTTTGCTGGAGAAGAAAAAGGGATAACATGTTCCATGAAATTGGCCATGAAGTGGCTAATATACCAGAAGCAGAAACCATTGTCAATGAAATTAGAGAAGTGGAAAGTATAGTACAAAATATTGACCATGACGTGGATAATATCCCAGAAACCATTGTCAATGAAAGTAAAGAAGTGGAACGTATAGTACAAAATAACGACCATGAAGTGGATAATATCCCAGAAAAAGATCTTTCTACAAATACAGTTGTTCAAGTAGGCCTATCTGAAGATGCTGTAATTGCTGATAACATTGCTAGCAACAAAAGGATAAGTAGGAAAAAAACTAGTGAAACGAAAGTCTCAGTGAGAAAAACCAAAGATAAAAAAGAGAGGCCAAAAAGAAACGTTAAGGGAAATAAAACAAAAAAAGATGTCACAACTAAAAAAAGGAAAGCAGACAGTACAAATAAAGCTCCCACGAAGGAAAAACAGAAAAAAATTAGAAATTGGGAAACACGAGATATTCCTGATACATCTTCAGTAGAATTTCAAAGACCTAGTTACTTAGACAAAGATTTTACTCCCTTAGAATGTTTTGAATTGTTTTTCTGTGTCGAAGTTGTTGACTATATTGTAGAATGCACAAATGAATTTGCAGTAGAGAAGGGAAATGACAGTTTTATTACAAGTAAAGAAGAAATTCGGCTCTATTTTGCAATTCTACTATTGTCAGGTTACAATGTATTGCCAAGAACAAGAATGTACTGGGAGACGTCCGATGATGTTCACAACAATGCGATATCAAAGGCTATGTCTAGAAATAGATTTTTAGACATAATGAAGTACATTCATTTCTGTAAAAACGCCGCCATTGAAGAATCAGATAGATTTGGGAAAATAAGACCTGTTTGGAATATGTTGAACGAACGTTGGCTGACATTCTTCCCTGGAGACGCCTACCTCTCAGTTGATGAGTCTATGGTTCCCTACTATGGAAGGTACGGAGCCAAACAACATATTCACGGAAAACCGATACGGTTTGGCTACAAAGTTTGGGTGTTGGCTACCAGACTTGGATATGTTGTTCAAGGCGAACCATATCAGGGAAAAAATACAGGAAAGTCTATACCAGGCCTAGGAGTTGGGGGGTCAGTGGTAATAGATTTACTTTCTGAGCTACCCCAAAACAAAAGATATTGTGTATTCTTTGACAACTTTTTCACTTCTTTCCGTTTGTTGGAAGCGTTGAAAACAAAGGGCTATGATGGGACAGGGACAGTCCGTGCTGACAGGATAGAAAATGCTCCTCTGCCTGAACCCAAGGTTGTCAAAAAGGAACCCAGAGGATCCTACCACCAACTCACCGACCAGGAAACCAACATAACTGTGGTACGGTACAATGATAATAATGTGTTCACAATGGCATCCACTGTTGCAGGAGTTGAGCCACTTGGAAAAGCAAAACGTTGGTCTAATGCAGACAAAAAGCATATAACTCTCGACCAACCTGCCTCGGTTATTCTATACAACACGTACATGGGTGGTGTGGACTGAATGGATGAGAACATAGCCTCCTATAGAATTAACATCAGATCGAAGAAATAGTATTGGCCAATGATATCATACATGATCGGTGTGTCCATGAACAACGGCTGGCAAATTTATCGCCTAACTCCTAAGGCACATGATGAAAAATTGGACTTCTTAGGATTCATTCGCTATGTAGTGAAATGCTACATGGCTAAATACACAGCACATCGACCGACAGCAGGACGCCCGAGTGCCAAAGTATCCAGTAGAATCCCAACAGATGTCCGCTACAGCGGAAACCATTTCCTGGAAACATCACCTACACAGATCAGATGTGCGCTATGTGGTAAGGCCACCAGGAAATTATGCATCACTTGTAAAGTTGGCTGCCATATCTTATGCGACAAAACATTCCACACAAAATAATGGAACTACTTCTCTGACATTAGCCTACTTTAGCAAACACTGTTTCCCATTTTGATTGACAAGTGTTTCAGATTCCATTATATTGAAGTATGTTGTTTACTTTTCGTACGTTCTTACAATATATCTGTTGTTCTTGATATTTTTACTTAGCTTGTATATATTATATTTTACATCTAGTAATAAGGATTGCAGTGTCTCAATACCTTGCGGATTCCATTATCTTGAAGTATGTTGTTTACTTTTTGTACGTTCTTACAATATATCTGTTGTTCTTGATAGATTTACTTAGCTTGTATATATTATATTTTACATCTAGTAATAAGGGTTGCAGTGTCTCAATACCTTGCGGATTCCATTATCTTGAAGTATGTTGTTTACTTTTTGTAAGTTCTTACAATATATCTGTTGTTCTTGATAGATTTACTTAGCTTGTATATATTATATTTTACATCTAGTAATAAGGGTTGCAGTGTCTCAATACCTTGCGGATTCCATTATCTTGAAGTATGTTGTTTACTTTTTGTAAGTTCTTACAATATATCTGTTGTTCTTGATATTTTTACTTAGCTTGTATATATTATATTTTACATCTAGTAATAAGGATTGCAGTGTCTCAATACCTTGCGGATACCATTATCTTGAAGTATGTTGTTTACTTTTTGTACGTTCTTACAATATATCTGTTGTTCTTGATAGATTTACTTAGCTTGTATATATTATATTTTACATCTAGTAATAAGGGTTGCAGTGTCTCAATACCTTGCGGATTCCATTATCTTGAAGTATGTTGTTTACTTTTTGTACATTCTTACATTTGTAACATTTATCTATTGTTCTTTATACATTACATTTTACATAGTTATAACATATTTGCTGCATTTCAGTCAGATTTACCTAACGTTTTACTTGTAAACTCATGTCAATCACTAGTATATTTTGACAATTATATGAATTAAATATGTCTCAAGTGTGCCGTTTTTTGTATCCCTTTTGGTTGTTACACATATTTATTTTTAATATTATAAATATTCAGTATTTGTGTTACCTTTACAAACTCGTTCACGCTCACCATCGGATTTGTTGACATTTACGTTATGTACCCGTTCGTGCCCACTGTCGACATATGTCTACATGTGATAACTCTGCATAAAAAATGTTAAAAAATTTAAAAACTGCTAAAACGTGGTATTTATAGTCCTACCAACAAAATATTAACAGGGGAACAGAAATTTCAAAAAAAAATTAATTTGGGACAAAACGGGTTAATTTTTGTAAGCATCCAAACTCGAGTCTCCAAACTTTTGTTACTGATAGTAATTTTGAATGATAAAGGCCAACCTGTGTCGTGGAATATTTAGTGTATTATTTCTGCTAGAGTGATAGTTATGTATCTAATGTCGTATTTGAAACTCAATAACATTTGATTTGGATGAGTATATTGTATATAAAGATTAACGATTTTGCAAACTCCAATATTCACATAGGTCTGCAGTGGTCCACAGGGCCCACCCCAGCACTGCATTTGGATTCACTTTTTTCTTAAGCAAAAGTATACTTTTAATGTGAGGGGAATGGCCCCAAATGACAAGACTATTGAAAATATTTAATGAAAATGAGATTCAAATAATCCAAAATAATCAGATTTTAAGTATTTGGTACTAACTAGAGGCTTCAATTTCCAAAAAAGAAAAATAACTCTGAAGAGTTTTTTGTTCAAATTGTTTATGTGAACTTTCCAGCTGAGTCTATTGTCCATATGACTACCGAGAAGTTTTATAGACTGGTCCGATAGTTTTTGTGTAAGAGAAAATGCTATACTTTGTGTCTTATTTGCATTACAAATTAATTTGATTTGCAAAATGCTAGTTTTAAAACAAGATGTTGAGCATTTTGAATGGTTTGAGAAAGGATAGTTGAATCTTTATTATTTGCAAAAATTGTTGTGTCATCTGCATAAATTACACAGTTGACAGGTAATTTTGAAGGAAGGAAGTTATTTCATGGTTACTATGAACAGAAAAGGACCGAGAACTGAACACTGTGAGCACACTTGTCCTTATCGTGGTTACCTTGGAGTTGTTATCCCAACAAAATGTGTTCTATTTCTGTGATTTTAGAACTCCGAGTGATTCAAAATTCAGCTCATAATACTTAAGCTTTTCAAACATAATATCAAAAGGAATGAAATCAAATGCTTTAGTTAGCTCAAAATGTAGCATGGAGACTAATTCTTTGTTTTCTAAAGCATGTAAAATTGACCCAGTAAAGATACTTGAAACTGCCATTGTGAAGAACCTTTCTCCTCTTAAACCAAATTGAGAGTCTGTTAACAAATTATTATTCTCAAAATAGGTACATGGTTCAAAATGAAAGATTTAAACCATTTTGAGATAATGGAGACCATTTAAATGGGTTGGTAATGTTGACACAGAGATTTGTTACCTCTTTTGAAAACTGAAATTACCTTTGAGCTTTTAAGTTGATGAGGAAAGTACCCTACTCTGAGGCATTTGTTGAACATTTATTCAATTGGATATTTCATTAAATGAATTTTTCTTTTATTTTAGAGTTAAGTTAATAGCCTCATAGCTTTTAAGTTAGAGAACTTTGAGGTAATTTTCTTCTTTTTTTAATTAGTCTCCTCATCCGTTGTAATTTGTCTCCAACTGAAGCATGTGTCTTCAAAGAATATGGAAGATCCAAGATAATCACTAGTTAGGATGTGAGTATCACTAACCTGATTAGTCAGCTTATCAACTGTATCTCTAAAATATCTATTAAGTGTATCTGGATATAACGCAACATCATGTGTATGTGTGCTGATATTTTCTTGTGTAATTATATCCCAGGAGGCCTTACATTTATTGCTGGATTTCTCAATATACTCTTCACATGCAGATCTTTTTGCAACTAGTAAATCTTTACTATAGTTCTTTTTCAAAACAATATAAATGATATAATCTTCCTGAGCCTTCAAAATGTCTACACAATCTTTCTCCCCCAATTAATGGTTGACAGGAATTGGGGGAGAGAGACAAGTGGACAATTGCAGGAAAATGTGAGGGCTGAAGAGTACAGAAGTATAATATGGAAAAATTTACCCAAAGGTAAAATAGGGGAGATAAGTTAAGAAGACTTTGGTAGAGACAGCTGGAAAAGTTTGTGGTAGAACAGCAGGGAAAGAGAAAGCAAGAGAAACAAACTAGTAGAACAGGAAAACCATCAAAGCAATAAGGAGAAAGAATAACACATGGAGGATATGATGGAAAAGTAAAAGGAATGAAGACTATGAAGTCTTATTTAAAGATAATGTAGGATAATTATCAGAGAAGAGAAAGAAGAAGCATTGGGAGTTTTTACATGGAAATTGGAGGAAGTCATAAATGGCAACAAGAAAATTATATATTAAGTGACAAAGGATAAGAGAAGAGCTACAGAGTCCCAAATAACCACTCCTGACTGTTATCAATCACTCAATCATTTTTACTTTGATCAAAAACAAGTCAGACTATTAGGTATTCCAGACTAAATTACGGTATAACAATTCAATACAAATTTAGACTATTTTCATAAGTTATAATCACTTTAACACTCTTGAAGAACACTCATACATATAACAAATCATTGCTTTTTATAATATTATAAAATGTTCACCTGTCTGCAGTGGGTCCTGGAGGTTGTGTAATCATTCAAACAGAGGAGGAGAAACGACTTGTACTTGTCAGAGAAAGTACAGAGTTCCAAGTGTCAGAGGAGCCACCCAAGATTGTTCACGTGCCCATATTTCCCAGAGAACCTGTCATTACACCTACTTACACTGAGGCCAGCACTAATACAGAGTGTGATAAAACCTGTTGTGGCACTCAAACATTATCTCCTGAACCAATCCAGGAAAATCCAGAGCAAACTACCCCTTCAACTCCATCAGAACCTCCCAAAGAAAACAAGTGCCCTTGTGGACCATCTGAACAACCTTCTACATCTAAAAAGCAACAAAATTCTTTAACAAAATCACAAGGTAATGAAGCAGTTATACATTTGGTTTAGTTTTATTTGATGTAGCTTGTCTGAGTACTTCAAATAATTAATTTATCTACAAAACAATTACAAAAATTAAAATCATTTATACCATGATTCTGATTGAAAAAGCAGGTAATGTCTTAATTCTTATGTAAGACCATATTAAGATTAGCCAACTACATTATATCCAACCTTTGTGACAATAAACGGGGTTTGTTCGGAAATTTAACGTCTCCAACAAGCTCACGTTGAGACAGAGCTAGCTTGCATAGATCTGACAACAGTACCTTGTTCCTACCTTTTCCCACCACTATTTTGACTGGTACCTACCTCTCTATGATTCTCACTCTGTGTTGGCTTAGCAGCTGTTAACTATTGAAGGCAAACTTGTTGTTCTTGTCTAGTGTGAATTGAGGTCTGTGATTATAGTTTATTGGTTAAAGGGGTCAACCACTTTTGAAATCCATCACCAGTTGACTGATGTGTATGGAGAAAATCGTATGGACTTAAAAAATATGTGTAAGTGGTATACAGAGTTTGCAGAAGGCCAAACTAATGTGTACTACGTGGCCAGCTGTGGCTGTTCATCAGTTTTGGATGAAACAGTAACGAAAGTTGAGGAACTTAAGCGTGTGGATCGGCATATTACTGTGTGTAGAGACTGCCGAGATAAAGGACATCTCTAAGACTACCGTGTACAAGATTTTATTGAGCTGTACAGAACAAAAGCAGTCGGCTAACAAAGGGCATTCGTTTGCACCATGACAAAACCCATCTAAGCCACAACGGATAATATTGCCAAATTCAGATGATAAATCATTAACCATCCTACACAAAACTCTTATCTGCCCCCCAGTGACTGCTAGCTAGTCTATTTGTTCCCAAACTAGAAATAAACTTAGGGGGAAAGAAATTCTCAATCAACGAAGAGCTGAAGGTAGCTGTTGATTCCTTACTGTGCAGAAGAGTCGTATGACATGGGTATAAATAAACCTACTGAGAAACTCCAAAACTGCATTGATCATAATGGGAGAATTTTGAAAATAGCTTAATTTCCAAGATTTCAGAATATGTAATTAATTGAGTTTGTAATAAAATTATGTTCACTATGTGAAAAAGCATTGGCGGTCTTAATTCATAGATAACCCTCCTAATTTTAAAATGTTATCAACTTATATAGGGTTTCCCAAAAAGTACCTGCTTACTCTTAGCTTAATAATACAAACAAATGACCTGGAGGTTTCGGGATGTATGATAATCTCGCCACCACATCAAAAATAGTGCCTTGAATGGGTAAGGTAACCATAATATTTGTTCATTTTGTACCTGTATTGTAATATATTTGTGCATTTTTTACCTGTATTGTAATATATTTGTGCATTTTGTGCTTGTATTGTAATATATTTGTGCATTTTGTACCTGTATTGTAATATATTTGTGCATTTTGTACCTGTATTGTAATATATTTGTGCATTTTGTACCTGTATTGTAATATATTTGTGCATTTTGTACCTGTATTGTAATATATTTGTGCATTTTGTACCTGTATTATAATATATTTGTGCATTTTGTGCTTGTATTGTAATATATTTGTGTTGTGTGACGTTCACTTGTACTGTTAATCTTCTCATATTGGGATACGCATTGATGACTGTCATATTAAAACTTTTTACAAGAAAGGAAGCGGCATGCTAACTATTTAAGTATGATGACAGGACTATCATTCTTCAGTCATATATTGATAACTCAAAGGATATTTGTGTAAAACCAAAAATTAATTAGGGTGTATGGAACTTTTGGGAACACGCTGTACGATTTATTGAAATAATTTACTCTCTACAGTTCAGTAAAGTCATAGTGAACACGGTAAAAATTAGAATAGTTTTAAATTAAAAAGTATAAAAATTCTCTATGTCCTCAGGATTTATACCAAAACTTAATGCCCAAGTGACCAAGGAATCAATTTCTCTTGCATACTGTCTTACTTTTCTCCAAAAATATTTCAAAAGTTGGTGGTTTTTAATAGTCGTACAATTCTAACAACAGTAATATGTTGCTATTACGCAACCACAAACAAAGAAAAAAACTGTGCAGTAGTCGATTTACTGCGCAACTATCACACACAAATAGGGGAAATGTGTCATGACAGCTGCCATAAAAAATAAACAACAGCTGATGTTACAATGTACGTTATTCTGTGGTTTGTTGTATTAATCCGATCCTAAAAATAAACTGTGTTTGTTTTGTATTCTTACCATTTTTACTGTACTAAACTTACAATGTGTTTGTAAGTTTAGTATGCTCTTAAGTATAGTGTACATGTATATAGTGTTGTTTTTTATTCTTTTCTGATCATGATTATAAATATGTATTTATTATTTTTATTTTAAATATGGATCGTCAGTACAATATTACTTATGTGTCTTTGTCATGGATTCTAGTTTGAATACTGTTTCTGTTAGGCCAGTTATAATTTGTTTAGTTCAATTGATATAAACACACAATGTTATTATTATAAGGAAAATGAAATTTCAATTAGCTTTTTTGCCATTAGAACTAAAATTTGAACTAAACTCTTTTTTTTTAGTGTATGCTTTCATAATTTAACCTATCCCGTGTTATACTATCACTCAATTTTGCCAATAGTATTTTCATCAGTATTTGCTACGGTTATTTTTAAGTAATCGTTACTGATGTCACTGACCTATAAAAATCGCTGACATTGCCAACACCTGTATATGGTGTGTGGAAGGGAGCAATAAAGTAGGGAAAGATGGGCACCCCGTTTTAGCTGAAATGTTTTTTGTTTGTGGTCAGTACTACTGTCATGATTTATTATGAATAATATCAGAAAAAAATCCTCACTTATATTTTCTGGTCCATATTGGTTTGCCTGTTTATAATCTCCTAAATATTTTAGTTCTTTTGTTATTAAACATTTATATCTCTTCACTTCTAGCACTGGTTAATTGGATCCGTCTCACCTTCATTTTTCATACATTTAGTTTTTAATCCTTGAAAATAATATTGAGAATGATATATTGACCAACTTAATAGTAAGCTATAAATAAGCAATAAACAGTGAGTTTATGGCATTGTACAGAAACTCTAATTTAGTAGCCATGATTAGCAACAGGAAAATAAGATATATGGATCATACTAAAAGGAGAGAAGATTATATAACTATTAAAAGAATATGGACTGGAAAGCTGGGAGGAAAGTGGCCTTCTGGAAAGACCAATGTTCATATGTGATGATCAAGTGGCAGGTGATGTGAGAAGACTGGGTGGTGACATGAGATGGCAGAAGACAGTATAATGCAGAGACAAACTTACACAAGCGGCCTTCTGGAAAGACCATGGTTCATATGTGATGATTAAGTGGCAGGTGATGTGAGAAGACTGGGTGGTGACATGGAGATGGCAGAAGACAGTATAATGCAGAGACAAACTTACAGAAGCGGCCTTCTGGAAAGACCAATGTTCATATGTGATGATTAAGTGGCAGGTGATGTGAGAAGACTGGGTGGTGACATGGAGATGGCAGAAGACAGAAGAAAGCAGAGACAATATTTGAGAGCAAGTAAGTGTTTTTTAAACTGTATTTACCATATAATGTTGGTATGTTGAATTTTTTTTATGTTACAGAGAATACTGATAGAAAATCTAGACTGCGTCAAAGATCAAGAAAGCGTAAACAATCAAGAAAGTGTAAACAATCAAGAAAACGTAAACAATCAAAAAAGAGAAGTCAATCTGCATTAAATTCTAGTGATTTATCATCATATTCAGAATCAGAACTAGACAGCCTTTCAAGCCCAGACTCCTGCTGCAGCTTGTACTGGACTGAGAACGATCATATGTGTATTTCTGAAACAGGCTTCCCCACACCCAACAACAATGAATGTCAGGTAAGACCTCAAATTAATTTTTCCAAAACAAATATGTGTATTTTAGTTTTCAACTAGAAATCACATATTGCTACTTCAGATCTCAACAATACCACTGTCAAGTGCCATGATGAGTGTTATGTATACAAGAAGCAGTGTTATTTATATATATTGTATTTATTTATTCTTAATAATGATCGTCAAGATATGGGCACATATGGTTTTTCCAAACCAGCGTAAATGTTAATAAGCAAATGAAGTATTTTTTTTACAAACTAAGGCTGACTATTCCATAGAAAGTGTCCTTAATTAATAGTCCTATGACATACTAATAACCACCTATGACCATGGTATGACCATAGGACCATGGTGGTTATTAGTTTTTACTCTGATTTGGATCAAACTGAGAACCTTAGCTTATGAAGTTTGGCTAAGGTACCAAACACGATAACTTCAATATTAAGTATTGACTAAATTGAATTGAATTGAAAATACATACAGTATTTACTTATTTACTCAGTGGAATTTCACTCCAATTCTATTTTGAATATTTGTTATCTAAGGGTGGAAACATCATCAACCCAATTTGATCAACATAATATTTGTACTATCTTGTAATGATATTGTATTACAGTTAAGTTGTGTAATGTTTCACTGGTCTGTAGCAAAAATAAAATCAATATAGAATTTCTTTTGTGAAGAAATTTTTTCTTTTATGAAGAAAGAAATTAAGTTTCTAATAATAAACTAACGTTTAACCTCTTTTCATTTTGTAATTCAGCTAATATTATATTTGATAACCATTATTTGTCCACTAATCTGCCTGTTTGTTATCAGTCACCAAGCACAGAGCCATAGAACACTAACATTCCACCAACTGGAAGACCTAATTAAAGCTTGGTCACTAGAGACAGAAGAAGCAGAGAAAATATTCCATAACATGATTAAAGATATTTTCCAGATAGACAGACATATTGAAGCAAACCAGAAAAAGGCAAGTATTACCCGGTATCAAATTAAGTTATGAAAGTTATTTTAATTAAGTTGTCATTTTTTTCAGTAAATAGTTATAAATTTAAAGACAAAGTGAGCAATTTAAATGTATTTATTTATTTATTTATTTATTTATTTCATTCCAACGGTCAACAACCAATTTCACAATAAATTACAAAAATAATATGGGCTCTTAAAGATGACAGTAGCTAATAACATAATAGTATAAGAAAGTTCATGAAAGTAATTATAGATTATCCTCTAAATTGTCCAACTATAGTATTGTCTAAAAGTTGTCTAACTATAGTAACAATTGAATATGTAACATGCTAATATCCAACAATAATAACAAAAAGTATGAATAATATATAATGATAGTAATAACAATATAAATAATAAACAGTAAAAAATAACTAATGCAACAATTATAAATGAAGTAACAACCAAAAACAAGACTAATTAATTATAGAAAGGTAACAATGTGTAAGTATTGATAGAAGAGTAATTTTAACAAGAAGCATGGATAAACAACAACAATAAATAACTATACAGAAAAAAAACAATAATAAAGTGTTAACAATAGAACAACAAAATGATTAATAAAAAAATAAAATGACCAAGCTAATCTGCGAGGCACTCCAGTAGAGCCCTCTTCCAGGTGTTTTCGCTCATGCCGAAAAGATCCAAACGCTCAGGCAAGCTGTTAGCCAGTCGTTGTAGGCGAGGTAGAGCACTGTGGTACATGTATTGTGTGGTGTACTGCCGCCTGACAAACAACTGAGGGTGTCGGAGATGGCGTGATGTCCGGAAATCTAGTTTTTCCAGTAGTTCAGGTGCATCGATGGCGGAGCAGACCAACTTCTTCAGGAATACCAAGTCTAGAACTTTCCGTCTAGTATGGAGAGGTCTTAATTTAAACTGGATAAGAAGGTCGGTGATCGAAACATCCCGGTATTCAAAGCCGAGCCGCAGCCCTAACAAGCGGATGAAGCGGTTCTGTATGCTCTCCAGCCTCTCAATATGCCCAACCAGGTATGGATTCCAGACGGTTGAAGAGTATTCTAGAATGGGTCTAACAAGGTGAATGTAGAGTGTTATCAAAGCCCGGATAGAAAGCATGTCACGACTGGCTCTCATAATGAAGTAAAGTGCTGAGTTTGCCTTGGTGGAGATGTGGTTTATATGCTCGTGGGAACTCAAGTCGGAAGAGAGTATGACACCCAGATCCTTGATCTTGTCACAACGTATAAGGGGTTGGTTGTTGAGTGTATAGTGGTGAAGAATGGGATCACTAGATCGAGAGAAAGTTATGACCGAGCATTTGCATATGTTCAGAAGCATATCGTTTTTGAGGCACCATTCTGTCAACAAACCAATACTAGTTTGTAGAGACACACAATCCTCCATAGTTGTAATCTCTTTGAATATTTTTGCATCATCGGCAAAGAGTAGAACATTAGAACCCACGTGTTGAACCAGATCGTTGATGAAAATGGAGAACAAGACAGGGCCAAGAAGGGACCCCTGGGGCACACCAGAGACAGCAGGAAAAGGCTGGGATAAGGAGCCCGCCACTCGCACCTGAAGGAATCGATCCCTAAGGTAACTCTCCAACCAACTCAAAAGAGCTCCTCTGACACCATTGGCACTTAGCTTGGCGATAAGGTGATTATGGCTAACTCGGTCGAAGGCTTTCGAGAAGTCAGTGTAGATGGCATCGACCTGAAGTGAATTCGAGAAGGCTTTGAGAATGTGGTGAAAAAGACAAAAGGTTAGAGATAGTAGAACGCCCTTTGACGAAGCCATGCTGTTCAATGTTGATGATGCTCTTAAAATTAAATACCAACCTCCTTAGGACGAGTGATTCAAAGACCTTTGCTAAGGTAGACAGAATTACTATAGGGCGATAGTTTTTAATATAAGTAGGTGATCCAGACTTAAAGATAGGTGTAATATATCCAATCTTTAAATTAGCAGGAAAGATGCCAGCTGCCATGAGGGCATTGAAATAAATAGTGATATGAGGTGATATTACATTGCAGCAATGCTTCAAAACTCTCGGAGAAATGTCATCAGGACCTGCAGACTTATTTGTGTCAAGGGATTTCAATTCAGCCTCCACTTCCTCACAGGTAAATTTGCACGAAGATATGGATGTAGTTGCTTCTATGTCATACACTGGAGGAGTAGGAGATGGTGGCCTGAAGACTGAGGAGAAGAAATTAGAGAACAAATTTGAGATGTCTTGTGGGTTGTTAGCCGTTTCGTCGTCAAGTTGCATTCTCGGGGGGAGAGATGGTATTTTCTTAGAAGACCTGATGTAATTCCAGAAGGCCCGAATATTATCTTGAATAGATGAGTCAACAGTTTGAATGTACGTTGAGTAGCACTCCCTCGCTAGTCTCTTGCAGGTAGCACGAACGCCGCAGAACTGCAGATAGGTCTGATCATCTAGGGTCTGCTTATAGCGTCTGTGCAGTGTTTTCTTCTCAATTATCAGCGATTTGAGCTCAGGAGAAAACCACAAGGGGAATCGTCTAGTTCCTATATACATGGGAGGACTCGCTCTTCTAATAGTACTGCTTAATAGTGAGCAAAATTCAGAGAAATGGCGGTCAACAGGGGCTGTACCATCAAGTAGAGGGTAGTTAATACCCTCTACTTGATGGTACAGTACATGCTGTACCATCCTATCAAACACGAGGTCAACGTCACACTTTTTTATATTAGGAGCATAGGCGCTGAAGTTCAGTTCCTCTTTGTGGCGGACGACAATATCTGTTTCTAATGCAGGATGGTGACATTCACTAGAAAGAAGGGGGTCAGAGGCGTTCTGGACACACGAGTCCTCCGAGGAAAAAACCAAATCCAGAAGAACACCACGCTCATTTGTAATGGAGTTGCATTGTTTAAGATTTAGGAGGTTCATGACATCGTACACTGTTTGAGCAGACAGGTTCATTGACCCACTAGAAGTATTACACCAATCAACATTTGGTAGGTTAAAATCTCCCACTACTAACGTTGTATTATGGTTTGGATGGGCAATAAAGATTTCCTCCAGAAGGGAGGTGAAGTCAACAAACTGGGATGAATTTTGGTTGGGAGGTAGATAAACACCACCCAAAAAAATAGAAGAGTTTTTGCACTTTATGGTTGTGAAGACACACTCGGTGCTTCCTGTAGAAGGGTGCAATTCCCAAGAATCAAGATCGTTACTTATGGCCACCAAAACTCCCCCGCCACTTGTTTTTTGGCTTGAAGATAGTGATCTGTCGCATCTATAAACAGCGTAGGTATTACTTTTCTGCTCAGTACTTTTGTGGCAAGACCTCAACGACTAGCCAACTAAATTAATTGTTTGCTTATTAACTTTTGCATAAGTAGTCTTCCTATGTTCAATCTAGGAACCCCGTGTATCAATCGTGTAAATGTACCATTCTCTATAATTCCAATACTACAGATTTCTTAGCACATTTTCTGTCACTATAATAATTATAGAAAAGAAAGTTTCGTCTCATGTAAAAAACTGAAATATTTTTATTACAAAGGATTCAACCCAAATTAACAATATATATTTTTGTTCAATATTGCTACAAATTATATTGAGTGTGCATTTTCTTTGATTAGGAAAAACACAAGGACCATGCCCTTACTTAGAGGATGGTTAACTAGTGGTTTTATTATTATAATCTCAAGGCTAAAAAACTTCACAGATCCAGTTTTCCTAAATTATGTTAAATGGTATAATAAACTTATCAAAGTTGTATGTAAGACTTGAAAGCTTTCCAGTGCTAAAAAAATTTCTAAGTACGAAATAAAAACTTACAAGCCTTGAGTAAATACTATCTGGGTAATGGATATATCCGTTGATCAATCCGGGTATTTCAACTTAAATTCAAATAATAATTGTTTACCCTGATGTATAACCTTACTAATAAATAATAAAACTGAGCTATGGTATAAGCAGAAGTTAACAAACTCCAGCAAAACAAATAAAACTGTTAAAAACAACCAATATTTAATTAGTTTTTAAAAGATTTTTATCAATTTTGTATTCCTCCCCTATGCGTTTGGTACATTGCTGTTATCCACCTACTCTGTGACTCAGTGTTGACTTTTTATCTGTATCTGTACCTGACCTTTGTTCTAGCTGCTTACAAAATTACGTAACTTTTTATTTCAAGTGAAAGTATTTAAAGTGGTGAAAATTCATCACCACCGTACGTGTATGGGTGGGTGGGTGGGTCAATAGCACTGTGCGTGTATGGGTTATGTTAGGTTAGGTTTGTACGTACGGTGGTATTGACCCACCCATACACGTACAGTTGTATTGACCCACCCACCCGTACACGTACAGTGGTATTGACCCACCCGCCCACCCATACACATACAGTGGTATTTACCCACCCGCCTATCCATACACATACAGTAGACTGTATATATAAGGTACCAAACACCTATTATATACAGGTATATATAAAATATGTATATATAAAATATTACACATGTATATATAAAATATGGTCTCGCTGAGTCAGTGAGTCAGCGTGTCAGCGAGTCAGAGAGTCATAGAGTCAGCGAGTCAGAGAGTCACCGGGTCACTGAGTCAGAGAGTCATAATGAGTGCTTTATGAAAAGAAAACATACGAGTAGTGTGAACTTTTTTTCTTTGACTCACTGTTGAAGCCACCCAGGTACAGTGGTATTGGACCCACCCACCCATACACGTACAGTGGTAATGACCCACCCCGCCCACCCATACACGTACAGTAGTAATGACCCACCCACCCATACACGTACAGTGGTAATGACCCACCCGCCCACCCATACACATACAGTGGTCTTGACCCACCCACCCACCCATACACGTACTGTGGTCTTGACCCACCCACCCACCCATACACGTACTGTGGTCTTGACCCACCCACCCACCCATACACGTACTGTGGTCTTGACCCACCCACCCACCCAACTATACCACTGTACGTGTATGGGTGGGCGGGTGGGTCAATACTACTGTACGAGTATGGGTGGGACTCTAGTGGGGGCATCTGGGTAGAACAAGATGTGTGTTTTGATCGCTCCGTAGTTTTAACATTTTATCGAACTTCCAGTGATTGCTTAGCGTTAAAAAGCTGTGAACGTTCGTGTTTTAACTCGTGACAACCTTTTGTACTGTATAATATAATTACAGTACCACTGTACGTGTATGGGTGGACGGGTGGGTCAGTACCACTGTGACCTCAGTGACGATTATAAATAGATTACAACTAATGTACATCTTAATAACCCTGCCGCTCCCGTGGTTTGGAAGTCACGTTAAGCTGTTGGTCCCTAGGTTAAATGTTGGGAAAGGGCTTCTTAGCCCTAAATTTGCCTAGTAAATTAATTATACCTTAATTATTAATAATTAATCAATACCACTGTACGTGTATGGGTGGGCCAGGTGGGTCAATACCACTGAACGTGTATGGGTGGGCGGGTGGGTCAATACCACTGTACATGTATGGGTGGGCCAGGTGGGACAATACCACTGTACGTGTATGGGTGGGTGGGTGGGTGGGTGGGTCAATACCACTGTACATGTATGGGTGGGCCAGGTGGGACAATACCACTGTACATGTATGGGTGGCTGTGAGAGCCAATACCACTGTACGTGTATGGGTGGCTGTGAGAGCCAATACCACTGTACGTGTATGGGTGGGTGGGTGGGTCATACCACTGAATGTATATGGGTGGGTGGGGGCAGGTGGCGGGTGCTCTTTTTTTAGGGTGGGTCAATACCACTGTACATGTATGGGTGGGTGGGCGGATCATTATCTTGTGTAGCCTGTGATCAACTTGGAAAGCTCCTGATAATACCATTGTACGTGTATGGGTGGGCCTTAATATCACTGTACATGAATGGGTGGGTCAATATCACTGTACGTGTATGGGTGGGCGAGTGGGTGAATATCACTGTACGTGTATGGGTGAGCGGGTGGTTCAATACCACTGTACATGTATGGGTGGGCGGGTGGGTCAATACCACTTAAGTCGAGTAGGACATTAAAATTATGTTCAAAATTATGGAACTGTACGTTTGTTAAA